>CM076575.1:437445022-438045022 GCA_034641835.2 Pinus albicaulis | reverse complement strand
CCATTGTTTCCTGATCTACTTTTGTTTCAAACAACTCCTCATGATTATTATGATACTTAATTTGAGTGCAGGTTTCATGAGTTGTTTCTTTTATATTATCAGGATGCCACTCTTTTTGTTAAATCTGAAACGAGTTATAATATAGAGGGATAGTCCCTATATGTTCTGGGTGTCTTTTCAGATCATATACTGCGTTTTCTAAGTGGCTATTTGTTTTGCAAAAAGTTTCAGAGACTGGCTGTTTATTAATAGTCTGATCTATCTCTTTTTCTATCAAAGGGGAAGATGTTTCTATGTTCCTTTGAACAGGAGTACAACAGTTCTCTGTCTATTGTGAAGACTGATTTTGAGGCTGGATGTCTTCTTGAGACTCAACTATAAGGGATGATGAATCATTATTTGGGTTTTCAGAAATATCTTGAGGAATGTCCTTTATTTCTTGGTTGATTTCTTCATCAACTGATTCATCTATATTCTTATAATTTTTCAATAAGATATTAAACTCATGAATGGCTATTAAAATATCTTCAGGATGTATTTGTTCCAAATCCTCGTCATTGTCTATAATGTGTTGGGTGATGTTTTGTGATGGATCATAATGTATTTCACCCCATGATAATGATGTAGTGTTTCCTTTATAGTTCTCATAAAAAACATACTCAAGGTCCTTTAAAGAAAACAAACTACCAGATTTCAACCATTCATACCAATCCCTAGCTTTTCCTTCTAATGTTAACATGAACATTTTCATTAGTAAATATTCATGCCATTCAACCTTTAACTTCCGTACATGTATGTGAAATTTGATAAGATGTAATAGTGAGTTATAAAACTTTTCACGCTGAAAAATATGAAGGTTATCATCCCATAATACCTGGGGCATCTTATGTGGAAACCCAAGGATATGTTCTCTACTCATTGGGGCATATCTTCGTTGTATTCTTCGAATCATTTTTGTAAATTAGGAAAGAGGTCACTGTATCTATCCAATCAATTCAGGGTCTTCTACCAGTGGAGTCCTTTGGTATTTTGGGAGTTTGTAGAGTGTGGAGTCCCCAGGTGGACAATTTTTAGCTTTTATGGAGGTAAAAATTTTTATGGTTCCACCACCATGTTTATTATGAAACCAATATAAGGATGTATGGGTATTATCAAGAGCTACAAGATTTTCAGGAAAGGAATTAGCTCTGAAAATTGGTTTGACAATAGTTGGATTTTTAACTTTTAGGAGATTCCCTAAGAATTCCTTCAGGGTTATCAACTATCTCAAGAGAATTTGGGTCCGGATGGCTCCTAGTATGAATTCTTTTTGAAGCCATAGTGTTGTGTTTTAGACCCACTAACAAGGAAATTTTAACCAAATATGACAATCTTTAAGAGGCAAACTAGTCTATTGACAAAGAAAACTTAATCCTCAAAGCTTCTTTACTGAGTTTGAATGATGTTATGATAGTAATGGGTTTCCCAGTGGAGTCTTTAGGTCTATTTACGATTGTGGAGTCACCAGGTGGAAATTTTTAGATTTTTTCAAGTAAAATTTTTTATGGTCCACCACCATTTATTGGGTTCGAATACCAATCTAAAATATTTTTTGGGTTTTCTGATTTTTCTCAATCCTATAGGTTATGAGAGTGTCCTAAATCTGTTTCAACACTTAGCTACGGTGATGAGACAAAGAGAGTTTACTCTTATGGCTTAGCTAGTTGATTCCTTCAAGGTTTGATAAGGCCCTATGACGATCCTAAGGGTTAGTTCGTCACTGATTCGAATAAGTCCTATCATGATTACCAACATGCTTGGTAGTGCTTAAAGAAAGCTACTTATAATACATTGAATGTTGAGTGTTTTGTTTTAAGGATTTTACTCAGAATGTCCCTAGTATGGTCACTAAGAAATGTTAGGCCTCTATAATTTAGTAGAGTGGCAAGATTAAATGCTGTAGAGACTACATCAAAAACCACTTTGGGATTCTAGGATCTAGCCCTCCTGAATCCAGAGAGGGATCTCTCTATAAGTGCAAATATTGATTTATCTTTTAAGGTTTTAGTATGATATTAGGCTAGTTATTAAGAACAAGGGTTTTTTGTTTGTTTGGTTGGTCGGGTATGATCTTTAATTCGATGGAATATCACAAAATGAAAGAGTTTCCAAAGGTGCAGATGCAAGTATATTGAGAAGTGTCCAGCAGATAGGATTACTGTGAAGCAGCTTTAATCCATTGGGCAATGGAGTCACAAAAGGGTTTAATTGTACAACAATTTCAAGAGTGGTCCAAGGGGCAAGTCATCTATATCAAAAGATCCTTTATATTAAATTATGGAGTGGAACATTAAAAGTATTGAGAAAGTGGAAAAAGCCAATAATTTCAACAAGGATTTATCAACTTTCCATACAAGAAAAACCTTTTTAAGCAATTGTTTGAAACCAACCAAATGACAAGGCTAACCATAAACGTCTTTGGACAAGCTTGTATTAAAGCTAACTTATCAGACAAATATCCAATAATCTCACTATACTACTTTTAGAATGGATGGAAACAAATAAGAAAACAAATAGTAGCTTAAGATCAGGTCAGATGTATTACAATCAAGGTATGCTTTCAGCATACTCTTAGGGAAATCTTCAAACAACCTTTGGAGAAAGAACTAGAAGACAGGGAAAACCATAAACTTTTCTAGTTTAACTCTACTTAGCATGTAATTAAAATATCATTCAAGAACTTCCTTTCAAGTTTTGCACATCAAGACATGGACTAACCAACATTCCTTGATAATGTTTACACTTAATTTAAGTCATTCCCAAATATCACAAATAGCAGAAAACATACAGATAAAGCTTATCAGTGAGAGTAGGGTACTTTGACAGTAAATCATAGCTCTATGCTTGCTGCTCTTTATGAAAGAAAAGTGAACAAAATGGCATACATGAAAGGAAAACAATAACAGTAAGAGGTACTTCACCAATGATATAGACCGGGATCCCAAAAACCAGCTTGTATATTGATTGTCAATCCAGTTACATACTTCAAGTCCAATGTTTCATCAGAGCAACAACTTCTCTTCTCAACCTAACTTCTTCAATAACCTAACAGAGCTTCAGAGCTTTAGGACTTTTTTACATTCAACAATGATTCGATACAACAACTATTACATCAAAAATCCAACAACCAACCAACCATTTCTCATCTTCTTCAGAATTATTTATAGAAGAAAAGAGGAGATGGAAGAGTTTTTAGGGTTGAGTATAATTAATTCTATACTAAATGCAACTCCTAGCCTTGAAAACCATGCAAGGCATAAGGAAGGAATGCATCAAATTACAACTCTATTTCATTTATTTCATTTCTGCTTTTTAGGCTTAGTGGGCAAAAAGATTGACTTTAAGGCTGCTTTTATCTTTTTAAAATAGCTTTACTGACAGTTTAAAATATGTTCTTTACTTTGAAATAAATATTCACTTGTATTTAGGCTAATATCTTCCGACTGGGCAATCATTGTGACTTCATTTGATTTATTCAGACTACAGGTGGCACTTTGGTAGCTGAAGAGGATAAATAGTCTCTGATGTGGCAGTGGAAACTTCTTTTACTGATATTTTCCTCTGTTTTACCTTAAAACACTTTTAATTTTCTTTTGGTCTATGTTTAGGCTTAATTAGCCTTGATCTTCATCCTTGGGTCTTTGTTCTTTAATATTGTCTTTATCTCTTTAAACCTAAGGATTAAAACTTCGATCCTTAGGCTTTAGCTTTAATCTTCTTTACTCGTTAATTTTGTATACTAATACACTTTGCACTTTGTTTCACTGGCATAGGTAGTTTTCTGGCAGCTTGAGGGTTTCATTTAGATCAATGATCGCGATCCCTTGATGGGATGGTTTTGAAAACTTGCTAGTTCCTTTTCTCCATTGGCCTAATGCATAGAATCATCACTCCGAGCCTTATTTGTCACCTGTCTGTGACTTTGGAAAAGCACAGATCACACACCACTTAACCCTGCACAACACGAAAAAACTTACTAAGAAACCTTGCAGAGATAGTTTAACTGCATTCAGAGGTTCGGTAGAGGAGGTTTGGAGCTATACAAAATGGGCAAATGCAACAATAGGAGGAAAAAACCCTGGAAGAATAGTTAACCAGGTAAAATTTTAAATTTGGTGTGAATTTGATGTTGAGATTGCAACAAGATGATGAGCTTAGTGGAAAGGAGTCGCCTTCACTAAGTGGGCCC
Source organism: Pinus albicaulis (assembly GCA_034641835.2). Classification (NCBI taxonomy): domain Eukaryota; kingdom Viridiplantae; phylum Streptophyta; class Pinopsida; order Pinales; family Pinaceae; genus Pinus; species Pinus albicaulis. Next base: position 438,040,794 of record CM076575.1, on the reverse strand, counting down.
ACAGGCTATTTTTGGTGCAAAGTATATTTTTAGACTATGTCTATTTTTAGACATCTGGATCATGTTCTATGAGTTGCAGGATGCTATTTGTGGATGGTTGGTCAAGTCAGAAAAAAATAGATGGACTTCTATTTTTAGACATACTGGGCGGAATCTATTTTTAGATTGCCAGTCCAAAAATAGATATGTCGAATATTACTAGCTCTTAATAATATTTAGACTCTAAACATTATCTTATTCTCTTGGAGCACTTCAGTTAAGTGTATAGATGTGGCACAGGAGTTGACAGAAGGAATTATGCTATTCTTGAGGGTTATGTGGAGCTATTGCATGAAGATTTCAGTTAGAACTCATGTGACAGAGTTTGGTGGAGTTGATTGAGGAAGTTAGTGGAGTTGTATTCAGTTTAACTAATCTAAACATAGTTGAGCTATTTGTATCTTGTTTAACTAATTGATACAATTAGTGAGAGTGGTGTGAATTAATTATTAATCAGTTTACTAATTATAAACTCATAAATCAAATAAATAATGCATCAGTTAACTTCAGTGCATGGACAGTTTCAGTGGAGACCAGTGCAGAAATAGGTGAAAGAGCAGGTTAACTATCAGTTGTGACTATACAGTTGCTATTTGCAACACACAGATAGGTGGAGAAGCCCATGAGGATTGTGGAGTACAAGCCAGGTGATTTATCTATTTAATGAATCCATCCCATAGCATTTAAAACGCAATAGAGGCTGGCTATCAAGTGGAAAAATATTGGAGCATGTGTTTTGCTAGATCTAGCTTGATAGTGTGTAGCAAGAGGAGGTTGTGCTGAGAGCTTGTGAGAAGCTTTGTACAATGATTGTTACATGATCTCCATGAAATAATATACAGATAGTTGGGGGTTTTCAGCTTTAAGCTTTCCCATTAAATACTGTGTTCATATGTGTGATTATTTATGGTTTTAATGTGTGCATACAATTGATTTTATCTCCGCATGTGATGATCAATGGTAGAAGAGATTCTGTATTGTGCATGAAGTTAAAATAGTGTGTGATCAGGAGAATCTCGGTGAATAATATATCAGTTATTCAAATTTCTACATTTGAATTTATGTGGTTTCGGAAAACCATGAATGGTTTTCGCGCAGCGTTTGGGGAGGGGAGGCAATATTCGCTTTTGGAACGCAATACCATACATCGCGTGACATGTGGAAAATAGAAACAGCCCATTTCGCGTGGAAGAAGCGGACTAGGAAGGGAGGCAAAAAATGACACAACTTTGAGTTCTCGCCGTCAGATTGAAGGCTCCAGATCCAACGACGCAAGTAAAACGTGATGGGGGGTAAGATGCAGTGCGGTAAATGGAGTGGGGTCTATGGTGACGTGTTCTGCCTTGTCGCGTAGTGGACGCGGGTTGGCCTTTCAGGTTTAATCTCAATCGTTAGATATGATGAATGGATGATCGAGATTTAAAGAGGAGGTGGAGAATCTTGAAAGAGGAAAAGGGACGTAAAGGTGATTGGATGGAAGGATGGGGCCTGATGGCCGTTGATCTATTTAGATCAACTGTCCAGATTCATTTTAAATCATAATGTTAGGGTAATGAAAAAAACAAAGGGAAGAAGGGTTCGGAAGAGGGTTTTTAGGGCTTTAGTGCCCGACTGCAGGGCTTTAGGTCATATGAAATGGAGGGCCAATGGACATAAGGCCCTCGGGGGCTTAGCTCTTAATAATGCACAAGACTGATTTTAGGCTTAAAAACAGGGATTTTAAAGCCAAAATGAGAGTTTTGATAGATGAAAGAAGGGAATTTAAAACCAAATAAAGGGGAGATATAAGGTTTTAAGGGGGGTTTTCATGATTTTGAAGGTTGAGATGGAAGGTTTCTCAAGGATTTGTGAAAGGGAAAAAGGATGAAAAGGGAGAATTGAAAGGATGAAAAATGGAGTTTCTTCAAGCATTTTTCCCTTGGTAAAACAACAAGTACTTTAGGATTAATAGTGAAACAACTATGAAGATTAGCTCAAAGGGTAATTATCATAATAAGACTTCAAGAAATCACAATTTGGACATGAAATTGTTTCTTGAAAGCCTAAAATGATTTAGCCACCATTTGGTATGAAAATTTTTTATAGGTGGCTAACAGTGGCTCCACTTGGGGAGGAAAGCTAGTTTTTTAGGTTTCTAGAACCTCAACTATTGATCTCTGGCTTTTCAGTAAACTAGTGCCTTAATCGATGGGGTAGCAACTTTCTTTTCCTTTAGCTGGCCTTTCTTTGATTTTGATAATCTCTACAACAATCTGAACCAATGGAATTCTACCAAAGCAACATCTCTACCTACCCATTCCTAATGATCCTAACATTTTTTCTTCTTTCAGAGTGCATTTGGATTAGCAAACTCTCTTCATCAACATTTTATTCTTTTGAAAAAAAGAAACTAATCTATTTCTACTCTTATTTCTCTATGAGTTCAGAGTAAGCAGTTGAACTCATAAGTTTCTCTACCTAACTACTATCTGTCAGGATTAGACTGTCTAACAGAATTCATTCTTGATTTTATAAAACAGAAATTTAAAAGTAGCTAAGCCAAGATTAAGCAGTCTGACTTGTTGCAGATCTATGGCATAAAAGCAAGCTACACAGAGATTTTATTTGCAGAAAAGTAAAACAAAATCTGTGAAGGCTTAAGATCTGAAAACTAAAACATCCTTCATTATTTCTTCAGCTCTGTTTTGAATTTGGTTGAGCTGTGTTTCTTTCTTTCCTGGTTCAAGTTTTGAACTTTTTAGAACCAGTTTTTTTCTATCTTTGGCTCAAGATTTTAAACTGATTAGAGCCACTCTTCTTTTGAAAGTCATAGGTTCAGAATTTGAGTTTGTGTGAACCTTTGTTTTTTCTATCCTAATCTACATTACTGATAAGCCAAGATTGAGTTGTTTGGCTAATCTAATTTAGTAACCTATCAGCAGTTAAATTTAAAAAAATAATTAGTCATGATTAGGCTACATGACTAACTAGAAGTGTGTTTTAGGAGTGGCATTTTAGCTTGCACACTTTCAGAGTTTGTCTCTCTTTTTTGGTATGGGGCTGTACCTTTCTTGTTTTACAATCTGCGCTCTTTTCTTTTCTATTTCTTTTGTACTTTTCTTTTTCCTTCAAAGAAAAAATCAACAACTAACTAAATTCTCAAAGGTTGAGCTTTATTGACATTCCTATCTAACCTAATCTAACTTGAAAATCTATGCTTCTTTATATGGTACAATAATTCCAATGTAGCCAGTTCAGTAGTCACAAAAAGGAATAGAGAAACTGGCTACTAGTCAAAGGTAACCACAGTACATATTGAATCTTAATCTTTAAAATCAAGGCTATCAGAGGAGGTGACAACATTTTATGTCTTTGGCTCCTGCAAAGGATCCATTCTTGAGAATTTGAGCCAATTGGGGCCTCCACACACTCTTCCATAGGATCAACAAAGAAAAGATGAGAATTCTCTTCTTTTAGGCCCTCCACGATTGGTAGATTTTCTGCCTCTAAGATATCGGCTTTGAGGACTGCACCTTCAGCATGTTCCTTGGAAGCATCATCATCCTTAACCTACAAATCAACAAGCAATGCAATTTCTTCTTTCTCTAAATCCATGCTTGCTTCTAGTGTGAGTCCAGGTTCTTTGGATGACAGATTGATATCACCAATGGGAAAGGATTTCTCTTGAAAAGATAATATATCCTCAGTAGGATAGTCTTGTATTTGTTTTTCTTCCCCAAATATTTTCCAGTACCATTTATTGTTTGGGACAACTAGTTTGAATTTTTCTTGAATTGTATATTTTTTGATTTCCCAAGGTCTCAGATATGTACTAGAAACAAGGGCTAATCCACTGGCAAAACTGTTTTGGTCTTTAGGATAAAAGGTAAGTTGAAACTCTTCAAATGATTTTAACAAATCCACGGCATCGTCCCTATAGGCTCTAAGTCTGGGATGTTTAACCACGCATTCCTCTTTCACTTGCCTAATTACCGGGTCTGCATTTCTATGAACTGTTATCCTCTGGGCTCCTAATTTCTTCAATAAGTGTAGCCCTAAAATAAGTGCTTCATAATCTACGATGTTATTTGTGCATTGAAAATTCAATTTATATGAATAGGCTTTAGAATAATTGTTTTCTGTATTATAAAGCCATATCCCTGCACCTATACTAGTTTTACTACACGACCCACCAAAATTCATACTCCAAAGAGGACTATTTTCGGTTTTACCCTTAATTTCCCTACTACCCTCTCTGTCTTGAGTGCCATTTGGTTGTTCTATGGGATATGCACTATGTTGATGAATATCTTGTTCAAATGAAGGCTCTGAGGCTAGGTGTTTGTTTAGTATTTGATCAATTTCTTCTTCTGTCAAATGAGAGATTTCTCTTTAAGCATAAACATAAATACAAATGCCCTCTATCTCTTGTGTAAACTGGTTTTGAGGCTAGATGTTTTTTTGAGCCTCTTCTAAGGGATCTCTACTTGTCCTTGCAGGGAAATTTTGAGGATCTTCCATTGTTTCCTGATCTACTTTTGTTTCAAAGAACTCCTCATGATTGTTATGATACTTAATTTGAGTGCAAGGTTCATGAGTTGTTTCTTTTATATTATCAGGATGCCACTCTTTTTTTATAATAAAAAACGAGTTATAACACAGAGGGATAGTCCCTATATGTGCTGGGTTTCTTTTCAGATCATATACTGTGTTTTTTAAGTGGCTATTTGTTTTCCAAAAAGTTTCAGAGACTTCCTGTTTATTAATAGTTTGATCTATCTCTTTTTCTATCAAAGGGGAAGATGTTTCTATGTTCCTTTGAATAGGATTACAGCAATTCTCTGTCTCTTGTGAAGATTGATTTTGAGGCTGGATGTCTTCTTGAGAATCAGCTATAAGGGATGATGAATCATTATTTGGGTTTTCAGAAATATCTTGAGGAATTTCTTTTATTTCTTGGTTGATTTCTTCGTCAACTGATTCATCTATATTCTTATAATTTTTTCAATAAGATATTAAACTCATGAATAGCTATTAAATTATCTTTAGGATGTATTTGTTCCAAATCCTCATCATTGTCTATAATGTGTTGGGTAATGTTTTGTGATGGATCATAATTTATTTCACCTCATGATAATGATGTAGTGTTTCCTTTATAGTTCTCATAAAGCACATATTCAAGATCCTTTAAAGGAAACAAACTACCAGATTTCAACCATTCATACCAATCCCTAGCTTTTCCTTCTAATGTTAACATGAAAATTTTCATTAGGAAATCCTCATGCCATTCAACCTTTAACCTCCATACATGTATGTGAAATTTGATAAGATGTAATAGTGAGTTATCAAACTTTTCACCTTGAAAAATAGGAAGGTTATCATCCCATAATACATGGGGCATCTTATGTGGAAACCCAAGGATATGTTCTCTACTCATTGGGGCATATCTTCATTGTATTCTTGGAATCATTTTTGTAAATTAGGAAAGAGGTCACTGTATCTATCCAATCAATTCAGGGTCTTCTACCAGTGGAGTCCTTTGGTATTTTGGGAGTTTGTAGAGTGTGTAGTCGTCAGGTGGAAAATTTTTAGCCTTTATGGAGGTAAAACATTTTATGGTTCCACCACCATGTTTATTATGAAACCAATCTAAGGATTTATGGGTATTATCAAGGGCTACTAGATTTTGAGGAAAGGAATTAGCTCTGAAAATTGGTCTGACAATAGTTGGATTTTTAACTTTTAGGAGATTTCCTAAGAATTCCTTCAGGGTTATCAACTACCTCAAGACGATTTGGGTCAGGATGGCTCCTAGTTTGAATTCCTTTTGAAGCCACCATGTTGTGTTTTAGACCCACTAACAAGGAATGCTTAACCAAATATGACAATATTTCAGAGGCAAACCAATCTATAGACAAAGAAAAATTAATCCTCAAAGTTTCTTTACTGAGTTTGAATGATGTTATGATAGTAATGGGTTTCCCAGTGGAGTCTTTAGGTCTATTTAGGATTGTGGAGTCACCAGGTGGAAATTTTTATCTTTTTGCAGGTAAAATGTTTGATGGTCCACCACCATTTATTGGGTTTGAATACCAATCTGAAATATTTTTTGGGTTTTCTGAGTTTTTTCAGTCCTATAGGTTATGAGAGTGTCCTAAATCTGTTTCAACACTTAGCTACGATGATGAGACAAAGAGAGTTTAATCTTATGGCTTAGCTAGTTGATTCCTTGAAGGTTTGATAAGGCCCTATGAGAATAATAAGGGTTACTTAGTTTGTCACTAATTCAAATAATTCCTATCATGATTACCAACATGCTTGGTATTGCTTGAAGAAAGCTACTTATACTGCACTGAATGCTGAGTGTTTTTTTTTAAGTATTTTAGTTAGAACGTCCCCAGTATGGTCGCCAAGAAATGTTAGGCCTCTGTAATTTAGTAGAGTGGAAAGGCTAAATGTTGCAGAGACTACATCAAAAACCACTTTGGGATTCTAGGATCTATCCCTCCTGAATCCAGAGAGGGATATCTCTATAAGTGAAAAGATTGATTTATCTTTTATGTTTTTAGTATGATATTAGGCTAGTTATTAAGAAAAGGGTTTTTTGTTTTTTTGGTTGGTCAGGTATGATATTTAATTGGATGGAACATCAGAAAATGAAAGAGTTTCCAAAGGTGAAGATGCAAGTATATTGAGAAGTGTTCAGCAGATAGGATTAGTGTGAAGCAGCTTTAATCCATTGGGCAATGGAGTCACAAAAGGGTTTAATTGTACAACAATTTCAAGAGTGGTCCAATGGTAAAAGATATTTTAGATTAAATGATGGAGTGGAACATTAAAAGTGTTGAGAAAGTGGAAAAAGCCAATAATTTCAACAAGGATTTATCAACTTTCCATACAAGAAAAGCCTTTTTAAGCAATTGTTTGAAACCAACCAAAGGACAGGGCTAACCATAAACTTCTTTGGACAAGCTTGTATTAAAGCTAACTTATCAGACAACAATCCAGTAATCTCACTATAATACTTTCAGAAGGGATGGAAACAGATAAGAAAACAAATACTAGCTTAAGATCAGGTCAGATGTATTACAATCATGGTCTTCTTTCAGCATACTCTTAGGGAAACCTTCAAACAACCTTTGGAGAAAGAACTAGAAGACAGGGAAAACCATAAACTTTTCTAGTTTAACTCTACTTAGCATGTAATGAGAATATCAATCAAGAACTTCATTTCAAGTTTTGCACATCAAGACATGGACTAACCAACATTCCTTGATAATCTTTACACTTAATTTAAGTCATTCCAAAATATCACAAATAGAAGAAAACATATAGATAAAGCTTATCAGTGAGAGTAGGGTACTTTGACAGTAAATCCTAGCTTTATGGTTGTTGTTATTTATCAGAGAAAAGTGAACAAAATGGCATAGATGAAAGGAAAACAATAACAGTAAGAGGAACTTCACGAATGATATAGACCAGGATCCCAAAATCCAGCTTGTATATTGATTGTCAATCCAGTTACATACTTCAAGTCCAATGTTTCATCACAGCAACAACTTCTCTTCTCAGCCTAACTTCTTCAATAACTTAATAGAGCTTCATAGCTTCAGGAATTATTTACATTCAACAATGATTCAATACAACAACTATTACATTAGAAATCCAATAATCAGACAACCACTTCTCATCTTCTTCAGAAGTATTTATAGAGGAAAAGAGGAGGTGGAAGAGTTTTTACAGTTGAGCATAATTAATTATATACTAAATGCAACTCCTAGCCTTGAAAACCATGCAAGGCATCAGGCAAGAATGCATCTAATTAAAACTCTATTTCATTTATTTCATTTCTGCTTTTTAGGCTTAGTGGGAAAAGATATTGACTTTAAGGCTCTTTTTATCTTTTTAAAATAACCTTACTGACAGTTTAAAATATGTTCTTTAGTTTGAAATAACTGTTCAACTGTCTTTAGGCAAATATCTTTCGACTAGGCAATAACTATGCCTTCATTTGATTTATTGAGACTATAGGTGGCAGTTTGTAGCTGAAGAGGATAAATAGTCTCTGATGTGGCAGTGGAGACTTCTTTTAATGATATTTTCCCCTGTTTTACCTTAAAACACTTCTAATTTCCTTTTGGTCTATGTTCAGGCTTTATTAGCCTTGATCTTCATCTTCGGGTCTTTGTTCTTTAATACTGTTTTTATCTCTTTAAACCTGAGGATTAAAACCTTGATCCTCAAGCTTTGGCTTTAATCTTTTTTACTCGTTAATTATGTATACTGATACACTTTGCTGCTTTGTTTCGCTGGCATAGGTAGTTTTCTGTTAGCTGGAGGGTTTCATTTAGATCAATGATCGCAATCCCTTGATGGCATGGTTTTGAAAACCTACTGGTTCCTTTTCTTCGTTGGCTTAAGGCACATAAATGTCACTACGAGCCTTATTTTTCACCTATCTGTGACTGTGGAAAAACACAGATCGCACACCACTTAACCCTCCAAAACACAAAAAAACTTATTAAGAAACCCTACGAAGATGGTTTAACTGCGTTCAGAGGTTCAGTGCAGGAGGTTTGGAGCTGTGTCAAATGGGAAAATGCAGTGATAGGAGGAAAAAACCCTTGCAGAACAGCTAACCAGGTAAAATTTTAAATTTTGCGCAAATTTGAAGTTAAGTAGTTTTGGAAAACCATGAATGGTTTTCATGCAGCATTTGTGGGGGGGGGGGGGGGGAGGCGGCATTCGATTTTGGAACGCGATACCATACATCGTGCGGCACATGGAAAATAGAAACTGCCCATTTCGCGTGGAAGTAGCGCACTGGGAAGGGAGGCCAAATATTACGTGACTTTGAGTTTTGGATGTTGGATTGAAGTCTCCAGATCCAACGGCGTGGGTAAAAAGTGATGGGGGGTAAGATGCAGGGCGGTAAATGGAGTGGGGTCTATGGTGATGTGTTCTGCCTTTTCGTGTAGTGGACGAGGGTTGGCCTTTCGCGTTTAATCCCGATTGTCAAATCTGATGAATGGATGATCGAGATTTAAAGAGGAGGCAGAGAATCTTGAAAGAGGAAGAGGGACTGAAAGGTGATTAGGCGGAAGGATGGAGCCCGATGGTCGTTGATCTGTTTAGATCAACGGTTCAGATTCATTTTAAATCATAACGTTGGGGTAATGAAAAAAACAAAGGGAAAAAGGGTTCGGAAGAGGGTTTTGAGGCCTTTAGCGTCCAACTGTGGGGCTTTAGGTAGTATAAAACGGAGTGCCAATGGACATAAGCCCTCTAGGGATTAGCTCTTTATAATGCATAAGGATGATTTTAGGCTTAAAAACAGGGATTTTAAAGCCAAAATGAGAGTTCTGATAGATAAAAGAAGGGAATTTAAAACCAAATAAAAGGGAGATATAAGGTTTTAAGGGGGGTTTTGATGATTTTGAAGGTTAAGATGGAAGGTTTTTGAAGGATTTGTGAAAGGGAAAAAGGATGAAAAAGGAGAATTGAGAGGATGAAAAATGGAGTTTCTTCAAGCAGTTTTCCCTTGGTAAAACAACAGGTACTTTAGGATTAATAGTGAAACAACAGTGAAGATTAACTCAAAGGGTAATTATCATCATAAGACTTCAAGAACTCACAATTTGGACAAGAAATTGTTTCTTGAAGGCCTAAAATGATTTAGCCACCATTTTGTATGACAAATTTTTATAGGTGGCTAACAGATTTCCTTTCTTGCATATATTTACAAGAGTCTTTATGATTTATAGCAGTTTTTGGTCTTGCTGATAGAGTAATGGTCATGAGTTATTTTCAATCTTAGTATTCATTCAGAAGTGTGGCAGACTTCATTCCCTAGAGGTAACCCTATCAGTACCATCTCATCATAAAACTTAAAAGAGGATGGCATGAGTAGAATGCATATGTTGTGTATATAGCACTATCATCTCCAATTTTGTATGAACCCGGGGTTGATAAATTAAATTAGAGTAGCCTATGGGAGTTGCAACACTATTGGTGCAAAAGTAGGGCTCAAGAGCACTAAAGCATTGTCTTGTACACTCTGAGGAAAACAATGTATTTAATTATGAAAATCAAACTTATTACGTGTGTGTGGAGTTGAGCGATTGAGGTTGTTTGTTATTATAGAATGAAAATGACCATTGAAAAGAAAAATATTGATTTAGAAGGCATAATGGGTGTGTTATATTGATAATGTGTTACTTGATGCAGAGTAGTTTGTTAGGTCTTATGTAATCTCTTGTGGAGTATAGCATTTTGTAATCTATTGTTAAATGCTAACGGTTAAGGTGTGGGAAATGGACAACCAAAGGAAGTCCAAGAGATTTTGGAATGTGGAATCCAAGTGTCACCCAATGCACTATAAAATTATATCATTGTGAATAATAAATTATGACATGGTTATCTTTCTTATGTCTTGTGTGTTTACATATCTGGGTTTAACATGGTATAAGAGTGGAAAATTGTTGGCTCTGGTCCAAGTAGCTAAATTATAGCTCTATTCTCTACACTTTCTATAGTGCAAAATAGAAAATGAGCAGTCTTTGTTGGTGAGTCTCTCCTCTAGACACTCTACCTGCATCTATGTCATTTTCATACCATTATTGCAAGGTTGTTTCTATGTGTGTAAGAGAAGTTTCTATTTTGGAATCTTGTTACCTCTCCCCAGTCATAACGCCCTTTTGTGGCCTGTCTACTGTGTTACAAACTGTATAATTGACTCCCATACCACCGTGCTATTATTTTTGCATTAAAACCCCCTTGGCATCGTGACTCCTCACGATTTTGACTATTCCAATTAAATCTAATCCCTTTATTGTGCTACCACAGCACCCTCGTCTCATATCTCTGCAATCCTCCAACAGACTCATCATACCACTATCGTGGCTCCCTCCTTCCACCTCCCACTGCACATTATCACAGTTTCATACTCCATTTCCCCTCCACGCTCACTGCACTCGACTTGCATACCAACATAGTATTAAAACTATGAAATGACCCCTCCATCTTCCATACCACTCCTACATTGCTCCACCATTGTGGCTTTAACTTCTGGTTGCTCCACAAGCTAGTTAACTCCTCACCGTTAGTTCATCGCCCATATCATATTTGACTACCCATAGTATAAAGTTCATGGTACAACTATTGCTTGGCCCTCTGGTTCATTGTATATGTAATACCTCTCTCCATATCACTACTCTCCAATATGTAATACAATATATGGTATCATCATTGCCGAATATCTCTAGCCTCTCATACATAATGTCCCTAATTTTGATGCATTGGTCCTCTACATTTTTTTGAAAACCGTGGCTCCTAGAATTGTTGTAAAGATTGTATGATGGCTTGATCGATGGCGTAGTACTCAACTGAGAATTGGGGAATTTTCTTGATCTGGTAGGGGATGAGATCTTGATTTCGGTGCTTGAATGTTGGAGTATGGATACGTGATGTCTGTGAGATTGAACTAGGTCTTCGTTCAGTTCGTGGTGGCCAAAGGGGGGTGTTGGTATACCGAGAAAAGAAAATGCAGAACATCACCATCATTGTTAGTGGTAAGGTATTCATTGGAGAATAATTTGAAATCTAGTGCATGTTGAATGCTGGTTCACTTCCTCTGTTTGTGGCACATCTATAACTGTAACTATGTGGGAAAGGAATTCAACCCTGTTTTCTTACATGTTGCCTGCACCGTATTCATTTTGTACATACGTCTGGTTTTTTCATTTTCCTTATTTTACATAGCTCCATGTTGCAGGTTTAGAGGACGTATTTCTTCTTTTTTTGCATCTAATATCTGCATCACAGGAAATATAAATGCTCGAATTCCTTTTTAACCATTGCTTTGACTAATTTTAGAGGATTTTGCAAATGTGTTCTTGACCTAATGTTTTCAGTGGGCTTTCTTAATTGTTAATGGCATATACATTAGAGGGAAGATAGTATATTATAAGACATTGAAATAAGGGAAAAATTCCATATCTTTAGTTGCGGTGAAAATGCACGGCCTCTACAATGCCTACACCTTTTTTTCTTCAGATGGTAAACTTTTAGTGGATGAAATTAGCGATTGGAAAGAATTTTTTGGTCTGATATGTAGCAATAGCTTACCATTAAGCTTCACAACTCTAACACTCACATCATCACAACTCTAACACTCACATCACCTCCTCTCCTCCAACTTTGAATGATTGTTTGAAGGTTGGATTTTTATATATACAATGTTGATAAAATAATTGTATATTGGTTTCGTTGTGAGGACATAAGTTTTCTCCTATAATACAATATGTTGAAGGCCACATTGATTTTATGCGAATTGTATTTTGAAAGCTCCTTCCTACACCTTTAATGACATATTTTATTGAACACTATCACTTGCATTGAATGTATTGTGATGTCCCTTCTTATGCTTTCCAATGATTTGAAGCTAAAAGGATATAGAAATAGTTTTACATTGTATCAAATAGTGTGTTAAGACTCTTGGTGTTGTTCCATGACATTTATGGTCTCTCCCTCTCCGTTAAAGCAGTTTCAATAGCTCTGGCAGTCGATTTTGTGAGTGCTGTATTGGAGCTGGTATATGTGTTAAGATCGCCTTCTTATAATCCATATGGTTGAGTGATGCTTAAATTTTTTTGATTTCCCTGCGTTGGTGTCTCCTCACCGTGCGCAGACATTAAATTTGACATACTGTTGGCATATAAGCCTGTGCATATTACACTGAATTGATATTTTTTAATAGAAGGGTGTTGAAGATAGTTCTTATCAGCAGATAATTATTTTCTAAATGGCTCCAACTAGTGGAATATTAAAGTTATTGAACAATATGATACTCTCAACTTTGGATAACACATACATAATCAACCAATATTTTCACCTTGATATTCACAGTTGTTTACAAGACACACAAGGAAAGAGTGAATTTTTGAAACTCGAATCACAACCTCAGCAAGAAGAATTAAAACAGTGGAGTCTTCATTTTGAACCTGTTTCTATTTAGAACACTGAGATAGACTCCCATTAGAACCAAGAATATAATGTTGAGGGTGGTTCATATCTAGTGCCTAGTTCAAAAGCAGATTTGTATGTAGATGCAAAATTTCACACTTCACCTCCCAAGCCCATCATCAAACCTTGGGAAGATATTGTCCATAACATGCACAAAACAGGTCTTGAATATGAAAAGGAAGTGTCCTTTCACATTCCGGACTACATAAAGCCCATCCGTTTCCATAGTGCTGGATTTATTCATGACAACGCATCTTCAGATGTTCTAGATCACTCTCCTCTTCCACATTAGCCACAACCGATTGTAAAATTCCATCATTCTGACTGAGTTGGCAACATGAAAGATCACTGTCTTGATCTTCACCCATCCAATCACTGTGGTCAGCCCACTCATTCCTCACACGGATGATTCAGAAACTAGCCTCCTGCAAGAAAAGAGATTCATCTTGGATGGATCGCTTCTTGGCAATGTGCATCAACAACAAAGAAGATGTTTCAATCATATGTTAGAACTTGTTCTAGAGTATTAAACAGTCTTGTAGTTGAGTTTTCACTCTCATCTCACCTTTTATCTGACATGGGGGAAAATTATGGTCATCTACAAGCTTCAAAGCCAGTTCAAGTGAGCCAGAGCCACAACCCGCTATTCCAGATTCAGAGTTGTAGCCAGAGACATATCAGTTCAAGAAAGCCTTAGCCACAACCTGTCATTCTAGATTCATAGTTGTTTCTAGAAACAAAAGAGTTCGAGAAAGCCTCAACCACAACTTGCCATTCCATATTGATAATTGTAGCCAGAGAGGACAAACAAGTCATATTTGTTTTTACAAAGTTCAGAAGACATGTTGACTTATGGTGGGATGGAGTGAAAGAAGAAAGGGCCTTAGAAAACAAAGCCAAGATCAAGAGGTGGATTAGGATGAATTCTAATTTAAAAATTAATTTACTTCCAAAACATTATAAATTAATTTTGCTTAGAAAAATTTACAATCTTAATAAAAAGACTATGAATGTTAGGGAGTGTACAGAGGAATTTTACAAAGTAAATATCAGATCATGATAAATAGAACATAGACCCAAGAGATTTTCCATGTATATTAATGGATTAAGGTTTGATATCCAATATGAATTAAGTTTAGTGTCCTTGATATATGTGGAGGAAGCATACTACGTGGCATTGAAGGCCAAAGAAAAGTTGATGAGAAAGCAAGGTAAAAAAACAAGAAGAAGGAGTGTGAGAAAAAACGAGCAGAAAAAAAAGGGAGAAGGGAAAAACTCAAACCAACAGTTATAACCCAAGAAAACTACCAATGATGGAGGACTCCTTTGGCAGTTAGAGGTAGAAGCAAAGATCTAGTTATATGTTTCACTTGTGGAAATTTGGGAAATTATTTGTCTAAATTTCTTGAATAATTTGGAAGACACAGAGGGATACAATTAGCACAAAATGACCCAGAAACTGAACCTCCAAAAGCAGTGGAAGAACGTGTCAACCCACGAGAAGAAGGATAAGTTTTTTTTTTCTGAAAAAAGTGTTGGATGCAGATGAAATTGTGCAAAGAAGAAGCTTATTTAGGAGGACATGCAAGGTAAAAGGTAAATGTTGAATATCAATTATTAATAATGAAAGCACTGATAATTTTGTTTCTACAGAGATGGTGGAGAAGTTGCAACTCGATAGGATGCCACATTCTGCACCATATAAATTTTCACGGTTTCAAAAGGGACCAAAATTTTTGGTGAACAAACAATGTGATGTGGTGTTCCAAATTGGCCAATACAACAAACGAATTCTCTGTGTGATTAGGTGCTCTAAATTATGCTCAAAAATAAAAAAATTCATCTCGGTGTGGAACCTGAACAACTACATAGATATCAGAGTTCTGAAACTGGCACAACTCATTTCGCAGAAAACTGACATCGTATGCTCCCAGAAATACGTTCTATCCACTTTGTCAAACATGTAAATAAAAAAAAATGCAGGACAACCTAGTTAGTAGTTGGTACAACTGACTGGACATTCCTATGTGGTAGGGTGACTATACAGTTTTACTTGCTCAATGGTATCCATGGGCGAATGATTTGGTGCCAACTGGCACTTAGTTACTGGTTCAAAATGGTGATATTTTATTGGTGGGTATGGTGGCCAACCATAGGCTGCCATGTCCCGCAACAAGGGGCTGCCATGTGGCAGCCCGAGGACCACCAAAATATTCGATGAATTCCAATAAGTAGTAGTGGTGGTCAAACATGCGACCATCGAGCATGAAGCACCTAAGGATATCGTCACACCATTGCATATGTTCCTTAATAAGCTATGGGCACAGTTTGGTTTTGTGTTAATGTTGTTGGCGCGTTGGTGGGAGGGGGATAGGGTCTAGCCTGAATCCTAGTCACCACACGAGGGGTGAGGACCATGGGCAGGAGGCTAGCTCCGTGACCCCCCCCCCCCCCCCCCCCGACCATAACCATAACACTTAAACTAACCAATGGAAATGGGTACTGTGACCGAGGAAGTGGAATAATGTTGTTATCCAAACTAGTGGAGCTGGAACTGTGAGCGCTAACCACCAACGGATATGCCACATGTGACCATGGTTAAGCCAAGTCTGATGGTTAGTGAAAACCGTGTGGAGATTTATATATAAAAAATATGTTTATTAACCATATTTCATATGGTTTTAAATTCAAATTTTAGGTGTCATAGAGAAAATTAATGCCCCGAAAATTTCGCCATATTTTTGGTGGAATTACCTCTCCGATAGTGCTTTTGGGGGTGAATTTGTGGGTTTGGTGCTGAATGTTGGGGAAATTGTGGAACAAATAGTGGAGAAACTAGAGGAAGTCATAACTTGATGAGTTTTTGGCCAAATGTGAGGCAGAAGGAGGCTACAAAAGCATTTTTGGGCATTCTAGAGCTGATGGAACAAGTTTCAGACGTGTTTGAGCATTTTAAACACATGTAATCACACTTTTGAGCATAACAGAATAGGACCAAGGTTATGTAGCCTAGGCGGAGTGAAATCCTTGATCATGTGTTGTTGTGTGCCTGTTTATGGTAATGTTCATGTCTGTTAGATGCCGATGTTCGATGTTTTATTTTTGTTAATTTTCTCATGAAATTCATGTAAAAACACATAAAAACTCATAATAAAATTGAAATTAACCTCTCAATTCTCAAGCATGTTCTTTATATTTTGAATTTGATATGACAATAGCAAACCTAATATTCCCATTGAGATCGAGTTGGTTTCAAACCAGTAGGTTTACCTATATAAGGAGGATTTAGGTTTTTAAGTTCCTCTGGTTATCATCTTTTGAAGAGCTTTCTAGATTATCCACAGTATCAAGAAACATTTGTCGACGTTTCGATTCCCAATGGGGATCCATCTTCAGGACAATGGAATGAATAATTTTAAGAAGAGTTTAATTCATTAATATTGAAGAAGGGTATGACAAGAGCCGACGAGAGAACTATACCTGGGAGGATTGCGCTTTTGAGGAACATATTTGTCGAAGAAATAAGATTGCTGTCACGAAATTCTTTAAGAAATTTTAGGTCTGCTGCCCTTCTTTCAATCTTCGTTCCGGTTCTCTCGAGATAACAAATCTCTTCCCAAGAATCCCTCCGTGTAGGGAAAAAATTTTGGTTTTTAAGTTCATGTGGTTATCATCTTCTGAAGAGCTTCCCGGATTATCCACAGTATCAAGAAACATTTGTTGACGTTTCGAATCCCAATGGGGATCCATCTTTAGGACAATGGAATGAAGAATTTTAATAAGGGACTACCACAAGAACTTAAAAGGAACTTGGTATAATATTTCGGTGATGGAGAGTGCTGAAATCAAAAGGCAAATCCAAGATTTTTTAGACAAAGGGATGATCCAACCAAGTACTTCGCCATGCGGGACACCTATTGTGTTGGTGCCAAATAAAGATGGAACATCTCGCATTTGCATATATTTTCATGGATTGAACAAGATTACGATAAAGAACTGCTATCCATTTCTTATAATAGACTATTTACTTGATCAATTGAAAGATGAAAAGTATTTTACTAAGCTGGACTTAAGGAGTGGCTACCATCAAATTAGAATTGCTAAAGGTGACATTTGGAAGACGACATTCAAAACAAAGCAAGGTTTTTTTGAATGGCTTGTTATGCCTTTTGGTTTATGTAATGCTCCTAGTACCTTTATGTGTGTGATGAATGACATTTTAAAGTCAATTATGGATGAGTTTTTCATTGTCTAATTAGATGATATCTTAATTTTCAGTAAATCACTTGATGAACATGTCATACATGTAAGAAAAGTACTTGATGTGTTAAGGAAAGAACAATAATTTTTGAAGATGTCAAAATGTGAGTTTGGTAAAACTTCTTTGGTTTACCAGGGGCATATTGCTTGAGTAGGCGAGCTGATGATATACTCCTCTAAGGTTGGGCTCATTGTGAATTAGCCAATGCCCAAGACAACAACTGAGGCAAGATTTTTTTTGGGAACAACCTAATATTGGAGGAATTTTATTGCTAAATTCTCTTTTGTTACATCCCCTTTGTATGCATTAGATATTGTGAGAAAGGACTTCCAGTGGGGAGGAGAGCATAAAAAATAATTTGATGCTTTGAAAGAGAATTTTGGTTCATTCCCAGTACTTGCATTATCATACTTGAGATAGCCCTTTGATATTCAAAGGGATGCAACTCACTATTCCATGGGCACAATCCTTATGCAACATGGTAAGCCCATTTCGTTTCATTTAGAAACTTTCAATGGTGCAATTCTTAACTATCGTAATTATCAAAAGGATATTTATACATTGGTTCAAAGTGTGAAAAGTGGAAATGATGGGAAATGAAACCATCATACACACCAACCACCAATCATTGCAATACTTGCAATCAAAAAATGAGTTGCAACAATCAAGGCACTTTCTATGGATGTGTTTCTTATAGTAATTCCACTTGGCCATTAGGTATAAGAAAGGTATTTACAATAAGGTTGTTGATATTCTTCCTAGGCTTATTTTTAGTGCATGTAGTTTACTCAAGAATAATTTTGTTTTGCATGAAAGTTATACAGAGAATTCATGTGATAATGACTTTCAAGATGTTTATGCAAGCTTGAGTCGAGGAAACCAAGTAGAGGAACTAGATTACCAAGTACATAATAACTTGCTGTATCAATTGGGCAAGCTTTGTATTCCACAAGGGGAGACAATGACTGTCATAAGGGAAAAACACACTTCTCTTATTGCTAGACATTTCGATGTAAGAAAAACAATGGCACATCTTTAGAGGTATTGTTATTGGCCTCGTATGCTTGAAAATGTGTCAGGTTTAATTAAAGTTTTTTCATTATGTGCAGTCAATAAGCCTAGCAATAGGAAGTTAGGATTATACACACCACTTCTTATACCTTCATGTCCATGAGAGAGTGTTTCTACGAATTTTTTAGGAGATCTTCCTTTGTCAGAAAGAAGTCATGAATATTTGTATGTAGTTGTGGATAGGTTAAGTAAGATGTGTATATTAATTATATGTAAAAATAAAATCACAGCTGAACAAATAGCTTACCTCTTCTTTCAACATGTTTGAGTTCATTTTGGTTTACCCACATCCATTTTTGGTGATCGATATTATTGATTTGTTGATAATTTTTGGTCAAGTTTGTGGGACTTGATGGACACCAAGTTGAAGAAGAGTACAACCTTTCATCCACAAACATATGGTTAGGCTGAGGTGTTCAATCCAACAATCAAACATCTTCTTCGAGGATACTACAACACATCCTAAGTTGTGGGATGAAAACTTGCACTAAATTATGCATGCTTATAGCCGTGAAAAACACTCCTCTACACAAACATCTCCATTTGTGACATAGACAAAGCCAATAGGATCATAGCAAAAATACAATTGATATATCAAATAGTTCAAGATTGGCTTGAAAAGAGAAGGCAAGTACAAAGAAAGGCATGAAAAACATTGTGTAGATCACAAGTTCCATGTTGGTGAGAAATTTGGCTTCATATTATCAAAAACAGGCTTCATGGGGAAGGTAAAAAACTGAAACAAATCCATTATGGTCCTATCATAATTTTGGAAAATATTGGTGACAATGTCTTCAAGTTAGATTTGCCTCCATACATGCAAATTTAATTTGTTGTTAATGTTGAGAACTTGAGGTTGTATGAGCCTCCATTGATTAAAGATCAAGGAGAACATGTTCAAATTCCTTTTATTGAAGACTTTTCTCCTAAATACCTTGACGAGCTTCAACAAGATAGCATTATTTACAGAAGAAAAATTACGTGAAAAACTGATAGTGTAGACTACCTTCGTGTGGGGCTCAAAGTCGCAAATCCTTCTAAGGAAAAATTGATTGAGATTGGAAAGGTGAGGGAATAGTATCTTCATCCCGTGAACAACTAAAAGTTATCTTTTGGGTTCCAAAATATTCCAGTGGGGAGGAGTGATCACGCCCTCAAAATTATGCTCAAAAATAAATTTGTCAGATCAGTGTGGAACCTTAACAACCATGTAGATCTCATCGTTATGAATAAAATGTAACTCATTCTATGGAAAACTCACATCATATGCATCGAAAAACACATTTTGTACACTTCGTCAAACATGCAAATTTAAAAAAAAAATGCAGGAAAACCAAATGAGGAGTCTGTACAACTCACTCGGCATGCCTACATGGCAGGGTGGCTCTACAAGTTTGACTTGGTTAATGGTATCAATGGGTGAATGGTTTGGTGCCAAGTGGCACTTGGTTACTTGTTCTAAATGGTGATATTTTATCGGCGGGTTTGGTGGCCAACCATACACTACCACATGGCCCACCAAGGGGCCACCATGTGGCAGCCTGAGGGCCACCCAAATATTGGGTCAAGTCCGAGAAGAGATAGCGGGGATCGAACCCACAACCACCGAGCACCATGCACAAAAGCATATTGTTGCACCATTGCATATTTTCCTTAATAAACTATGGGCACATTTTGGTTTTGTGTTAATGCTATTGGCGTGTTGGCAGGAGGCGGCTAGGATCTAGCCCCAGCCCTAGTCACCACGTTGGGGGCGAGGACCACTGGTAGGAGGCTCCACTATAACCATAACACTTAAAATAACTGGAGTAAATGGGTAATGTAACCGGGGAAGCAAAAGATTGTGGTTTTCCAAACCGCCAGAGGTGGAACTGCCAGCACTAACCACTAACAGCTCCACCACATGTGACCATGGTTAAGCCAAGTCTAGTGGTTAGTTAAAACTACACAAATATTTACATATAAAAAATATTTTTACTAACCATATTTCATATGGTTTAAATGTAGATTTTAGGCATTAGAGGGAAAATTAATGCCTCGACAATTCCCCCCTTTTTCTTTTCAGAATTGGCACTTCGATAACACTTTTTGGGGCAAAATTATGTGCTTGGAGATAGATTTTGGGGAAAATCTGGAACGAATAGTGGAGAAACTAGTGGAAGTCATAACTTGATGATTTTTTGGCCAAATTTGACACAAAATGAGGCTACATAGGCCTTTTTGGGCATTCTCGAGCTGATGGAACATGTTTCAGAGTTGTTTGAGAATAGTAAACACATGTGATCACACTTTTAAGCATAATAGAAGAGGGCCAAGACATTCAAAGCTGGGCCAAGGAGATGTAGCCCAAGCGGGGTGAACACCTTCATCACGTGTTGTTGTGTCACTATTTATGGTGATGTTCATGTCTGTTAGATGTTGTTGTTCAATGTTTCATTTTTGTTAATTTGCTTATGAAATTCACGTAAAAACACATAAGAACTCATATTAAACTTGCAATTAACGTCTGAATCCTCAAGCACTTTTATTTATATTCTTAATTTGATCTTAGCAGAGAAAAACCAATATTCTTGTTTAGATCCCTCTGATATTTTGTAGATGGATACTTTCCATGTCTTGCTTAGAAGACCATTGCGGTATGAAAAAGGGTGAACTATGATGGGAGGATGAACACTTAAAATTTTGAGAAGGATGGACAAAATCATGTGTTACTCTCTATAAAAACTAAAGGTACAAGAGAGCGCGAGAAGATCTAAATATATTGTTAATGAGCAAGAAACAATTGGTTAATTCCTACAAGCAATAGAAGTAGAGGTGACCAATCTACATTCAACAAATCAAAATTAATTTATTTTCGAAGATGAAATGTGTAGTGAACGGAAATCGTACTTTCCATGGTAGAATTAGCCATGACAAAGGAGATTCAACTTAATCAAAAATAATTTGCAATACTAGAAAACTATAGAGAGGAAAATATTGAAAAAAATGCTACAAATGACAAGAGAAGAGGGAGTCTTGAACACAAAGATAATGATTAACATCAAAAGCAACATGCATCGTCTCAATTTATCCTTGCAGTTTTGTAGATTAATTTCATGGATACTGAAAGGAAGGATATGCCCAATCAAGGAGAAACAATTGCACAAAAATTATGTTCCATGTCAACCTTGGAAAGTTCAACTAAACTCACTAAACTCATGTAAGAATTAATGGATGAGAGTATTGCTTAAATTAGGAAACCACCCAAAGAAAAAGGCTTGGGTATCTACTACATTATTACAAAAGAATAGTAGAAGAGAAACTCATGAAGAGTAGTCCATGAACAATTTCAATTTTGGGTGTACGATGAAGGAGCATCCTCAAATTCTTATTCCATATAATTTTTATGCTATATAATTTCTAGAAGCCACAATCCTAGGTGAGTTCAATGAGTGATGAAATGTTTCTTAATAAATGGCTTATTAGCCAAATGTAACTCCAATCATCCTAAAACTCAGAGCTAATTACTAGTTAGGATTTATTTTCTATTTTTGTAGAGTGAGATCCTATTATTATGGATCAAACCCAAATATTGTGTAACAAAGTGTGTCCAAATGAATAAAGGATCCCTTAAGCATAACAAAGCTAGGGATGTGTGGATTGTGCCTTATTTTCGAATTCCTTAAATATAGCCTCTATTATTTTAACAATTGTGTTGCATTAAAGCATATCCTATTAGTGTCATAAATTTCTTGGAGAGGGTCCATGCATAAAGATTTTATCTCAGAAATACACAAGCCCCATAAGCTATATTGTGTATCATGCTAAGGCCCAAGTGGCCATAAGAGTGGGAGTGTAGGTAGTGAGACATGGCACTATAACATTGTATTGTACACTTTGAGGAAATCAATGAGTATGCAATTACGAAATCAAACTTATTACATGTGTGTGGAGTTGAGCTACTTAGGTTGTTAGTTATTATAGTATGGAAATGACCATTGAAATGAAACGTATTGATTTAAAAGGTATAAGTATTGATTTAAAAGGCATAATGGGTGTGTTACATTGATAACCTGTTACTTAATGAAAAGAATTTTCTTAAACCCAGTGTGTTCTATTGTTGAGTATACCATTTAGTGCGTATTGAATCCAATGCATGGCCACAAAATTTTTAATTACATCCGGTGAAAGCTAAGAGATGCTATGATGGGAGCATTTTCCACATGAACTGTGTTCTTTGTTTGCAGGAAAGAAGATTGAAGCTTGAACGCTTTAATCACATCACTCACAAGTAGAGGATTTCTAACACAGAACATATGAGTTGCATCCCAAATAAGGTTGAGTAGAATGTTGGGTGACTTGTATGAAAACAACAAATAAATATTGATTCTTAAATGGTTTTTATTACACCAACCTATAGTTGTTGGTAAACTTTCCAAACAGATATCTAGGATCTTAAGGGTGTAAATTAAGCATTCTGTTAGCACTGGAATCAACACTTGGATTGTGACAAGCCCATGACAAGAGACATCTTAAGCTCAAGGGCTTTTCTTATAATTTTATTTGAGTTTTTGGAAAGTGGTTGGAAATCACACACATTGTGAAAGAGGTTTTGAAAAAATAAGAATATCTCACACATATGAGGGCAGTCTTGGATAATGTGGTAGCAAGATCAAGTTTGTAGCTTAATGGCTATAAAAATGGAAGATAACAATAGCTATGTAAAATGCATGATGCAAAATGCTATGTAAGATAACATGACCTAATCAATGCAAAATGTTTCATAAATTAAGACCGACAAAAACAGATTAATCATGTATGTTAGTTCAAAAGACTTAGAAGAATATGAAACAGGATTCAATTCAACCTCAAGGAATGGTTCTGAATGGTTCACAATACTCATAGTAACATGAGCTAGAATTGTGTAAATCATAATCTGGAATGAAGGAGTAAATGATGGAAACACATAAGAAGATGAAGAATACACACACCATACAAATTGTGAGTCCTCAAGAGTACCTCTTGATATATTATATATTGAAAAAGGTCCAACACAGTATGCAATTAAAGCTACAACCAATGAACCTCTCTTTTCTTCCTTGCTTTACATAGCATATATGCAAGAAGATGTTCTGTTGAAGCTTCCCAAAAAGTGCAAGTCTATTTTAAAGACTTAATCACAATCTTCCACCTATAGTGAAGCTTATGTTAAACATAAGAGAAAAGTAGTGTGAAATAGAAATGAAGAGAAAAGATGATAGTATGGAGATTAAAGTGGCTAAGTTGAGGTGGCTAGGTGCTCCTGGTTTGCTGGAAAAAGTACCTCCTCAAAAAGTGTAACTCTGAGCTTAAAAGGGCACATGGACCTTTATCTACAAAAGTGTAGGAGTAACCAACTCAAATGACATCTAGAAGATAGCTTGACAGAATGAATCTTGGAAAAAGAGCATTACCATTGAGGCTGCATTAATTTTATCACCACTTAGTGTCATTCTCTTGAAACTAGAACCATAAAGAAACATTTTCACCTTATACAAGTTTTGAAATAATAGCTACTTTCTGTGTTTGCTTGTAAAAGCAGATTTTCTAGAAAAGATAACAATTGAGAATTTTTTTTATCTATAAGCCAAAGTTATATGATGCTTCATATTTTTATTTCTTTTTACATTCAATCATTGGAGATCTAGTATCGAAGAGAAAATCATGATAGCTTCTCCCTTGGTGACCCTCTTGTTTGGCTTTCTTTTCTGTACTTAATCTTCTTCTTTGGGTGAAGAACTACTAGACGAATAAAGTTGGGCTATAGTTGGTTCTTATGCAGTAGTGGTCTGTGAAGCTTTTCTAAGCAAAGAACAATCACACAAGGTAGCAGATTGTTTTGGTGGAACATAAAAGCTTTTTGTTGTAGCTCTCACAAGAGTAAACTAAGAGAGAACTATGCATGCCCTAAATCTCGTCGAGAGAGAGTGACACCAAACTAAAATGATTTAAACTTTGCTCCCAACTAGTTCCACGGAACATTTCACTCGATCAAATTGTTCCACGGAACATTTCACTCCATCAAATTATTAACTAGTAGCTTACTAGTTCCTCACCCTTGATATATTTCACTTTCAGGAGTAAAATTAGATTTGACTAGCCTCAATAAATAAAATAGCCAACTCCTTTTAATAAATCCTCTAATAGAAAATAGCCACCTTTCATCAATGTAATACCTCTGGTTTTAGCACATGAGAACAATATCTTTTGAGCTCATTAATGCCTACTTTATCTCATTTTACTAATTTTGCACCAAATAGCTACTTACTCTCTTTGCTTTAAAACCAGATTTTCTAAAGATAATAGAGATAGTTATTCCTGTGTTATTCCTAAAAACCAATGACTCTCACATTTTTTTATTTAAGCTTGGAAAGAAATATCATGGTAAACCAATAAAATTTATCAAGCTAAACTAATTACCTTAACCAATCAAATCATTTAAAACACTTATTTAAAGAAACTTTATCCTAATAACTCCATGACACAAACTATTGGACTCAAAATTCTTTTGGATTTTGTTAAAAAATTATAAAAACTAATACATTTTAACCCTCCATAACCTTCAACCATAGGGTAGGAGACAATAGAGGATGAAAGAAGAAACTTACAATGATGACCACACTTCAAAAAAATTTGCAAAATTGTAGTGCTAACACATTCCATAAAGGTGCTATTCCTCCAACACCAACTAAGGAGCTTGGGAAATAGAATTAGGTTGAGCCTCTTATACCATGAAGAGGTTTGATGTGACACCAAAAAGAGAAGGCTTTGGTAAACTTTCTAAACATCCCATGGTGGAAATTAGGGATTCTATAGAAATGGGGTGATTCCTCCAACAAATCCACTCTGTGACTAATATGGTGTGAGGAAAGAGTAGGCTCTACATCATTACCACCGTTAAAATGCTTGCTACTTGCCCTCCCTTAAGTCCAATATTAATGTTTTTAGCAAACATAGTGCTAAGGGAGGATGAGGGAGCGTTAGGGATACTTTAAGCATTGTAAAAGCCTTATTAATATTTTTCCATATTTATTGTTAAAATTTGAGTTTTTTCAAAAAATAATTTAAAAAAAAAAAAAAAAAAATGTAAAAAAAAAAAAAAAATCTATAATATAAATACAATTATATTTAATGGAAAATGAGAAAATTAAAAAATTAAATGAGCAAAACCCCTAAAACTCGAAATGAGAAAAATCTAAATCAAAATATTTTTAACTTAAATATGAGATTTAAATTAAAAAATGTATATCATTTATGTTAAACAGAAAAAGCAAAGAAGAATAAAGTGCAGTCTTAGTGAAACATCAGAGCGAGCTCTGATCATATTTACCTTATGGCAATGAGTCTTTTAATATTTTTAATGCTTCAGTAAAATAATCGTTTTCCTCGTCGAGCTTGTGGTTTTGAAAGTAAAGTTGAGCAACCTTAGAACAAGAAAATTCTATTATAAATATTCTTTAAATTAAATTTGGAAAATAAACTAAAAAAATCGTTCATTTTCGAATAAATATTATAAACTGCGTACCTTATAGGCTGACCATAAGCCGAAGTTATCCAAACAATACAGAATGTCTTCTTTTACTTGTCGAAGAGGCTTCCTCCAAAAATCAGCCAGGCCTCCATCGTTTGCAGCGCTTGTTAGGAAAGTCGGAGGCTGCAGTAATAAAAAAAAAATTCATGAGACATCTCTTATCATTTTTTACGGGAGAAAAGATTTTTTTTTTAAATATAAAAATAAGGTTTTCAAGCTTTTTTTTGGTTATAGCTTATTGCAGAAATCTCTAGATTATCTAGAATGTGAAGAAACAATAATGAAAATGAATAATCTAGAAATTTCTGCAATAATTATAAAAATAATTTACGTTTTCATTCAGAAGATAAAACTTTAATATGCAAACTATATTATTAATTAAATAGATTACACACATTTATGCATGAATTAGTCTCAAGATAGGGAATCTATCTTGGATGTACAATAAGTTGGTTGAGGGAATATCTCAACCTCACACCAAACAAGGAAACTAGTTTTAGCTAATTCCTATTGAATAGGAACAAACTCTATACATAGAGAGTCACAATTGGACAAGTAGGAATTACAAAAAAGAATATGTCGACGTCCATATAAAGGAGCAACCATCCACCAGAATGCATGGGTACCAACCGCTGCAACTGCTGGTCTCGTAGGATGTCCTTCGTATACATGGTTCTGTTAACCATTATCACTGCATACATGTACCTGTACCTACAGATGCCCCTCCAATGTGGGTTTTATTGAATGACCCGTAACCATGCTCTTCCTTCTCGGGATTTTATCGGATGACCCATAACCATGCTCCTCATCAGTAGGCGAACACTGACACGGACCTGTTTCGAGTCTGCTTCACTATTATACGTGGTTTCTAGCTGACCACAAACTGACACTACAAAATGGTTTTTGGCTGACCATGAACCTGTAGTTACAAAGTGGTTTTGAGATTACCACGAACTTTTACGGGGATACACATGCCTTTACAAGGCTTCCATACTCCAACTCTTGGAGTTATTAGGTACATACAATGACCACTCCAAAACCATCCTAGACTTGCTTACCATTCAACTCTGTGACTCATTATACAACATGCTATTGAGTCTATTCCAAAAAAAATCACACAAAACAAACTTTCACTTTCGTTGTCCATCCTCCTTTAAATGTTGCGGCTGCTCCATTACATCATTTTTTGAAATGTTCACATCTTGGGCATCTCTATCTTTATCAATTAAAAACATGGAACTCCATCCTTAACTTGTCATTTGTTAGAGTAGTCAATTCTAACAAAATTAACTTCATATTGAGGTGACTAATCTCAATATGTATATTGATTTTAGTTCCAAAATACTTCCATCATGACATATTTGTTTTATGCAAAATACACACAATCATGCATTCAACTAGCTACAAAGACACATTAATTTTGCATATCACATATTAATGCCCAAAAACACACTGATGCGTCTCATTTCCAATGTCTCCCTCACATACTGCCGTGAACAGGCCTCCTTGTCGCTTGAATTCGATTTTGATGACTGGAAAAACTTTTTATCGGATGACCATAACCATGCTCCTCATCAGTGGGCGAACACTGACACAGACCTATTTCCAGTCTGCTTCACTATTATACGTGGTTTCTAGCTGACCACAAACTGACACTACAAAATGGTTTTTGGCTCACCATGAACGTGTAGTTACAAAGTGGTTTTGAGATTACCATGAACTTTTACAGGGATACACATGCCTTTACAAGGCTTCCATACTCCAACTCTTGGAGTTATCAGGTACATACAATGACCACTCCAAAACCATCCTAGACTTGCTTACCATTCAACTCTGTGACTCATTATACAACATGCTTTTGAGTCTATTCCAAAAAAATCACACAAAACAAACTTTCACTTTCGTGAATCAGCAAGGCACAGCGTGAAGAAAGCATTAGGAGAACTGTCTACTTCTGATACCAAGATAAAACTTTAATATGCAAACTATATTATTAATTAAATAGATTACACACATTTATACATGAATTAGTCTCAAGATAGGAAATCTATCTTGGATGTACAATAAATTGGTTGAAGGAATATCTCAACCTCACACCAAACAAGGAAACTAGTTTTAATTAATCCCTATTGAATAGGAACAAACTCTATACATAGAAAGTCACAACTGGACATGTAGGAATTACACATTATAACATCAGACTCATCAACTGCAATTTTAAACGGTGATGGTTACTGCTGGATGGGTCATAAAAGACCGTTTGCTCCCTAGGAGCAGTCGTATTTCTTTCCTCGGTAGGCTGTCGCTCTTCCCCTTCATTTCTTTTCATTTTCCTCTGCTCAGTGGGCTGGGGCCCATCCCCGTCACTTCTTTTCATTTTCCTGTGCTCAGTGGGCTGTGGCACTTCCCTTGAACTTCTTTTCATTTTCCTGTGCTCAGTGGGCTGTGGCTCTTCCCCTGAACTTCTTTTCATTTTCCATACTGTACCTGCATTGCGCGAATGTTATGTCAAATTTTCAGGCTTACCAGAACGGCCACGGGAATTACTCTCGTTACAACGACGTTTCAACATCAATTACCATGACGGGTCAAATGGTTTAACAATTACTAGAAATTAACATGACGGGTCAAATGGTTTAACCATTTGAGAAAAGATCAAAATAACCACAACGTTAGTTTATTTTAAACTAGTCAAATAAAAATAACAAAAATTTTAGTGAATGAATATTAATAACTAGTAAGTAATTTTACTGAATAGCTTTTATCATATTAATGTTCTAACAGGTATATGTGCGTATTGGAGATCTCTGTGCATATTGGACGAAATAGGTATATGTGCATAATGGATACCTCTGTGCATGATTTGCAGAAACAAATTGAGATTTTTACAATATTCTTTTTCACTAAATCAAAAATAATTATTATTATATTTAAATTATGAAAAATTTCAGCAAAGATTTTTGAAAATCTGGGTTATAGTAGTTAAACATATTTTGGGTGCATTAAGGGTTTTTGATGGTGCTGAACCCATTTTCACTATAAAAAATGCAATTCAAACACTCCAATTACCTGAATTGTTTTGAGAAAAAAATTACAGGATTCCTGTAAAAAAACTGCAGTCCCTATGGGAAATGTTTTTAACCAGAATTCCTTCCTGGATCAACAAGGGTAATGTCTCATTCCTGGTTAGCAAGGTCACTTTTGATGAATAATCACTATAGTGCTAGGAGAGGAGACATGCTAAAAAATTTCAGTTAAGTGTTGGTGCTGCAACAACCTAGTGCGAGCTAAGGGTGACTTTGACTCATTAGATGACCTAATGAGATAATAATAAAGCCTGAAAAATCACAAACAACTTACAAACAAAAAAAACAATATAAAATCAAAAGAATCACAATTATTATTATTACTCATTACAATATACTTACTTGAAAGCTGAGGGAGCATGGAGGTAACACTAATAACGAGTCTGTTGGAAGAAGTTTAATAAATCTTAATAGAACTACCAAATTTGGTTAATCCAATAATGTATCTGCTAAATAAAATCAATAAGATGAAATCATAACAATGAGAAATGTTATTATTATTTACAATATTCTTACGAGGAAGTGGAGTCCAATGAGAGAGTTTCTGGAGTCCAAGAAGAGAGTTGGAATTGGAGCCAGGGCTAAGAACTTTGGCCAATTAGAATACAAATACAGTTCATTCAACAATGAATTGTATTTATTTTCATAGTTAATCTAATAATCGTTTGTATTTGTTGATTTAATTTATTTTGGAGATATTTTAAGTGACAATTTCTCGTCCGTCACTTCCATTGTAAAGAGTTCACTCAAATGACTTTTTATTTCAATAATTTCTTCATGAATACAACTCTATTTATTATTTATTTATATGGTTATTTTTATTTTATTTTAGAGTCACATTAATTTTATCGAGTAAATATTTTTATTTATTAGAAAATCACACATCATTCTTAACTTTCTCCAACTCCATCTTGACTTGACTTAATTAAAGTATTAATATTTATTATTTAGGTACTCCCAATAAATACAATGTAATCTGTTTATATTAATTTGACTTAAATAAAATAATTATTTTAATTTTAATTTGATTTTATTTAAATTTATTTTCTATCTAAATAACTTAATCTCGAGTCTCAAATCACAAAAAATCACTATTATTATTATTAGGAAGTGGAGAGACCACTAAAAAGAGACTTGGAAATAGAACTAGTACCAAAAGGCTTACCAAATTAAAGTACAAATATAAAATTTAGTTAATTGGGCACGAGCTTGTATTTGTGGAATTAATGTATTTTTCATTTTTTTATATGGTTGTTTTTATTTAAATTTTAATTTAAAGTCATATTTGATTTTTAATTACTAAATAATTTATTTTTAAGCCAACATTAATTTGTATTTATATAGAGGAAATATTTTTATTTATTAGATACCTATCCAACTTTCTCTTGAATTGATTTAATTAATTAAGCTATTTTTATGGACTAAAGTGCGTGAAAATTTACTTTCTCTCACCAAATCTAATGAAATTTAATTATGTAAAACATTTAATATTGAAGTAATTTACCTTAAATTAAACCATTATTATTATTTTAATTTGATTTCATTTAAATCTATTTTAAATATAAAATGATATAATAGTTCAAACTAATGACAAAGAATCCCAAATATTATTATTATTTACAATATTGTTAGCTTGAAGTGGAGGGATCATGAATAAGAGACTTCGAAATATAGCTACTATCAAGAAGTTTAGCAAATGAGAGGACAATTTCAACTACCAATTCTAGTTAATCCATTTGTGATATTAATGTAATTTTTTTTAGTTTGTATGGTTATATTCTTTTAATTTTTATTTATTGGAGTAGTTTTTAAGTTTTAATGATTTCTTGTAAGAGTTTTGATTGTGAGGAGCTACTTGGTCAAACATGTTATTTCAATGAAGCCTTGTTGATTTTGGCAAAAATGAACAAACATTAGAAGAAATTTTAGTGTAAAAATGCCACATTTTTTTAATTTAAATTTACTTTTATTTATTTTCACCGATATTTATTATCAAAAGATTTAATAAATTTTTTTAATATATTATTTATAATTTTTTTCTTTTATCCAAATCCCTAATTATATGGCACTTTTATTAAAATAACTAGTTTTTTTAACTATTTTATATTTAATTATATTTAACTATATATTTTATATTTTTGTATTTTTGGCTTGGAATCCCTTAATTTTTGCTTTATGAAATAAGTTTTTAACTATTGAACTATATTCTATTTTTAACTATTTAATATAATTATATTTTAGATTTTATATTTAACTACCTTCTAATTATTTAACTATATTATATTTAACTATCATTGTATTTTATTGCTAATTATTTAACTATTTTACATTTAACTATAATTGTCTATATTTATATTTTACTTTTAACTATTTATATATATTTTATATTTAACCAATTTTTTTGACATTTTGTTTTTCCATGATTATTAATGTCAAATGAGCCCATATTTTAATTTATACTTTTTCACTAATTGCATTAATAACTTTTTCAATATTCTAGTTCATATGGGTAAGGTAGGTAAATAACTTTAATAAAATATTTCACAAATACCCAAATTAATAATAAAATATTATATGAATATCTAAATTAATAATAAAATATTTCACCAATACCAAAATTAAACAATTTAAAATTATTTAGGACATGTACCTCTTTTTAAATTTAAAAGATTTTGATTGGTTTACATATTATGAGAGAAGAAGTACATGACTGAAATTTCCTCTAATGAAAATTTCACGGATAAATTTATCCACCTCTATGCCTAAATTGATTAATTAAATAATTAACTTTTATGGTTACTTACTTAGACTAAATCCAATGTGATTTGATTATGTAACACATTTAATATTGGAGTAATTTGACTTAATTAAAACCATTATTATTATTTTAATTTGATTTCATTTACATCCATTTTAAATATAAATGATATAGTAAACCTTATTAATAGCCTTAAATGAGAATTATTATTATTATTTACAATATTCTTATCTCTAACTCCACTAATCATATAGAAAATAGTTGGAAATAAGTTAAAAAATCCAATTACAACTATGAAATCAAAGGGGAGGGGTGCAAAATGTATGACTTCCTAGGTTGTTAGAAAGGTGCAGAGGATTGGGTCTTTTGTAGCACAAACAAGGAGATTTTATACACTAACGAAAATGACCTTAAAATTGGATAATAATAATGTATAAGTTATGTATATATCATTTTTTATATTTATTTTCATTTTTAGTTAATGATTTAAATTACATATATGTGTGTGTGTGTGTGTGTATTATTTCAACATTAATTTATATTGAGTAAATATTTTTTTTATTTTTATTTATTAGATGAGTAGTCTTTAAGTGCTAATTATTTATGACAAAGAATTGGGTGAAAAGGTATGTGGCCAAATCTTCATTGTGAAGAGTTCACTATTCAAACGTGTAATTTCAATGAATCCCTTGTAGATTTTGGAAAAAATTAACTAGAAAACTTTCACCCATAAATTTAGCCACCTCTCCTTAACTTTCTCCAACTCCCACTCAATTATTTAATTAAATCATTAAAATTTATATTACATACTAGGATTAGGCCAATGTGATTTGATTATGTAACGCATTTAATATTGAACTTGTTGACTTGTGGTTTCTCTGAATGTTAAGGCAACAAGAGAAGCTAAGCAAATGAACAGCAGGAGCAGCTAAAGCAAACTCCAAGCATTTCAAAGCGCAGGTCGGGTGGACACCCCATAGTCAAAAGAGGAAAGAAACTTACCACTCACCTTTTCACATCACCAACCTGTCCATTCGTCACAAATCACACATGGTAGATTCTAGTATTTACTTTCCATTCCTCATAACAAAGCTCCCCAACCTGCGATTTGCGATGTTAGTTTGGTTCCGCCTCCATCCTACCACGTCGCCTTCTTGCCATCGCACTTCACATTTTGCTAACCATAGCTTTTACCACCCAATCCACATAAGTAAATACTCTTGACTGTGATCTGCACGCGGCCCCACCTCCTTGCCACGTCATATTTCCGCCACCACACATCGCAAATCATAGATTATAAAATTGACCCTCCATTCCTCATAACCAAGCTCCTTGACCTACGATTTTCCATTTTAGTTGGGTCCCACCTCCATCCTACCATGTCACCTTCCCACCATCACACTTCGAATTTCGCTAACCATACCCTTTACTCCAACTTCTCATAAGAAAACCTCCTCGATTCACAATTGTGATTTGCGATATTAGTTTGGGCCCCACCTCCCTGCCATGTCATCAATAGTGCTTCCACAGCCTTTGTCTTGCCCTTTGTAGCATTAAACCATCCCGCTGAGTGTTAATGTCCCTTCTGAAGCCCGGTCTCTGGTTTTGCAAGTTAAGTACAACATATTTTTTTGGTGGAACAAGCCAAAATATGGTATATTGAGTTCATTTAGGAAATATGTGCTAAAGAGACGGGCATGCGCAACACAAATGGACATTTCATAACAGTTAATTTGAATCATGAGAACGAGGGAGTGGATGCTTTTCTACAATAGGCATAATCATGCAAGGGAAATGAGACTGCCCACCTGTTCATTGCCACTCCATGTTGTACCCGTTAAACATATCATGATCAAGCCCACGAAGCCTTTTGTTTTTATTTTGTGTTTCATTTTTGGTTGTGTTTTAAAATCGGGTGAAATATCGATTTCACTCTAAGTAATGTTTAATTGTTATGTTTCTATTGTAATCAATGTCGAAGAGTACTACTTTTCATATGATTCAGTTATATGGCATCATTTTTTATTTTGATAGGAAATAGTAAGATCAAGAAAGAATATTCGTTCGATAAATATCTGGCTGATGATCTCCAATGTAAAAACTATAAAGAGAGAACTCAGTGAAGAAAGAAGGGTTCTAATTTCTGTAGAAGTACTGAGTTCGCATTTTTGTATAGCACATTTTGTAATGTATAGGATAAGCTCTTAGTGCATATTTTGAAGAGTTATTTTGAGAAGATAATACAATAACGATTTGTTGCAAATGGATTCCAACTGGGATTTTGAACAATATGTATGCCTCTTATGTGGATTTGTTTAGTTTTCTTATTCAGTTTTTCTGAATGTTTCTTCAATTATTGTGTGTTCGGAATGCTGGTCACAAGTGTTTAATAGATGAATTTACCTCCGTCCTACTGCTGGAAATGATACTCATAAGTTAGTCACTTGGTCACCTTAATTATGCTCAACACAAGATTTCTATTTCATAAACCTTATCGTGACCATTTCTTATTTAAGTCTGTGAAGGGCAGATTATTACCTCTATGTAAGCCTGCCTCCCTCTGGCTATCCTCCCCTATTCATCCAAGAAGTCACCCTATTTTATCTCTAAATTCTAGTCACTGGTTTCATATCTGGCCCATTTATAGCAATTGAGCTTCATAACGGCCTCAGGCCCATTCTTAGTTACATCCAACACACCATCAGAGTTAACAGCATTGTTCCACTCCCATTGTTATCTAGAACCACTAAGTAAATAAATCTCAGAAAGGTTATATCTGGGGAGGTGCCCCCAAAAGTGAAAGTCAATCCAGGAAGACCTCATACTCTTAAGGTGTCCTAGGCACTGGTCTCCTCCAACTCAAGAATATCTCTAGGAGTGAAACAATATTTTTTGCACCATTACAGGGGATCGAATAAGAAAATATTTTCCCTCGGATAGGACATTATATTCACCCTTCAATCAGGTAAGCATAAATGGTTGAGAGTTGCGTAGCCCTTTTCTTGGCAACTCCACTTTCATCAAAGTTCAAATGAGTTGTAATCCTCGCTTACACAAGGCCTCATACTCAATCAAATACTTCCCAACATAGAACTTGTTTTGTATTTGATCCCAAAAATATCATATTTAAAAGAATCTGGAAGGAGAAGAAACCCAGCCACACTGACCTACCCTCATTTTTTCTAGAATATTCTCCTTCCTCATCTCAAAAAGTTGATATCTATGGTCCTGGATCCACAACCCATGTATTTGATTATTCTCCAGAAGCCTCTGCTTTAGCCATATTAGCCATAAAAGACAAAGCTGAATCCATTGATATTTCCCTACCTCCCTTGCACCCTACTCCTAAGGTTGAAGAAGTTAAAGAAGTTGTAGCACTCCAAAGCTCTTTATAGATAAAAATTCAAACCTCTACTCAACATATACCCATTATACCTCAACCAACACATCCTCATAACTTACCACCAGAACCCCTCATGGTTGTGCCTGGCTTCCTCATGAACATGTATGCTCTATTAGCTCTACCCCAAGTATTGAATGATATGCCACAAGCTTATCTCAAGCTCCTTCCTCGGTTCACTGCAGAAGATAATACTTCGCGCAGAGACATATTGAAAAATTTTGCACATTTACTGAGAATGTGAATGTAGAGCACTTATATGTGGTGTTAAGGATTTTCGTCCAATCCTTGGATGGAGAAGCTAGAAAGTGGTTCAAGTCTCTAGCCCATAACACAATCACCACTTGGGAAGAAATGGATAACTTATTCACACTAAAATGGGGAGAAAAGAGGGATTATGGATATTTTCTCATAGAGTTCAACGCTCTTAAAAGGAGACACAATGAGAATGTAAAAGAATTCATAAAAGGGTCAATAATCTCTATAATAATATTCCTACTGAGATAAAGCCTGCCCAAGAAGCTGTTAAGGTGGTCTTTATAGGAGCTTTCAAACCGAAGTTTGGGTTCACCCTAAGAGAAAGAAATTCCACATCTCTAGATCAGATCCAGATTGATGGATTGGAGGTAGAAGAAAAATTTTCTTCTACTGGTAAATTCAAATGGAATAAAAATTATGAAGTGGGAAGAGAGAACAGGGAGGAGGCTTCTTCTTCTAATCAGGACAGGGAACCACAAGAGTATAGAATTGAAGAAATGAATAAGCTAATCAAGAACCTCTCAAATAAGTTGGTTAAGCTTGAATTGGAGGGAAATATTCCCCTCATCGTTCCAATCAAATGATTCCTAACTGTGGCTTTAAGCCCCAGTATCAGAAGCCCCCTCTACAGTTGTTGCAGCGGGAAAGGAAGGAAAATGAAGATCACATCCAACCTCCTCTATACTTGGAAGGAGAGTT
The DNA here is from genome assembly GCA_034641835.2 of Pinus albicaulis. Classification (NCBI taxonomy): domain Eukaryota; kingdom Viridiplantae; phylum Streptophyta; class Pinopsida; order Pinales; family Pinaceae; genus Pinus; species Pinus albicaulis. Next base: position 438,004,671 of record CM076575.1, on the reverse strand, counting down.
GGAGGAACGGGTAGAGGAAGTCAAAAATAGCTAAGAGAATCAATTCCTTGCCTACTCTAATGATGAGGAGGGTGAACTCACCCGGCAAGGTGAGCAATAAGAGAAGGAAGTCCCTCCAGAAGACCGAGATATTGACAATTACTGCAGGAAAGTTCTGGATTTCATGCGAGCTCAAATCCAAAAGAAGTATGATCTTAGGTCCTCCAGGAAGATAACCTGAGTGCAGGAGAAAAATGAAGAGTCAATATGAAGAGAAAAAAAACCCTCCTAGTTTTTCTAATAAAGGGAAAAATCCATTATAGGAGTCAACCCTTTATAAATCCACTGCATCCATGTCCATAAAGAAAGAAGCTAATCCCCCCAAAAATGAGAAGTCCTCATATGTAACCTTGGACCTACCCAGCCATCCTAAAGAGCAATCCAACGAATTTAGTACAGAAAAAGCTCCCATGACCTTTAACCTCCAGAAAGAATTAGATAAAGTCAATATACGAGTTCACTTGATTGAGCTCCTAAAAAAAACTTAATACAAAGTTTAAGTGTCCAAATTCATGTAGCCCCATGGTGTAAGCACTTTTCCTCACAACCTCAATCTCTAAGAAGAATGACCCATGGTAATTTTTGGACCTCATGTAGAAGACTAGGACTCATCCACTCCCCTGTTTTATGTGATTCTAGTGATACATGACCTATTGTTGCACAATTACATGTTTCATTTCAGGGCTTCACATAACCTGTTGCCATTGTTTGTCATGGAGAGATTGGGGTTGCAGATTACAAGGCCTTATAAAGACCTATTTTATTTTGATTCCAGGAGGGTGAAGTGCTTGGGTATGATAAAAGATCTGGTATTAAAATTAGCCCACATTTTTGCCAAAACTGTGGTAATGGACATTGTTGTAGATGATATCCCAGCTCGGTTTGGAATGTTGCTGTCCAAATCCTGGGGTTCCAAGATTGGAGGATAAATAAAACTTGACCTCACCTACACCACTATTCCGTACGCCACTATTCCAGTGTTTGTTGGGGAGGAAATAATATTATACCATGAATCCAGGTTTGTGAGTATGGCCACCAAAGTCGATGGTTCGGCAAATTCTCTGGTGTATATCAAGGAGGGTCAATTCTCTTGTCATATGCTCGAGGAGGATGAAAATTTCCTACAAGAAACGAAGGTCTGCCCTCTAATACAGGAGAATCCCATAAGATGAATGGAAAACAAAATTTGTACCTTGTATTTTGATGGGGCTTATTCACGACAAGGAAACAGGGTTGGGGTACTCTTGATATCACCAAAAGGTTTCTTAGTTCCCCTCTCCTTTAAGCTAAAATTTGAAGCCACAAACAACATGGCTGAGTATGAAGCCCTATTGTTAGGATTGTAGGAAGCACGGAACATGAACATACAGAACATAAAAGTGTTTGGAGATTCAGAGCTAGTAGTGAGACAAGTCAAGAACCATTGCCAAACTAAACACCTGCAACTTAGAGCTTATAGGAATGAGGTATGGGATTTGTTTGAGAATTTCTTCTCTACTTTTAAAATTTAGTTCATGCTGAGGGATAAGAACAAAATGGCTTACTCACTAGCTGTGGCTGCTAGTAATTTCCGCCCCCCTAGAGAATCCCTTGCTCAGATATGAGGTTGAAGTGCGATACTGCCCCTCCATTCTAGACAAGGTAAATCATTGGCAAGTCTTCGAGGACAAAGAGCAGGTCAAGCATTTTATAGAAATGGTGGGAGATTTCTCAAATTTGGTGATCAACTCAGTCACTAAGGATGATAGTGAAGAGACAAATACCAGATGGGAGGAGACACTATTTGGGCACTATGTTTTGAAATTAAAGAGAAATGTCATTCCTAGGGGTCTCGTGCCATTAGAGAGATTGTCTAACAAAAATGATATCCTGGTCAACCCCAACAGAATGACCCTCGACCAGCCTGTTAGGGATGTGAATATTAGGAGAGAGGAAGATCTGAAGGTGGTGAAGCCATCAAAGGGGGTCCCTGAATAATACCAAGATCAGTACCTTAGGTTGTTTCAATCATATAAAGATGTTTTAATCTGGTCATACCACGATCTTAAGACTTTCGACATTGACGTCATTCAGTACAAGATACCACTCAGAGGAGACACTAAGCCTCATAAGAGGAAGCTGAGGCAGATAGATCCTCTCCTTCCAACTATCAAAAAAGAGATAAAGAAACTACTGTGGGAAAAGATCATTGTCCCTCTCAGGTATTCAAAGTGTGTAGCCAACCTAGTTTCAGTAAGGTAGAAAAATGGCGAAATCAGACTCTGTGTGGACTTCCGAAATCTGAACAGAGCCTCACTTAAAGATAATTACCCCCTTCCGTAGATGGACCACATATTGAAAAATGTAGTGGGATCCTCTTTCATGTGCAAGATGGACAGTTTCTTGGGATATAACCAGGTGGTGGTGCTCCCTGAAGACCAGAAGAATACAACATTCACCACGCCTTGGGGATCGTTCATGTATGCCTATATTCCCTTCGGTCTAATCAAAACATGTTCCACGTTCCAGCACGCAATGGACATTGCCTTCGTAGGAGATCAGGATAAGTTTGTGGTGATTTATCTCAACCACATCACCATCTTCTCAAATAATGACGTTGAACACATAGAGCATCTTCGACGAACCTTTGACAAATGCCTCAGGTATGGCCTATCTCTAAACACCAAAAAATATATGTTTTCCCTCAAAGAAGGAAAATTACTGGGGCATATAGTAACTAAGGAAGGAGTGAAGATTGACCCAAAATGGGTGGAGGAGATAAATGAAATTTTTCTACCAAGAAATAAAAAATAAGTACAAGTATTCCTAGTAAGAATAAATTTCCTAAGAATATTCCTACCAAATTATGTCGAGATCATCTGAAACATCATTGAAATGCTAAAAAAAGCAGTGAAGTGAAATGTACTCCTTAATCGAGGGATTCTTTCAATAGAATGAAGAAGGCTTTTGGCGGGTCCAGATTATGGGAAGCCCTTCATGATTTTCTCTTTTTCCTCTCCTCATATAATAGCTACAGTGTCGCAATAGAATAATGATGAAGGGCATGAAAAAAATCTCGTGTTATTCAGCCAGGTCCTGCAAGATATCGAATTGAAATATAATATCCTGGAAAAGCAAGCATATGCTCTGGTGATATCTATGAAGGCATTCCGGGTGTATGTGTTTCAATCTACAATACCTGCCTATGTTCCCACTGTAGTGGTGAAGGATATCTTGGTTTAGGACGACATTGAAGGGAAGAAGGGAAAATGGATAGCTAAGATTGAAGAGTATGAAATAAAGATAAAGCCTACTAAACTCATTAAAGGCTAGGTATTGAAAAAAATTCTTTTTGAATACAACTGTCAAGCCCTAGGTGTAAATCTATCTATGGGAGGAGGAGAACCGCCGAAAGGCACATGGGTACAATAGGGCATGGAAACTTCAATGAAAAAGACACATGTAGTGTATCTTCTATCCTTATGGTATAAAGAAATAGTGGAATACCTTTTAACCCTAAGATGTCCTCCTAACTATGACAAGGCCAAGTATCACACCTTGAGGTTAAGGTCTTAAAAGTACATTGTCGCAAATGGGAGACTATATTGGAGGGACTCGACTGGGATTTTTTTATTATGTTTAACATAGAAATAAGTTGAAGAATTGATGACAAATTTCCACGAAGGAATATGTGGTGGGCATTACAGCTAGCGATCCACTGGTCACAAGATCCTGAGAGCAGATTTATTTTGGCCTAAGCTGTTTGGTGTTGTACATGCTCGCATCTGGCCCTACAAGATGTGGCAGACATTCACCGAGAAGCAAAGGTTTGTGCCACTCCCATTCATTAAGGTAATTTTGAGGTCTAAAATGGGCCCACCTAAGAAAAATGTACAACCAAAATAAACTTTATAGGAACCAACACTACAAGGAAAAGACCCACTAGTGAAGGCTATCAAGGAGGCCTTTAGTGTTACAAAATTGGCCAAAATTGTCAAAAAAACATTTGCTACAACATTAGTTTATGGTTACGAAGGTTTTGGCAGTGGTTTTGGCAGAGCTTCAACACAACTAAAAAAACTAGGCGGTCGAAGGTTTTTACGAATGTTTTTTTCATCGGTGCGCTACTAAGGTTTCAACGCACCGATGGATGTCATCTAGATGGTGGCCCTTGGGTGGTCGAAGGTTCCTGCACTGAGCCGTTAAGGTATAAAACCGCACCAGGTGCAATGTTGGTGATACAACGCACGGGGTCATACCAATTGGTCCTGGGATTTGTGCGATGCCCATAGGTTGTCTCAATGCATCGGTACATAGACTTATAGAAACGCACTAGTGTGATATATCAGACAAATGCACTGATATTTATAATTGGTATTAGTATTTGTGCGGTGCCCATACGTCGTACAAATGCACTGGTGCACAGTATCGAACAAATGCACCGATATTTTAAATTGGTTTTGCTATTTGTGCGGTGCCCATAGCTCATAGAAATGCATCAGTGCGTTGTAGCATACAAACACACTGGTGTATAGTAACTAACACGCACTGGTGTTCATTTTTTATTTTTTAGAAACATCGAACGGTGACAGTGCAATTATTGTGAGTTTTCTAAACTCAATATTCATCAAAAGTAGACACATCTTATAACAGTATTCATATGAAATAAATTTTTATTACTGCATTTGAGAACGACAATGGAGAATGCAATAGAATAAATTAAAAAATATTTTATTATATATATATATATATATATATATATATATATATATATATATATATATAGATATATATATATATATAAGACAATCTTTGTCATACAAAATGGGACAATTATTGGTATCTCTTTGTCTTTCAATTGGGACACTATGTCCATTACATTAAACAAAATGTTTAATTTCACACACAAATATTTCAAAAAATACAACGCATTGCTTTGATATCCAAACATAGTGATCATCATTCTTCGCTTGAACTAATGTCACTGCTAGAGATACTTCCATGACTTGGGTTATTTTCAGGAATGTTTTGTTCACGATGTTGATTGTTTTCATCTTCTTCACCTTCCATATACAAACATAAAAATAAATTAAAATGCGTGTATATACATTGGTGAGAATAATGAAAATTGCAATATGAAATAATATACATCAATGTAAATTGAAAATAAAAATGACACACCATAGCAACAATTGACTCATAAACTATACACATAATTTCAAAACCATGTACCATGCCATCTTTCAAAATTTCATCTATTGGCACAGTTCCATACCTTTTTTCCTACAAGTTTTATACCCCATAACATATCATATATTTAATATATATATATATATATATATATATATATATATATATATATATATATTTTTTTTTTTTTTTTTCTATTAATTATAGACGGAGCTAAGTAAAACAAGATCGATAGATTCTTACAAATTCCACAATTAATTTATGATATGCCAACATATACTCACAACCCATATTTAACCAAATTTCAATCAATTCATCTGATGGTTCTTCTTTGTATGTTAGCACCTATTTGAAGACATTCAATGATGATTTTTGTAAAAAAACTTAAAAAATAAAAAAATGAAATCTAGTTAAGTTGTTATAAGGAAGTAATAATTACTCACAAACATAGATATCAACCCTTTTCTTCCTTGTCGTCCCGTTTTATGTGTTGAATGGGTTCCATTTTATTTTCTTTTCTGCAAAAAAATACTTGAAAATGAATATTTAATGCTAAATTGTTTATTTATTGTACCTAATGATCAAAAAATTAAATAATTACGTATTGCATTTAAAGCACGTTTTTTTTGAGATGGCTCCTCCTGCAATGCATTTTTTTCTATTTCTCTTAACATCTCCTTGTACACCTTTTTGGACATTCCTACTGGCATATTGTTGATATCAGCTCATTCATATTTTGAGATTTTCATAATCTTCCTGAAAATGTAACATGGCAATAAACTATTTAATTTTTATATTGATATATGAAAAGTAAATATAACAAAAGTGATATTTATAAATAATTCTAAACAAACATTTAAGGGAATATTACTTTTTTATTTCTTCTTTTTTGTTGTTGTATGTTTTTGCTATTAAAAGTTTGACATGTCTCATTGAACAATTCTGTGGAAAAATCTTCGTGTAGTTTAGATAAAATTTGGTTCTTGGAATCATTGGATTGGTTTTTGTATTGTAAGTGGAAAGAACACTTATACATTCATTCCACTAGATCCCTCAAACTTTTGTAAAATTTTTCCCACCTTTTGTTAACCTCCAGCACCACTCTAGATGAACTAAGGAGCAATTCATTTTCATTTGCATGTTCTATTTTTTTTCTTTTCTTAGAACAACATTCCTTTTCTGAGTTGTTGGTCCCTGTAGAACATTAAACATATGTGAATTAATAGACTATTTAACACATGTTATCTAATAATTTTAAGTATATTATTAATGAAAATTAAAAAAAGAAGATCATATTGGATTGATATTAGTTTTCATTCACCTGATTCATCCTTTTGCAATTTTTCCATCAAGATTTTATGCTCTTCTGGTCCTAGATCAGAAATAATATTATAGAGCTTTGTTATTTTGTGGCTCTGCATGATAAAAAGTAAACAATACATATTAGTTGAACTTACATATAGTTCAAAAATAATATTTTTTGTAAATAATTTACAAAGAACTTGCTTTTCTTTCTTTTCTTGATGTGTTATCAGTATTTTTTTTACTTGATCTCTGGTCAGTCATTTCTTTATGAATCTGAAACCTATACCATATCATTCATTAATATATTTAAATAAATTGTCAACTTTTCAGGTAAAAAATAAATGTCAAGAAATTGGTGCGCTTTTCATGATGTATGCATCGACGTCAGTGCATGGGGGTATTATAAACGCATCACAAATAGTATAATAGATTGTACAGTGTTATCCTCGTAACATAGCACGCTAATGCCTTATTTTAGATATGGTGCACTGAATAATTTTTTTTTTTTAAATATTTTATTACATAGTACTTGCACGATGCACTGTATAATACAGTGCACAGGTGTGCTATGTTACGCAGGGTGCACCGATAAACAAAAATATATTTTTTTCAAAAATTCACACAAGGGCCGACATAGATTGGGATCCGACTATGCAAGTCGTCCCATGGTTTTGAAGTAAATCTGAAATAAAAGGCCCCAATTCTGAAATCATAGAAATAGGGAGAAGAGAGGGTAAAAACAAAAAAATGAAGGGTTAGGGGTAAAAATGGAAATTTTTTATAAAAAAGTAAAAAAAATAATCAAATTTAATCACGGGATCGTTTGAAATTCTATGTTACAGGTTTGAATCACTAGAGGTTTGGATTTTGATTTTCTGAATACTACTGTTCGAACATATTTCACTGCTCCACAGTGCTCTCCTGCTCTCTTTCTTTAGGTATGTCTCTTGCAAATCTCTGGCTGAAAATTTTAGCAAAAATAGTGAAATAATGAAAAGTATTTTAGTATATAAAGAAATGTTTTATGAAATTAGATTTTCGAAAATATTTTTCTGCTTATTTTTCAATTTGCCTCTTTTTTTTTTCACTTAAAGAAAATAGAGTTGCGCTTTTTTTATTTGCGGTTATTCGTCCCTAGTGCGTCACTTCATAGCACCACACTGGTGCATCCATTGGTAATACGGCACCAGTGCGTAGTAACTAAAACAGACCAGTGCGGAGTAACTAGAATGCACCGGTGCAGTTATATATACATTAGCACCGATTTGCGATTGAGGCACCGAAATTACATTTACATGTGTACACAAAAATTAGACATGTTGGAAATGTACATTTTGCTGTGAAAATATTTGGGCCATTTCTTTTCAAAGCTACACCTCTTCTTCTTTCATAAAAAGAAACTTGAACCTTTCCATATCCTACAACAAGAAAAGGTGCTCCATGATCTACTTGTTGACCCATGATCTGCTTGCTTATTTGTAAGTTCCTCCTCCATCTTGGCATCCAATTTCCTCTTTTATCCTTTGTGCTTTCTATCTTGATCTTAAAAAAATGTATACAATCTTTGATTTACGAGAAACTGACCTTCAATGTTATGGGAGTAATGACAATGAGTCCTTCATTATGCATTTGTTAGTAGGCAAAGACAAATTTTTGACTAGACGATGTAGTTATTACATGTGGAGGCAATGGTTTCCCATAGGAAATGAGTATAGGGTTGAGAAGAGGAAATACATTGAAAAATGGGCTATTACATTATATTTTCCAATGGAAACCAATTTGCAGGTGGAAATATGAGAGCTGCAGGTATCTATTTTCTTCCCATAGAAATGTTCACTGGATTTCCATTTATAATACAGGAAGAATTTTTACTGGTTTCATCAAGAGAGAGCATCATTTTCAATAACAAATGGAACTAGGGAATCCTTAAGTTTATCTCGTTCGCATTTTGTTCGGCATTTCGTTCTTTGATAAGTGCTAATTCACCTATACTTTCAAAAATTTGGATTTTTTGGGTACCTTCCAAGTGATATTCCTCATTATCCATAGGAGCACAGCTCAGACAAGTTAGAGATGCCATTCAGTTTCAATTGAAAGTCGAATATGTGATTTTATGCGACGTAAATTTTGCCAGTAAAATTTTATGTATGCCAACCGAAGCTCAGACAATACTCCCAGCTACTTTTAAACACATTCTGGAGAATATTTCCCTTCATGGAACCTACAAGCCCAATCAACAACGTCAACTGATCTTTCTCTCTTGTCCTTAAGGGAATGAGAATCCTTCCCTTCATGGTGCCTCTTAGCTTTATCGACTGCCTCGATTGATATTTCTCTACTATCTAATCTTTCCCTAACATCCTTATTAGAACGAGAATCATTACCTTTATGTGATCTCTTAGCCCATTCAAGAGACTCAATTGATCTCTCTCTAACATCCCTTAGCGAATAGGACTCCTTACTTTCAAAGGACCGTTTCACCTTACTAGTCACCAGAGTGTCAACACGTATTTCTATGCCATCAACTCTACTTTGCCTTTCTCCATCATGGTACCTTTTAACCCAATCACCGTCCTCAACCAAATGCTCTCTGTCATGATCAAGAAAATACTTACCCTCATGACGAGTCCTCTTAACCCTATCGTCGGTCTCAACTGAGCTTTCTCGACCGCTCTTCTCGGATTTTTCATAAATATTATCTCATTTTGTACTCTATCGAGCTCTGTAGCCGTCTGCATCCCTATAAGCATCTTTGTCCATATTTCTATTTGAATCACTCATTTTCTCTGCTATAAAATTCTCAGCCAAAATTTGAACTCTCATCTTTTCAAACCCTCATATCCTCACTAAAATTCTTGCCCGCGATTCGAGCCCTCTATTGCTCCAATATTGCACTTTACAGAATAAATTTTCCTTCTTAGAAAAGATATTTCAATGACATACCTGGTTCGCGCGAGGTTTTATTTAACCCTTTTTTAGTGCACGGGGTTTTATAGGTGCATCGGTGTAGTTTTGTAAGATCGTGGTTTATGTTTTCGCGTGGTGCTTTATGACGCACCGGTGCGGAAGAGTTGTGAAGCACCGGTGCGCTACAGTAATAAGACGTACTGGTGCGAGCTATGATGATAAGTGCACTGGACAAAAAATGAGGAACCTCCGCTAGAAATGACATATTGTATAAAGTTATTTTTTTGTATGTAAGATCATAATAAAATAATGATAATTCTGAAGTACATGAATTTATTTGAATTACTTTCTAAACTTTATTATGTTACAAAAATTCATATTATTTTAGATTTATTATTTTAGAATTATTTACAAATTTTAATAAAATCATTTCACAATAATACAATTAAAATTTTCACATCAATACAATTAAAATTTTACAAATATTTTACATAAAATTACAATTAAAATTAGAATTAAAACTAGAATTAGAATTAGAATTTTAAAATTTTACATACAATTACAATTACAATTAAACTTTTACAATTACAATCATTTCACAGTCATACAATTAAAATTTTACAAATATTTTACTTACAACTAGAATTAGAATTAGAATTACATTTACAATTGCAAATATAATTTTACAAATATTTTACAAACAATTACAATTAAAATTACAATTACAAATACAATTACAATTTTAGAATTTTACATACGATTAGAATTACAATTACAATTTTACAATTTCTCATATATACAATTACAATTAAAATTACAACTACAATCATTTCACAATAAATTAAATATTACAATTACAATTAAAATTTTACATTAAATATTTTACATACAATTACAAATAAAATTACAATTAGTACAAATACAAATACAATTTTACAATTTTACATACAATTAAAATTTCAATTTCAATTACAATCACGACATAATATTTAATAAATATCATGGTCATTTAATATTAAAATAATTAATAAACATCATCACGATCATGATAACCATCGTACAAACATCATATTCGACTAAAAAACACATTCAAACATCAAATTAACATTATATATTAACATCATCACAACACAAACATCAAATATACATCTCATGTCAAATAACTCATGCTATCACAGACACATCTATCTGCAAGCTGCACATTAAATGAACATATCTAACATGGCCTAACAATATACACATCATGATGATCACCAACATGTAAATTAAGTACAATTGCAACATGAACATAAAATACATGGACTATATATATATATATATATATGGTCCATGTATTCTATGTTCATGTTGCAGTTGTACTTAATTTACATGTTGGACCATATATATATATATATATATATATATATATATATATATATATAACTTAATAATGTTAAAAACATACAACTGTAAAATAAATATCATGGATCAGCTGGTGGTACAACATCAATAGCAGTACTAGTCAAGGCCTACTTAGTCAATGGTACAGCCTCGACAGTCGATGGTCTAGCCTGCTCATGATCATGAGTACTGCTGGATGCTACAGGCTGCTAAATGGACATGGCCGATGCTCCAGCCTCATCTCCATGATGACTGCTACTAGATGCTAGTGGAGGCTGCTCATTTGGCGTGTCGTGAGGTGAACGATCATGAGATGATGAATCGATGTTCGTAGACTGTCCATCATGTGATGTGTCTCGACCATGCCTATAATGTGCAATGGTCCTCCTCAGCCGCGTAACTAGGGTCTTAGCTCCTACGAGATGCCGCATCATGTTGTACATGTCACGTGGCATGCCTTTCCACACCTCTAACATCCTACCATCGGCCTATATGTCTCTCATAAGAGAAAGCCTGATGCCCTCCTCAAAAATTAATGTAGTGAGTTGGTCACCCAACTCCATCCTGTATCTATTATCAAGCCAACCGTACCTAGAAAAAGGCAGTACTCGCATGCTAGCAGGAGCAGGTCTCTCTACATTGACCTTTGATGATCCTCAACATCTGGAATTCCCTAATTGTCATCAAGATCCACACCTCAATCATGTGGTGGTGCCGACATCTCCTTGCCATCAAAAGACCCAATGTCTGCAAAATATATACAAGGACACAACAATAATTAGACAATTTCATTACACAATTTAATAAAAACAAGTTAAAGAACATGTTAGAATAAATTTAAATAAAACAGTAATATTACCTCTATCATATGGCAGCTCATCATATTTGAAGAGGATGTTGGCACACCCTCCCTAATCCAATCCAGCATAAGAACAGGGGACCATAATGAAGAGATGCAGCTCGTCAACACTGGATAGCAACTCCAGTGCATCGTGTGATATCCTCACTAAACACAAAGTCTCGCCCCTCTTGGGCATCATCTGCCCCCACATGTGCATTCGTGCCTCGAACATCAGCCTACGATGTTATCGAACAAAAGTAGGCCTCGTCTCTGGAAAGCTCTCAAAAAATAAACAAAAAATCCTTGAAGCAAAAGGGAGGTTGACCCTGCCTTGTGCATGAGCATGACATCTATCTAAGGTTGTATAAGACTGCTACAAAAAAATGGCAGAAGACCTGACAATTTATGGCTCATGTACTAAAGAATCAACATAATATAGAAGCGATAAACTAATGCGTTGCCCGTCACTAGTGTTGTGTGAAATGGTCGAAATCAGAAGTGAGAGGCACCTCACCTCCTCACTACCAAATGCACCAATACGTAGCTGACGTAATATTCCCAATTATTCAATCTAATGGGAATATACAATTTTGTTTTACTTTTTCTGTCTCATGAATACAATTGTAAACGAGGATCAATAAAACTCCTAAACAACAAAATAAATCAATTCCCAATGTGAGCAAAGCTAAATCTGAGCTATTTTCATAAACACACTTAAGTGGGAAAGATGTTGGATCAATTGACTGGGTCAACAGGACCAAATCAATAGCACTATATAGATGCAATGTATCTCCTAGAGGCACAACATAGTTCATGTTGAAGGCCACTCATGTGAATGAAGCTAAATCATTAAGATGGTTTAGGGTTTGACAAGATTTCCACATTATAAAGAAATAGGAGGACACCAAGAAGAGGTTTTATGATTTGATATTTCTGAAGGTATTTTCTATTTAGACATCTCTCATTCTCTAGCTGTTTAGCTGAGAATAGTGTTGTTTAGCACTAGGGTGTTCCCGGTCGGGAATCCCACCTCTTCCATTAAGAATCTCTTGGAGGAGTCTTGTTACATATTTTCCACTATCAGGCAGTTGGCCAAGCTTCATCTTCCAAGTAAAACAGAAATATTGTTGAGGATTTGGTTGTCTTTGTAATCTAGAGAAAGTGGAGGCTAGATCTACTCAAATCTAGGCTAATCTAGAGGCCCCTTTCAGTGGGAGAGTCTTCTGTCCCATTGGCAAGAGGGTTCTGGATCCTTGGAGCTGCAATTTCAGATCTTGGCATTAGGCCAAACTAGTACTGGAGCCTATAGCGCAGTTCCCCTTCCATAACTATGTTATTTGCAAGATTACAGTTGCAAGGTGTTTTGGCAATGTTTTGGAGGAGAGATCTTTGGTGTTAAGGAGTCTTCCTTATAGTGTGGTGATCCATGGATTGGCCATCCAATCCTTATTTGGTTCATATCTGATCTATTACTATTATACTTACTATAGAAATATCTGAATAATTCTGCAGATCTGTAACTTAGATCTTAGATCTACTCCATGCACTACATTTTCTACTCAAAACCCCAAGGGGAATGTATTAAGGAGCTCTTCTTGTATACAGATTTGAATTAGATCCATATGTTTGTATATAGATCTTCTCTATATTGGAGGTGTAATATACATCAGCTGCAGCTCAATAAATTAACGTTGTTAAGCTTTTCATTCTCAATATGTTCTTGCAGCATCTCAATCTTGAGGGTTTCTTCATGTAAATATTCTATTTTTCTCTTATACATTGTATGGGCCACATTATAGATCTGTTTTACTGATTTACATGTAATTATTCAGCCTTCATTTTGATATTTTTCTTTAACTCAGTGGAACTGCGTTATTTATGAAGCAATATTGTTGTGCATGATTGCAGTCCCATTCTTTGGGTGTTTTTCAGCCATACTAGGTGGTGGGAGGTCTTTTTACCTCACCTAGTTTGATTTTTTTTTCCTCTCCTTTTGGATTTAGATATTAGATCCACTAATCTAAGGGATCCAGGAGTTTCAAACTCATTTCAGTGCACCAATTTGTGAAGAGTGTGTTATTTTAGCAGGCTTTGCTATGCATTCCCATTTTGGGATATTGAAGTGGTATCATAGCATCATCTTGGCACAGCCTGTGTTTTTCTTGAAGAGCCAATATGTCTTCAGAAGAATAATAACCTCTCACTAATAGAGAGAAGAGGTACCAAAGGAGAAGATAGAAGAAATATTACATAGAAGACAAAGAGAAGAAGAGTGAAACCTCTTTATCTGGAAGGATTAAAAGAGAAGAGTTTTCTAACACTCTTTCTCAAGCTATGCATGAGCTAAAGGAAGAAATCCGAGGAATGAGGAGGGAAAGACATGTATATCCCTCAAAGATATTTTCACATCAAGGAAGACCTAGTACTTCTTATTTTGTGTGTGAGAATTCAGCCACATGACCTGATCTACAACGCTGTAACATGCCTACTTTCTTATCAAAGGAAGAAGGAGAAGGAGGAACATCGAAGGAGGAAAATCTTGGTGAATATCTCCAAGAGTATGAATCTCAGTCGAAGAGATTCAAAGAGCATCTCAGTTTCCCAAAGTTCTGTCAGCTTAAAGAATAAATGAGATCCTACAACTATAGTAGAAGAAGAGGGTGCATGCAACCCACTTGGGGTAGATTTTCTCTACCTACTTTTGATGGATCACCTAAGAGCTCAACCCAATATTGGGTAGGGAAGTTTGACACGTATTTTCAGCTGCATCAAGTCTCAGAATAAAATCCATGAAGGTAGCAGCGCTGCATCTCCAAGGTAAGGCTCATGCTTGGTGGCTATTTGAGTCATTCTCCTTGAAAAAATGTCAACATTTCTTCTGATGCAAGGTTTACTAGGAGACTAGTGAAAGTATTTGATGTACACTCTGGAAATTCTTTGAGGAAGAAAAAAAACCTAGAGAATTCTAAATTTTTGCATGAGTTGGAGAAATCGATAAAAGCCAACTCCATTTCTGAATATTCTTAAGGGGGATAAAGATCTGCAATATGATTTGCCAAGGGAAAAAGCCTCACTTCAACTAGAACATTCTGCTCAAGAGGAAGACAGGAGTAGTCCTTTTTCAAGAAGGGATCGAGAGAAAGGATCACCTATTAATGGGGCAAGCTCCATTGATGAGAAGGAGGAAGGAGATGAAGGAATGGCATCCGTTAGATGGGCTCTTGCATCTTTGCAAGGAGTTCCAAAGGATCCTACAGATGGAGGACATGAGCAGCATGTGTCTATGCTAGTAGACCATAAGATAGAATGAAGGAGGGGTCACAACGCTCTTATAGCAAGAGATGATCCACTAGTGCATGAAGTAGCGAAGGGAGAAATTGCCCCAATCAAAAGCACTCTTGCATCTTTAAGAGCGACATCACATTATCATGGCACTTCCACAGAGAAATCAGAGGTGAACTTACACAGTGGATGTAAAGAGATGTTGATCCCATTTGACAGGCATGTGAGGATGAACCATGAGGCATCATTGTCTTGTGGAAAAGCACCTGGAAGACCACCTGATTCAGAGTTGGTGGAAGGTGTATCACATCTTGATGCTCCACTCATGAATCCAAGAAGGATTGGAGAATTAGAAGACAAAGCTATAGCACTGGGAGGCTTGGGTAAGCTCAAGAAGAAGGGAGATCTTGTTCCCTTATCATCACCACCCACTCTCATATCTAGATCTGCATTGTAGGAGGAGAAAAATGGAAGGATCGGCCTTCCAACACACACCTTTGGCATAGGATATATCAAGGAGGAGATCAGCAACATGACAAACATTTTTGTTGATGCATCATATGCGCTGTCATTGTTGAGCAGTCTAGATCTGTATTGGAAATCCCAACTTCTAGTGGATTATTCGAAAGATATACACACTAGTATGATACTTGATGACTAGATACATGAAGAGGGCTATTTAGTGCAAGAAGAGGTCATCTATTATCATGGTAGGATCTTCTTGTCTAGAGCTTCTAAGCTTAATCAGAAGCTACTACAAAGACCTTAGAAAGAGTTATGTTTCAGCCATATGTACTCCATGAGGATCTACAACATCATCATGAGAAGCTTTGGTTGGGAAGGCTTGAAAGAAGAACTATATCAACATTTTCAAGAATGGATGAAGTATGTGGAGTTGGGGCAGCAACATGACTCCATAAAGGGGTTATTTTAGCCATCTCTTCCTTCTTTTGAAAGAGGAGAAAGATCCCTGCACAACTCCATGTGTATGAAAGGTATTGATGGTGAGGAATCTGATCATGTAAGTCAAGTTTTATTTTCTAATTATACATATTCTTTCACCATGCTTATGCAGGCCATGACTCCAAGGAGGAGTGATATATCTTGTAAATCTCATGGTAAACATTGGGCCACTCAAATTTCTAAATTTGGCCACTCCCTTGATGAAAAAAGGGAGATTCTCTATCATGGTGGGTGCTTCCCAAGGCACTAAACTTATCTCACACTTTCAGCCATAGTGAGATAACATGGGCAACAAGTAAGTGGTGGGAAGACCACTTACCACATCTTGATCTAATGTAGGTAGGAGATGCCCTACACTAGTACCATACGTCGGTCTATGACCCACCTCCTCTTGTTCAAATTTATGTTTATGTAATTGTAATTTTTCTTCCATACATGGATAATGTACTTGTCATACTTTCGGATTTGTATGGAGGAAAAATAGGAGGCATGTGTGTACCACATGGTATGGAGACCCTCTATGTATACTTTGCTACATATTTCAGGGAGAGCAGGGGTTTAGCCATGTTTGTTTCACTGGAATTCTTGACTCTTTGTGGGATGGATTATGTACATCTCATGATGATTTTGGGGGAACAACTCATGGAAGGTTGGATTGGTGAAAACTTAGCTTATGCAGAGAGATAGATCCTTGATGGTGTCACCAATGGGGAAGGAGAAGTGTTGCAGCACTCACCCTATCATTTTCTTGAGGACAAGCAACATTTTGGAGGGGAGGACTGTAATATTCCCAATTAGTCAAGCCAATGGGAATATAAAATTTTGTTTTACTTTTTCTTTCTCACGAATAAAATTGTAAAGGAGGATCAATAAAACTCCTAAACAACAAAATAAATCAATGCTCAATGTGAAAAAAGCTAAATCTGAGCTATTTTCATAAGCACATTTAACTGGGAAAGGGGCTGGATCAATTCACTGGGTCAACAGGACCAAATCAACAATGCTATATAGATGAAATGTTTCTCCTAGAGGCATAGCGCAGTTCATGTTGGAGGCCACTCATGTGAATGAAGCTAAATCATTAAGATGGTTTAGGGTTTGACAAGATTTCCACATTATAAAAGAATGAGCAAGACACCAACAAGAGGGTTGATGATTTGATATTTCTTAAGGTATTTTCTATTTAGACATCCCTCATTCTCTGGCTATTTAGCTGAGAATAGTGATGTTTAGCACTAGGGTGTTCCTAGTTGGCAATCCCTACTCTTCCATTAAGAAGCTCTTCGAGGATTCTTGTTACATATTGTCCACTATCAAGCAATTGGCCAAGCTTCATCTTGCAACTACAACACATATCCTATTAAGGATTTGGTTGTATTTGTAAGCTGGAGCAAGTGGAGGCTAGATCTACTCAGATATAGGCCAATCAAGAGGCCCCTTTCAGTGGGAGAGTCTTATATTCCATTGGCAAGAGGATTTTGGATCCTTGGAGCTACAATTTCAGATCTTGGCATCAAGCCAAACTAGTACTGGAGCCTATAGCGTAGATCCCCTTCCATAATTGTGTTATTTGAAAGATTATAGTTGCAGGGTGTTTTCACAACGTTTTGGAGGAGAGATCTCTGGTGTTAAGGAATCTTCCTTACACTGCGGTGATCCATGGATTGGCCATCCAATCCATGTTTGTTTCAGATCTGATCTATTACTATTGTACTTACTGTATAAATCTCTGAATAATTCTAGAGATCTGTAACTTAGATCTTAGATCTACTCAATGTACTACATTTTCTGCTCAAAACCCCAAGGGGAATGTATTAAGGAGCTCTTCTTGTATAAAGATTTGACTTAGATCCATATGTTTGTATACAGATCTACTCTATATCTGAGGTGTAATATACATTAGCTGCAGCTCAATAAATTAATGTTGTTAAGCTTTGCAGTCTCAATATGTTGTTGTAGCACCTCAATATTGAGGGTTTCTTCATGTAAATCTACTATTTTTCTCTTGTACATTGTATGGGCCTCATTATAGATCTGTTTTAATGATGTACATGTAATTATTGAGCCTCCATATTGATCTTCTGCTTTAAATCAGTGGAACTATGTTATTTCTGAAGCAGTATTGTTGAGCATGATTGCAACCCCATTCTTTGGGTGTTTTTCAGCGATACTAGGTGGTGGGAGGTCTGTTTACCTCACCTAGTTTCATTTGTTTTTGCTCTCCTTTTGATTTAGATACTAGATTCACTGATCTAAGCGATCCAGGAGTTTCAAACTCATTT
This sequence comes from Pinus albicaulis, assembly GCA_034641835.2. Taxonomy (NCBI): domain Eukaryota; kingdom Viridiplantae; phylum Streptophyta; class Pinopsida; order Pinales; family Pinaceae; genus Pinus; species Pinus albicaulis. The sequence goes on along the minus strand of CM076575.1, from coordinate 437,986,503 downwards.
CAGTGGACCAATTTGTGAAGAGTGCGTTATTTCAGCAGGCTTTGCTGTGCATTCCCATTTTGGGATATAACAACTGACCTCACACACCATGGCCCTTTAGGGAAGTAGCCTCCTCATAGAACTCGAGGAGGCCTACTTGCCTTAGGAGCCCCTAGGTAGCTGTTGTAATAGGGCGATGGTACACATCTCTCTCCCTCTCTCGTGCCTCCCACAAGCGAACCATGTCATACTTCTCTGCTTGTTGTCGCTATTGTTCCCCCTCTTGTCTCTGAATGATTGACATATTAAATAATTTTTTTTTATTAAATGAGACATGTATTTAGGAATATACATATATATTTTTTTTTGGAAAAAAAAACATAGACGGTTCGCCATAAAAAACATTCATGCATCGGTATCAGTGCATTTTTTTTTGTTGTGCACCAGTGGCAGTGCTAATGATGACATTAAATGCACCGTAGGTGGTGCACTTGAAAATTTTCAGAGCACCGTTGACTATGTATGGTGTCAGGAGTGCGGTGCACTGACTAAAATCTATGCCCTAGCACATATAGTTGGGTCTGCGCACCGACCTCCTGACTTCATTGCATAATCAATGGTATGGTCTTTTACCAGGCAACATCGTTGACCCTGTCAACATGCTGAATGTGGTGAGCATACAAACATACCCAGCCTGGGCTAGATATTTCTATCAACGCACTGTGTTGCTGCTATTCCACATGGTCAATGGTGCGGCCAACCAAATGACTGCACCACACTTTTTTTTTAAATTTTAAAATAATGCGATGAGCCTTTCGGTACCCCTCCAGACACGGTGCACATACCGTTAGCACCATTTGCAGTGCAACCTGTAAATTTCAGAGGCAACGCCACTTACTGGTGCGAACCAAATGACTCGAGTGCACCGCACGACAAATTTTTTTTTCTTTTAAATGGTTAATTTTAAGGTTATTTGAAATTCTAATTTGCTAAAAAGCTTAATTATGGAAAAACAAGAAAAATACCTGTACATTTGGCTCTCGAGGAGGAATATTGCCTGTAGAATTTGCAAAAGAAAATGTTCCCACCATTTTGCAAGATGGAAGTTGGATATTGGTGGGAAATGCACAGCAGCAGTGCATGCAACGGTGCAATGGGAGCAATGATGTCAGGGCGACTCAGACAAGGCTAAATTGCATCGGTGCTTGAGAGCTCTGGAGCACTGAGACAAGTGAAAAATGCAGTTTTTTGGCCGTAATTTTTTTTTTATTTAACCTTGTTCCGATGTGCAGGTTTTAATAGGCGCACCGGTGTGGTTTCTTAGTATCGCACCAGGTGGTTTCTGTTTTCACGCGGTGCTTTATGACACACCGGTACATAAGAGTTGTAAAGCACCGGTGCTATACAGTAATACGATGTACCAGGAGGGTGTGTAAAGAGCACACGGTATCTGGTGTGCCAATGTTTTGTGAACACCGATGCTTTCTCTTGTTGAGTGCACTAGAATGGTTTTGGATGATAAGCGCACCGAATGAAAAACATTCGCAAAAACCTCCGCCCGCCAACCTCCTCTAGTAACCTCAGGTAGAAACGGATGTCTGGGGTATTTTTATAAGGGGTTCATCAAAAACATATGCTAGAGGTTATTTTCCTTGTAGTGCAATAGGATTGAAGATGATGATGTCAACCATGGGGGATGATTGACAATTTTTTAAGTAAAAGGGTAAAAATATCAAAAAATAATAAAATAATAAACTATTTTTTGAAGTCATATTTTCAACTTATCTTCCAAATTTTTTACTCAAATTTTGAGTGGGAGTACTCATTAGATGCAAAATTTAATTCCTCATCCAAGAAGTACACACGTTGCATACTTTCGATGGAAGCTGCTACACGAAAAATGAAAAATACATGAAAAAAACGTCATTGCAATAATGTTTTTCATGTATTTATCATTATTCGTGTAGTACGATCCATAAAACGTATACAACATGGGTACTACTTCAATGAGGAATTAAATTTTGCATCCAACGAGTACTCCCACTTGAAATTTGAGTAAAAACTTTGGTAGATAAGTTGAAAATACAAGTTAGAAAAGTAGTTTTTTCTTTTTTTCCCTCTAAAATTTGATGATGTAATCAAATATCATTTTATTTTTTCCACTATTATTTTATAATTTCCTTATGAGGCCCATTTTAGACCTCAAAATTCCCTTAATGGATCCTAGGACATGTCGAACATTCGTTCAAATAATGGGGAATTGACTTCATTGGAGAGATTTACCCGGCTTCTAGTAACCAGCATCAATGGATACTCACCGCCACAGGTTACTTCATTAAGTGGGTTTAGGCCATGCCTGGAAGGAATTCCATAGATGGGGTATTGATTAAGTTCCTAAAGGATAACATAAAAGATAGGTTTGGATGCCTTGCTAAAATCATCACCGATAATGCCCAGGCTTTCAATTCAACTAAGTTCGTAAACTTTTGTCAACATTGCAATATCATTCTGGGACACTCCACTACATATTACCCACAGAGGAACGGGTTGGTGAAGTCATGTAATAAGAAATTTGTAAGGCTTCTGAAAAGTAACATCAATCAAAACCAAACTAACTGGGACTCCCAACTCAAGTTTTCTCTTTGGGTGATTCGCATCACCACTAAAAGATCCACAGGAAAGTCCCCTTATGAGCTAGTGTATGGTAGAGCAACATTCTTCCCCATCCAAATCTCATTATGGTTTGAGGAAGAAACAAATGACCTTGTCAGGAGAATCAATCAGTTGGTGGAACTGAGTGAAACAGAAGAACACGTAAGCCTCAAACTAGCAGAGTACTAGGAAAAGGTGAAAGGATTATTTGATCAAAGAGCTAAAGACAAGGAAATACAAGTAGGGGATTTGGTGCTCCGATGGGATGTCAGGTGGTCAGACAAAGGGAAACATGGGAATTTTGACGCCCTTCGGTTTGGGCCATTCAGGGTGGAAAAGGCCAAAGGCAACAATAATTTTGCGTTGGAGAATTTGGAAGGAGACACACTGGAGATGCCTATCAGTGGACAATTTATCAAACCTTACTTCCACCACTGATAGTGGGCTATGAAATCCCATTCTACATATCCTCAAACTATATATATGTCGTTTTCAATTTCACATAAATTCCTATTAAGTTTTTTTTATTAAAGCTACCTGAAAATGTCTCTAATGATGATCCTAGGCACATTAAGAAGAACATAAGCAAATGGTCTACGAGTTATCGACACACTTGAATGAGTGCAATGTCCAAAATGGAGCCAATGTTGGCTTCTGGTTTCTATGAATGGTAAGGCAACAAGGGAACCTAAGTAAATGAACAGCAGGAGTAGCTAAAGCAAACGCCAAGCACTTCAAAGCGCGGGTCATGTAGACACCCCACAGTCAAACGTGGAAAGAAACTTGCCACTCACCTTTTCGCATCACCAATCTCTCCGCTCGTCGCAAATCAGACATCGTAGATTCTAGCATTTACCCTCCATTCCTCATAACAAAGCTCCTCGACCTGCGATTTGTGATGTTAGTTGGGTCCCACCTCCATCCTGCCACGTCACCTTCCCGCCATCGCATTTCACACTTTGATAACCATAGCTTTTACCTCCAACTCCTCATAGCTAAATACTCTCGATTATGACCCGCAACCAGCCCCACCTCCTTGCCATGTCACTTTTCCACCACCACACATCACAAATCGCAAATTATAGCATTTACCCTATATTCCTCATAACAAATCTCTTCGACCTGCGATTTGCGATGTTAGTTGGCTCCCACCTCCATTCTGCCACCTCACCTTCCTGCCATCGCACTTCGCCCTTCACTAACCATAACATTTAATAAAAATTCTCATAAGAAAACTCCTTGACTCCTGATTGTGATTTGCAATATCGGTTTGGGCCCCAATTCCCTGCCACGTCATCAACAACCCTTCCACGACCTTTGTCCCACCCTTTGGAGCGTTAAACTGTCCCGCTAAGTGTTAATGTGATAGGCCCCCTTCTAAAGTCTGATATTTTATTTTTAAAGTTAATTACGTCATGGTTATGTGGAAAAAAAAGCAAAGCTATGGTTGATTCATTTCGTCCAATATATCTCCGCTAAAGAGTCGGGCATAGGTAGCACAACTGGCCATTTTTGTAATATTCCAATATGGGAAAAGCAGGAATATAGTGAAAATTGTTGTAATAGCAGTGTAAATCATCACATAAAAACATGACACCAATATGGATATTTTCCATTCATTATAACAATAGAAAATATGTATAAACTAATGCACCACAAAGCATATAACAAGATACAAAAAGCCTCTAGTACATAAATCCCTCAAGAATGAGGTGCTGCTACTATATCAAAATGATAGAAGACTGCTACAGCACAATAATAGGTGCAATGATACAAAAAATGAATACACAAAAGATATATGGATGTTATATTCCTCAAAAGATACAACAAATGTAGACCTTGTCTCTATACAACCTCCAACAAGAACCCAAAAAGGGTTTTCATAAACACACCAATTTACAAGATGGGAACCCAAGCCCTGGGGCTGAAGATTCACTACAACAATAAAAGTAGAAAGATGTGGCTGATTTGATATGCAAAAGAACGTAGCCTCCTCCAATGGATCCTCTAGATGGAAGTTTAATCCCTTCACTAGAAAATATCCTCTCCAAATGGTGTACTAAAACCACCCCTGCAACTCCTCCCTAAAATAACGCGGTCCAAGACATAAATTGTGTTGTATGGGGAAATGATCAAGTGGTCTGGTTCCAAATGCTGTAGTAAGGCTCAAGGGCCTTCCTCAATAGCCTCCCAAAGGAAGGAAACATTCCTCCCCTGAAAAACAGATCATATATCACCCGTATCTATTCTCGACTGCTCCAACCTACAATTCAACACACATTTCAATAGAAACTGCGTTGTACCACAAGACTAAAGCTTTAGCCTGATGCATGATTATGGAATGGTAGTGAAATCCTCTTGCTATAGGTCACTCAAGGAAAGAGGTGGAATTCCCGTTCGAGAACACCCTATGCTAAACAATACTGCAATCTTAGCTAAACAGCTGAAGGGAGCCACAAGTCTAAACATACCATAATATCAAAACATAAACATCATACCTAATGAACTATGGCTACCATCCTCTTCCTTATATAAGTGATGAGCTTCCTCACCCTAGGCCCTAATCATTAAAGGCACTACTTCCATGCATGGAGTCTCCCTCCAAAACCGTGTTGCCCCATAATGAATGTCACTCCTGCATGACAGTGTTGTTGATTTGGTCAGAGTTGACCCATTCTATATGGTCCAGCCCATTTTCACACACAAGGGTGCTTAAAAAAGTTTCTAAGATGTCCTCCTTTCACATTATCGGTGATTTTATTCATATTAAGGAGAATTATGGGTCTCCATACCCTCTTATTCATCAAATAAAGAAGCAGAAACAAAAATTAATATTCCAACTAGCACATGGCTAATTGGTAATATTACATTCCTCCCCTCCCAAATGTTGCTTGTCCTTAAGAATCTGTAAAGGTGAGTGCTCAAAATATTCTCCTCCACCATTGGTGACACCTTGATTTGATAAGCTTCCCTCACAAGGTAATTTTCTTCCAATCCATCCCTCCATGAAATGCTCCTCCCAAGTTCTCATGAGATGCGAATGACTCATCCCACAAGGAAGAAAAATATCCAATGAAACAATCATGGTTTGCCCAATGTTCTCCCTGAAACATGTAGCATAATAAACATGGAGAATCTCTCTCCCAAGGGGCACATCCAATCCTTCCATCCTTCCTCCAATCATTCCCATAAAAGGATTAATAACATCATCAATATATGGAATAAAAACCAAGTGCATATAAACAGTTATATGTAAAAATGGAGGTGGATCATAGTCCCACATGTGGAACCAATGCAGTATATCTCCTGAATACCTTAGATCATGATGTGGTAAGTGGTTTCCCCACCACCTGCTTGCTCCCATAGTCTTCTCGCATGTTTTGAGAAGGTGAGAAATGTTTGGTGCCTTTGGAGTGCACCCTGAATGATAAATCATCTCCCTATATCCTCGTAGGGAGTGGCCATGCTCAACAATGTTTATGGCCCAAAATTTTCCATGAAGCTTATAAGGAAGAATGCTCCTATTCGAAGACAGGCCCTGCACATATATGGTAAAGGAATGCAAATAATAATCAAGTAAATCATTATGCATATAAACATGATCCTTACCATAAATTATGCTCATACAAATGGAGTGGTCCATAGATAGATCCCCTCTCATTCATATAGAGGAAAGAGGTGGTTGTGATAACTCCTTCAAAGAGTCATGTCTCTCTTCCATCTCCACATGCTCCATGCATCTCCTCAAATTTTGATATATCTCCTCTTCAGAGCCTTCCCAAGTATATCCCTCCATGATGGTATGGTATTCTCTCATGGCATAAGTATGGCTGAAGAGAAAATATTCATGTGTTGCATGTAGTAACGTCTCCTTGAGCTTGGAAGATCTAGACAAGAAGATCCTACCATGATAGTAAATGACCTCATCTCTGACTGAATACCCCTCCTCTAGAAGTTGGTCATAAAGTATCATGCAAGTGAAAAGGTCCTTGGAATAATCCACCAACAACTGGGATTTCTAGTATTGATCTATCCTCCAAAGTGACAATGTTGATGATCTATCATATAAAACATCTATCATATGGCTGTCCTCCTATTTGACATCTACCATGCCAAAGTCACATGCTGGAAGGCTACTATCCTCCCTCTTCTGCTCCTTTCCCAATGCAAGATCTGAAATGAGAGTGGGCAATGATGATGTTTGGAGAATGTTTCCCTCCTCCTCGAGTCTACCGAAGAATCTCAGCGCTGAACCATGACCTCCCAATGCTTCCACTCCTCTTGTATCTATGATTCATGCACCATGATGTGAGACATTCCTCACCAACTCCAAATAAAGTGGCCTCCCAGGTGGTTTGCCACAAAACAGTAATGTCTCATGGGCCAAATTCATCCGCATAATAGATGGGACTATTAGTTACTTTCTTCCACTGTGAAAATCCATCTCTGTTTTCTGTGTGGAAGTTGTATGTGAGGGATATGTGTGCATTACCTTAATCATATAATTTTTTCCACTATTTCTATCCACCCATTCCATCTGCAAAGTCTCCTAATATATGGTGATGTTCCCCAAAGTAATATACCATTACACACCGAGTATCACATTAGTGTCAAGTAGGTCAACTATAAAGAAGTGATCAGTAAATTTATATGCCCCCATGGTGACAGATAAAGATGCAACATAATGCATGCATTGCATAGTTCTATCTCTTGGGATCAAAACAGAAAATCCCTCAAAATCATCAGTGTGTATTGCCCTCCTTTGCACTAGTTGGGCATCGATAAAGTTGTGGGTAGCCTCACTGTCAATCAAAACTGAAACACTTTGATCTAAGATGGAACCTCAAACCCTCAAGGTCATATACTTGGGTACTCCTCTCAATGATGCAAGAGCCCCTCCAATTGGATAAAATTCCCCATCCCCACCTCCTGGTGGTGGCAGATCATCTCCTGCTATGCCAATGTTGTGACCTCTTTCTGGTTCCTATTATTCTTCCTCTTCATCATATGGGAATACCTCTATACAGTGTGCCTTTCTTGCTACACATCTATGTCAGGGTGTGTAATATTCCTAAAATATAATGCAACTAATTTAAATATTAAAATCTAATTTTTCTTTCTTCTTTGATGAATAAGTGGGTAGGGAGACTCATAAATATCTTTATTAGGAATAAAACCACTTCTCATGTGAAAGTGGATCATATTTTCAGCTTAAGAAAGCACCCTTAGATGTGAAAAGTGGCCAAAGCATGTGGACTGGGTCGACCTTGACCAAGTCAACAAAGTTGTCATGGAGGAGTGGCATTCAATGAGGGACAACGTAATTTTACATGGAGACACATTGCATGGAAGTAGTGTCATTAATGGATGGGGCTTAGGGTTTGGAAGCTCATATATTATGTAGGGAAGAGGATGACATCCATATTACTCATGTTATGATATGTTTATGTTTTGATTATATGTCCTGTTTAGACATATAACCTTTCTTCGACTCTTTAGCTAAGATTGCAGTGTTGTTTAGCACAGGGTGTTCTTGATTAGGAATCCCACCTCTATCATTGAGAGGCCTCATAGGAAGAGATTTTTCACTATACTTCCACATTCAGGTTTCAGGCCAAGCTTCATTCTTGTGGTATAGCACAGTTTCTGTTGAGAGATGTGCTGATTTGTAGGGTGCAATAGTGGAAGATTGTATTGGGTGTTTTCTAAGCTAGTTTTGTAGTGGAGAAAGGTTTCCTTCCATTGGGAGGCCACTAAAAGAGCCCCTTGGGCCTATTTGGCATATTTGGCATCAGGCCAAGATGATTTTATCCCATATATTTCAACTCTAGTCTAGATCTACGTTATTTTAGTGAGTTGTTGCAGTGGGCAACCCAAAAAGGGCCGAAACTCCAAAGTTAAATATGGCCAAACCATATCTGGGTTTTTTTGGGTTTTTTGAGTGGAAGCCATGGTTAGAATACCAGATCATTTAGAACACTCTAACATCTTTTTGCACATGATTCTTTCCCTCATAAGTAGTAGTTTCTAGCAGCAACAATTTCCTCAACGCCAATAGTTTTCCTTCCTTTGAAGGGATCATCCCTTCATTGAGAAATTCTGTTTGGAGGAGTTATTCTAGATCTACATCAGATTCATCCAACTCATTCTATGTGCTTCAGTTTCAGTGCATCTTCAACCCTAGGGTTTTAGATCCAGAATTTATATTTTGTGTATTTCTAGCTAGAAACCCTTCCTAGGTTATCTTGGAAAAGTGTTGAGGAGCATAGTTCTCCATTTTTGGCCTTGTATGAGCATGATATTATGAGATCCATTTACTTATATGTTCCAGCTGTAGTATTAGTCGCTAAACTACATTTTACTTGTTTTAGTATTTTTTGTAGCAGTGTATTACATGTTTTGGGTGCATTTTGGCATTGGAGGTTTCTTTTGCATATTTTGAGGGGATTGATCCCCAAGATATTGTACTTACTTATTGTTGTTATAAAAAATATCATGGATATGTCATTTGGCTCACATGTAATGTATTGAAACTTGTTGTTATTTTTATATTCATGCACTATATTCCTTCTTTTCCCATTTGGGAATACTACAGTGGTATGAGAGCATAATCTTGGCTTACCCTGTGAAGACATTGCATCTATGATCTAAGAATAAGAAGAAGCTTCTCACAAAAAAGAGAAGGATTACAGAAGAGACGAAGGCAAGTCTCCATTATTTGGAGAAATGGAGGGAAAGAAGTTTTCATAACTTCTTCTCTAAACTATGCATGAGATTAAAAGAGAAATCAAGGGAATAAGGAGCGGAATACATGAGGATACCTCAAGAATATTTTCACATGAAGAAAGCTCCTGGTCTTCATATTATGGGTGTGAGCATTCAGCCACACAATTAGATCTACAACGCTCTACCATGCCTTTGTTCATAGCAAGAGAGATGGAGGAAGGAGATGTACCAAAGGAGGAGACTCTTGGTGACTATCTTCGAGAGTATGAATCTCAATATTAGAGGTTCAAAGATCATGAGGATACCTCAAGAATATTTTCACATGAAGAAATATCTTGATCTTCATATTATGGGTGTGAGCATTCAACCACACAATCAGATCTACAACGCTCTACCATGCCTATGTTCATAGCAAGAGAGATGGAGGAAGGAGATGTACCAAAGGAGGAGACTCTTGGTGACTATCTTCAAGAGTATGAATCTCAATCTCAGAGGTTCAAAGATCATATAAGCTTCCAAGGGTTTTGCAAGATCAAGGAGAATAGAAGACCTATCAATCACAATAAAATCAAATGGTGCAAGCAGCATGATTTTGGTAGATTCTTTCTATCTACTTTGGATGGGTCACCTAAATGTATGACAAGGGCTTGGGTAAAGGAGCTAGACACATATTTCCAGTTTCACCAAGTTTCAAAATATGAATCCCTTAGAGTAGCAATGCTGCATCTTGAAGGTAAGGCTTATTATTGGTGGTTTTATGAAACTTCTTTCTTGAATCATGTAAATGTATCTACTTATGCAAAGTTCACTAGGAGGTTAGTGAAAATATTTGATGAAAAATCTTCTGAAACATCCTTGGTTGAGCTGACCAAGCCTAAACAAAAAAAACCTTTGCATGAGTTGGAAGGATCCATAAACCAAATTGCATTCCAGAATGCTATTTAGGGGGTTTAGAATACCTTGCTAGAGGCAAGATCCCCACTTTAGGAAGAGCTCTCTTCTCAGAAGGAAGACATGGAGATCTATTTTTCAGAAGAGAATCAAAACAAAGAGCCTCTTAATGATGATGAGGTAACCTCCATTCATTATGAAGGGGAAGAGAAGGCTAGAGGTAACAACGTTTTCACATCAGGAGCAGATCTAGTACCTCATGGAGAGGTAGATGAAGAAATTGCTCCAATGAGAGGAGTTCTTGTATCATTGCAAGAAGTCCCAAATGATCTCATATGTGGATATCAAGGCATAGCCCATGAACAACATGTGCCATTATTGATAGATTGTGAGACCTTGCAGATGAAAGGAGAAGGTAGGGAGGATGGTCAACATCATATGATTAGGAGCACAAACCCCTATCTATTTCAGAAGGTTGATACATAGAAGAGGCATACTGATTTGCGCAGTGAGGGCAAGGAAAAAGTTGTCGATTCATACATGTAGTCTACTCTTGATATTAATGTCTCATTGCATGGAGGCATTACACCTGGGAGACCACCAGACTAAGAGATGATGAGAGATGCTTCACATTTGGTTGCACCACTCATTGATCCTGGAGGGGTGAGGACCTTCGGATGACTTGACACAGCGCTGTGAGTCTTGGGTAGACTCAAGGAGGAGGGACACATTCTCCCAACATCATCATTACCCACTCTCACCTAAGATATTGTGCTGAGAAAGGAGTAGCAAGGCAATATTGCAACATCCTGGTGTGTGAATTTGGCATAGGAGATGTCAAAGAAGAAATCAATAACATGGTAGAAGCTTCACATGATAGATCAATGGCACTGTCACTATTGAGTGTTGACCCTTATTAGAGATCCCAACTATTAGTGTAATAATCTAAGGATGTCTTTCCATGCAGAGTGCTTAATGACCAACTATCTGGTGGGGGATATACAGTGGTAGATGGGGTCATCTATTTTGAGAGTAGATTCTTCTTGAATAGAGCCTCTAAGCTCAAGAAGAAGCTACTAGATGCAGCATATGAAGGGTTTCACTCCAAACCCACTAGTTTTATAAGAGCATACTGTACTATCCTGGAGGGATTCATCTGGGAAGGCTTGAAAGAGGAGATGTACCATGATATGATGAGATGCATGGATTATTTAGAGGATGAGGAGAGACATGAATCTTTGATAGAGTTATCACAACCACTTCCTTCATCATTGGGAGTGAGAGGAGGCCCATCTATGAGCCACCTTACTAGCTTGAGCCAAGTACATGGTAAATCTTGTATTTATGTACATCATGATTCATTTACTATGTATTTTCATTTCCTTATCATACATGTGCAGGGCATTGCTCCAAGGGGGGGCACCCTTCCTTCTAAACTTCTTGGTCTACTTGAGGCCATAAGCGACATTGATGATGGCCACTCCCTAGGAGATCTTAGGGAGATGATATCTTATTCAGGGTATGTTCAACTTGCACCATACACCATACACCTTCCCCAAGCTTGGGAGGAGAATGGGGCAGCAAACAAGCGGTTGGGAAACCACTCATCATGCTATGTTCTAATGCAGTTAGGAGTAAAATTACGCTAGTTACACTTGAGGGACCATTTCCCTTTTCCATTACCACACATGGCAGCTAGCATGACTTTGATTGTGATCCCATATGTTGATGATGTTCTTATTCTTGTTCGGGAAATGATTTGAGGGATGACACATTGGTCGGATGTCTCCATTGAGAATGAAATCTCCCACATTTCTTCATGCTTAAAGTGGAGCATGGGAAATTATATGGCTGCTACATTACATCACTTTTTTCTTCATGAAGGGAGCCATATGATTGAATTATGTCTTTGGGAGGAGCCTCTCACATGGGAGGATTTTTTTTATGAATTACCATTCTAGAGGGTGATTCTTTTTATATGGATGATAGCTTGGAGGGTGGAACTTCACATGAGGATTAAGGTTCCGTATATTTTGCATATCTATCCTTGTAGTTTCTTGAGGACAAGCAACATTTGGGACGGGAGGATTGTAATATTCCTAAATTAGCATGTAGCTAATTTGAATATTAAAATCTAATTTTGCTTTCTTGTTTAATGAATAAGTGGGTAGGGGGACCCATAAATCTCTTTATTAGGAGTAAAACCACTTCTCATGTGAAAGTGGACCATATTTTCAGCTTCATAAAGCACCCTTAGGTTTGAAAAGGGGCTAAAGCATGTGGACTGGGTCAACCTTGACCAAGTCAACAACACTTTCATGGAGGAGTGGCATTCAATGAGGGACAACACAGTTTTAGATGGAGACACATTGCATGGAAGTAGTGTCATTAATGGATGTGGATTACGATTTGGAATCTCATTCCTTATATACGGAAGAGGATGGAAGACAAATTATTATTTTTATGATATTTTTATGTTTTTATTATATGTTCTGTTTAGACATATAAGCTTTCTTTAGCTATTTAGCTAATATTACAGTGTTGTTTAGCACAAGGTCTTCCTTATAGGGAATCCCACCTCTATCCTTGAGAGGCATAATAGGAAGAGATTTTGAACTATATTTCCACATTAATTTTTTAGGCAAAGATTCATTCTTGTTGTATAGCGCAGTTTCTATTGAGAGATGTGCTGAGTTGCAAGGTGCAGCAGTGGAAGATTGTATTAGGTGTTTTCTGAGCAAGTTTTGCAGTGGAGGAAGGTTTCCTTCCTTTGGGAGGCCAGTAAAGGAGCCCCTTGGGCTTATTTGACATATTTGGCATCATGCTAAGATGATTTTATCCCATACAGTGCAATTCCAGTCCATATCTGCATTATTTTAGTGAGCTGTTGCAGTGGGCAACCCAAAAAGGGCCGAAAATCCAAAGTTAAAATATGGAAAAACCATTTATGAGTTTTTCTAGGTTTCTTGAGTAGAAACCATGGTTAAAATACTATATGATTTTGAGCACTCTAACATCCTTCCACACATGATTCTTCTCCTCAGAAGTAGTAGTTTCTAGCAGGAGTAGTTTCCTCAGCAGTAGTAGTTTTCTTTCCATTGAAGGGATCAACCCTTCATTGAGAGAGTCCTTTTAAAATATTTATTCTAGATCTACATCAGATTCAGACACCTCCTTCTATGTGCTTTATTTGCAGTGCATCTTTAGCCCTAGGGCCTTAGATCCACCATTCATATTTTGTGTATTTCCGGAAACCCTTCCTGGGTTATCTTGGAAAAGTGTTGAGGAGCATAGATCTCAATTTTTGGCCTTGTATGAGCACGATATTTTCAGATCCATTTATTTATATGTTCCAGCTGAAGTATTAGTCACTAAACTATGCTGCACTTGCTTCAGTATTTTGTGTAGCAGTGTATTACATTTTTTGGGTGCATTTCGTCATTGGGGGCTTCTTTTGCCTATATTGAGAGGGTTGATCCCCAAGATATTGTACTTACTTATTGCTATTATACATAATACCATGGATCTATCATTTGGCTCACATGTAATGTATTGATACTTGCTGCTATTTTTACACTATATTCCTCCTTTTCCCATATAGGAATATTACAGGGTGCCCATTATTTTTGGCATGTGAAGCGAAGCTTCTTTCTTCTCAAATTTCTTCTGAAATCATCACTAAGATGTACTTTCCTTTGGCTCTCCTTTGAAGAAGGAGTCTTCTCATATTTTCCATTCGATGAAAAAGTGGGCTTTTGCTAAACTGTTTCCTTTTCTTTTGGTAAGGCAACTTGTAGATCTCTAGCCCTTTCAATGGAATCTTGTAGGGTAGTGGGTTTGGTAGATTTAACCAACCCATGAAGAGGTTATACTAACCCATCAATAAGTATATATACCCTTCTTCTTTCAGATAAATAGGGAACCATAATAGAAAGTTTTAGAAATGTAGAACTATAAGTTTCTAGATTACCTGGTCGTTTGATCTTTGGTAGCCCCATGAATGGTGCCTCTCGATCTCTTCGATCAAACCTCTCCACAAAACTCCTTGTGAAATCTAAATATGAAGCTACATTGTCATGACCCAATGTACACAAGCCATGAAACCACCAATCATGTGCCTCACCCTCGAGGTGTAGTGTTGCTTTCTTGACTACCTCCATTTTTGGTACTTTGTTCAGCTGGAGGTAGATGTATAACTTCTCTACCCATGATTTGGTAGTGCATCTAGATGACCCATAAAATTTGGGTAAGAAAAAGCTACCCATAGTAAGGTGTAGATCATGATTCTCTATGAATCCTCCCCCTCTATTTTGATTCCTGGGTCTCCTATTGTCCTTGATCTCGCAAAATTCTTGAAAACTCAAGTGATCCTTGAATCTATAAGATTGAGACTCATACTCCATGAAATAGTCTTCAAGAGTTTTTTTTTCCTTGAAACCGTTCATTTTCCACTACTAAGAATGTAGGCATTGTAGAGCGTTGGGAAACTTGTTGCTACTTCACTGGTTGATCACTCCAGTGATGAGAAATGTTGGAGGCTTCACCATGTAGAAACCTGTTAGCGTATTCCTTGTGTCTATCCTTCCTCATCTCCTTTATTTATCTTGCAATATATTGCATGGTTCGAAGAAGAAACTTTGGGTACTCCTTCTCCTCATCTTCTCCTGATAAAGGGGTTTTACCCTTGTCTTCTTTATCATATTTATAAACAAGCTTCCCGTTTCCTCTTTTGAGATACCTCTTCTCTCTATCTATGAGAGGATCTACTTCTTCTTATGACATATTGGCTTAAGATGCACAAGCTGAGCCAAGAGTATGCTTTGATACCACTGTAATATTCCTAAATAGGAAAAGAAGGAATATAGTGAAAAATACTGGAATAACAGTGTAAATCATCTCATAAAAACATGAGACCAATATGGATCCTTTCCATTCATCATAATAGCAGAAAATATGTATAAACTAATGGTCCAAAAAACATATAACAAGATACAACAAGCCTCCAATACAAAAACCCCTCAAGGATGAGGTGTGGCTGCTATATCAAAATGTCAGAACACTGCTACAGCACAATCATAGGTTCACTGTTAGAGAAAATGAATACAAAAAATATAGATGGTTGTTATATGCCTCAAAAGATACAAAAAATGTAGAACTAGACTCTATACAACGCCCAACAAGAACCCAAAAAGGGTTTTCAGAAATACACCAATTTACAAGATGGGAACCCAAGCCCTAGGGCTGAAGATTCACTGTAACAATAAAAATGGAAAGATGTGGTTGATATGATATGCCAAATAATGTAGCCTCCTCCAATGGATCCTCTAGATGAAGTGCTGATCCCTTCACTAGAAAAACTCCTCTCTAAATGGTGTACTCAAACCACCCGTGCAACTCCTCCCCAAAATAACGCAGTCTAAGATAGAAACTGTATTGTAGCGGAAAATGATCAATTTTCCTGGTGCCAAATCTAGAACAAGGCTCAAGGGCCTTCCTCACTAGCCTCCCATGAAAACTAGATCAGAAATCACCCGGATCTACTATCCACTTCTGGAGAATGCAACTCAGCACATCTTTCAACAGAAACTGTGTTGTACCACAAGACTGAAGCTGTAGCCTAATTCCTGATTATGGAATGGTAGTGCAATATGCTTCCTAGAGGTCACTCAAGGAAAGAGGTAGGATTCCCGCTTGGGAACACCATGTGCTCAAAAACACTGCAATCTTAGCTAAATAGCTGAAGAGAGTAACAATTCTAAACATACCATAATATCAAAACATAAACATCATACCTAATGAAATATGGCTACCATCCTCTACCTTATCTAAGTGATGAGCTTCCTCACTCTGGGCCCCACTCATTAAAGGCACTATTTCCATGCATGGAGTCTGCCTCCAAAACTGTGCTCTCTCATAATGAATTCCACTCATCCAAGACAACATTATTGATTTGGTCAAATTTGACCCAGTCTATGTGCTCCAGCCCCTTTTCACACATAAGGGTGCTTAAAAAATCTGTAAATATGTCCTCCTTTCACATTAGAAGTGATTTTATTCATATTAAGGAGTTTTTTGGGTCTCCATACCCTCTTATTTGTCAAATAAGAAATCAAAAACAAAAAGTAATATTCTAACTAGCTCATGGCTAATTGGGAATATTACAGTTTCATAACGATTAATGTGAATCGTGAGAATGAGGGAGTGGAGGCCTTTCCACATCAGGTGGAATCATGCGAGGGAAACTAGACTACCCACCTATTCACCGCCACTCCTTGTCATACTCGTTAAAGATATCATGATCAGGCCCATGCGACCTTTTGTTTTTCTTTTCTGTTTCATTTTTAGTTGTGTTGTAAAATCAAGTGAAATCTTGATTTCACCCTAAGTATTGTTTAATTGTTATTTTTCTGTAGTAATCAGTGTCAAAGAGTAGTGATTTTGATATGATGTAGTTATATCACATCATTTTTTATTTTGGTAGGAAACAGTAAGATCAAGAAAGAATATATGTCCGAGAAATATTTGGTTGATGAGCTCCAATGTAAAAAATATATAGAGCAAACTTAGTGAAGAAAGAAGGTTTCTGATTTCTGTGGAAGTTGTGAGTTTGCATTCTTTTATAGCACATTTTTTAATGTCTGGGATAAGCTCTTAATGCATATCTGGAAGAGTTGTTTTGAGAATATAATACAATAATGATTTGTTGCAAATGGATTCCAACTGGGATTTTAAACATTATGTATGCCTCTTCTGTGTATTTGTTTAGTTTTCTTATTTAGATTCACCGAATGTTTCTTCAATTATCGTTTGTTCGGAATGCTGGTCAAAAGTGTTTAATAGATGAATTTACCTCCATCCTATTGCTGGAAATGGTACTCATAATTTAGTCACTTGGTCACTTTAATTTGGCTCAACATAGAATTTATGTTTCATAAACCTTATCGAGATTGTTTTATTCTTTAATTTTGTGAGGGGCAGATTCTTACCTCTTCGTAAGCCTACCTCCCTCCAGCTCTCCTCCCCCATTCATCCAAGCGTGCACCCTCTTTTATCTCTAAAGTCTGCTCATTGGTTCCATATCTAGCCCATTTACAACAATTGAGCTTCATAACAGCCTCAGGCCCATTCTGAGTTATATCTAGCATATAATGAGAGTTATCACCATTGCTCCTCTCCCATTGTTATCTAAAACCACCAAGAAAATTAATGTCATAAATGTTATATCTGGGGAGGTCCACCCCCAAATTGAAATTCAATCCAAGAATACCTCCTATTCTTAAGATGTCCTAGGCACTAGTCTCCTACGACTCACGACTGTCTCTAGGAGTGACAATAGGACCCTTGTAGATTTTTGAAAAAATGAACGATAAAACTTTCACCCATAAATTTAGCCACCTCTCCTTAACCTTCTCCAACCCCCCTAAATTGATTTAATTAAATCATTAACATTTATAGTTACATACATAGACTAAATCCAATGTGATTTGATTATGTAACAGATTTAATATTGGAGTAATTTGACGAAAATAAAATAATTATTATTATTTTAATTTGATTTCATTTAAATCCATTTTAAATAAAACTATTATATTAAACCTAATTAATAGCCTTAAATCACAAATAATGACAAGTATTATTATTATGTACCATGTTTTTACCCCTAAGTGGCGGGACCATGAAGAAAAGAATGAAATTTTCTATGGAGGAAGGAATTTACACCTTGCGAGAATCTCAGTACAAAAAAATAAAAAATATTTGCATTAGCAATGTGTGAATCATGTTTTTATGGTGGAAATGGATTCAACATCATCAAAAACTTGTAGGGCCCCCAAAATATTGATTTTTGATGACTATAACCTAGATTTTGCCCCAATTTTATGAAACTCTAAAAAAGAATGGAAATAAGTTAAAAAATCCAACTACAACTATCAAATAGATTTAATCCAAAAAGGATTTGTATTTTTAGTACTAATGTGTAGTAGTGTAACTTATAGATAATATGACCCAATTTTATGGTTAATTTTATTGAAACCTCACACAGATTTTTTAAAACTTGAATTTAAATTGTTTTAAATTATTCAGATAAAATTTTCAACTTAAATTTATCCATTATATATATATATATATATATATATATATAATTTTACTTCGAGTTAAAAAAACTATTTCATCTTTCAATTAATATATATGTAATTATATATATATATATATATATATATATATATATATTTATATAATTATTTTCATTTTGATTCACCCTCAACCAAATTTTATTTTATTTAGTATTTTTTTTATTAAACACCTTTCATCCACAAAATCACACATTACCCATAAATTTCACCACCTCTGCTTAACTTTCTCTAACTGCCCCCATTGAATTAATTTAATTAAATCATTAACATTTATAAGTTAGTTCTTCCCACTAAATCCATTATGATTTTATTATATAAAACATTTAATCTTGAAATAATTAGATTTAAATAAAACCCTTATTATTATTTTAATTTAATTTCTTTTAAAATCCATAATCTTAACTTAGTGTTCAAAATCACTGAAGGTCACTTAAAATGTTCCCCTCCTATTCCTTAAAAAAAATTCCAAGCCCTTCTTTCCTCTCAGCATGCCCTCCTTATCCCTCTTCTTATCCCTTCAATAAATGACAAACCCCTCTCTCCTCTCAACATGTCATCCTTATCCCAATTCCACTACCATTCCCTTCATAAATTTTCCTCCCTCTCCTTCACTCTCTCCAAGTAACTCCGAGTTTATTTTCCTCCAACTAACTCCCTTTAAATTGATTTAAGTAGATCATTAACATTTAAAGGTCTAATCCATTATTTGATTTTGTAAAACATTTGATATAAGAATAATTTGATTTAAATTTAATTTGTTTTATCATAATATGTAAGGTTATTGGATTTCTATTTAATATTAACTAATATTAAACCATTTTAATAATAATTTTCAATATGTATGGGTCAATATAAGAATAAAATTACTCTTTTTAAATCAATTAAGTTAATTAATTAACTAACTTAACTCCTAAGGTTAATGATAACTTCAAACATTTTAAACATTTTTATTAGGTGTTTGAGTGGCATTAACATTCAAGAACATGTGTTTCTTCATTATCTAATGTCTTTCTCTTTGTGATTAAATTTGATATTATGTTAACTTTCATATAGTTTTATGATGCATATTATAATGGAAAATTTTAGGGTGATAATATTAACACTTTGGCTAACTTTTACATGTTTTTTTCCAAAAAAAAAGATTGGCTAATTTTCATTTTTTCTAGAAATGACTCATCCAAATTTTATAGTACAAAATTATTTTACCTTAAAAATCGCCAAAATTGTATATACAGAAATATAAAATAATTAGAAATGTACATATTTTTACAAAAGTATTGCCCAAAATTTTACAATTTTCATACTACGACTAGTAAGATTCCTGAAGGCTTCTAAACTTTAAGATAAAATTCCATCCTTAAAATTTTCCTTCTACATTATTCTTTGAGGAACTAAGCAGAAAATCCATTATATTGCTATTTTTATTATTGTATATGATCATATGGTTATATACAAAATTGATGTTAGCTTTAGTTGTGATAATTATGACTGTGATTGACCTATTTGATAATTGTTTCTACTCATGACGATGATTTCATTATATGCTAGCACATTTACATATTTTGAGGACTAATTTATTGATTCTCATTAGTGATTCCATTGATTATTATGTTATGATGATGATCTAGCATGTGCATTTATATAAAGGACTAACCTTATGATCTCATTTTACTAATGGATATTTTAGTGTGGAAGGGAACCACATAGATAAATATACATGTGATGAGTCAATGACCTCTCGTTTGATCTGTTTCATACTATTGATACTAAAGTTCAAGTTTTAACTAATATTTTCCTATGGTTACTAATGTCATTATGTTTGTCATACGAATAGGTTAGTTGCCTAGCTAAATGACTCAGACATTGGTGATGTGGTTGTACAAAACATATAGAAATTCATGGGAAGGGTGGGAAAGTGTACTTAATTCTACTTGCTATCACTCCCCCAATGAGTTGGGCTTTAAGGTATTGGGATTCCTTCCACTTGAAGCTCAATATGTCATGATGAGAGACTCCACATTGGGATGCTTGTCAGTATTTTTTGAGGGGCACACGAAGACATATCTATTTATCCCAACAACAACAGTCTCATAGAGGGTACCACAAGAGACGAGAGTGGTTTCCATCATTGTTCCTAGATCCCCCTCTTAGTCAAATATGCGTGAAGGGAAAGCCATGTGACAACCTTGAAAATTTGAAGGGAATATTCTCGAAGGGCATGACTAACTTGAAACCCTTGGAATTAAGAAAAATATGGAAGGTAACTAATGATTCATTCTCATGCAATGATATACAATAAGCCGCATAATGTAAGTAAGAGGGTTGTTAGAAGACCGAATAAAAAAAAAAGTTTGGTGAAAGGCATAATAGTTATATTTATAAAATATGAATTGAGGAAGTAACCAGATCATAGTCATCCTAGGAAAAACTTAAATATATTATGTATATATAAATAACTCCTAAGAAATATCATAATAATAAAGAGAAAAGACAACATAGAGTTAAAATATAAACATTAAATCCATGGCAATTTACCCTTTTTAAGAAACCACTAGTTGTGCTTGAAATTATAGAATAATAACTTAAAATTTGAGAAGATTAATGTTATGAGAGAAATAATTAAAGCTTTATTATTGTAAATTTACTACTTAAACTTTATTTATCATAAATTTACTAAAAATTTACTCAACATAAATTTAGTAAAAAAAATTTAGCAAATAAGTTAAAAGGAGACATGGAGGAGCTCTGCATTTTCAACCCATATCAAAAAGGTATAAACTTCCCCTCCTCTTTTAATACAAGTTATAAGGAACAATTTCAACCTTGGTATCCACCTCTCACTTCAGATGGGTCCATTCTCACTCCATGGTATTATCTTCCCTTGTATGCCATTCCTCCTTTTGAGTTGTATCAACACTGGCCTCCCCAATGAGGTGATCCATATTTGACTCAACATTCTCAATATCCTCAATTACAATATCAATACCATCAACATCCATCACACCCAAAGCCTCAACCAAAACCATCTCAAATACCCAAAGCCACTCAACTACCTACACAACCATTTTTTAACCTAAACAATAAAGTAAATCAACTCACCTACAATATCAAAGTTTAAATTTCCAAATATATCTTGATCCAAATTATGTTCATCTGAAGTTAAGAAGATCATTTCAAAAAATGGATTCTCTTGCTATGAGTGAAGAACAAAATCTAGAAGAAGATGATCAAGAAGAGACTAAATAAACATTGATAAAATTTGATGGAGAGGATATATTAGAGCCTCAAATTTAAAAATGTATAATATATTTATCATTAGATCCTTTATATACTTAAGGGACTAATCAACAAAAATTAGAAAATTTGAATGTCATTTGAGAAGAGGACATACACTATGATCTAGATGAGAAAGTGAACCAATTTCATCATTGATATATTAAACATTGGTTCCATAAAAGCATAAAGCTAGGGCACTACGTTCCTCTTTAAAATTTCTCGATATCATCTCAATCAAAGCAATTTATCTCTCGTATTTTGGTGTATATAAAAGCATATATTTTAAACTATAATATGAGATTATTTGTCATTTTTTCCATACATGGAATTATTGTAAGTATTCTTATGGTTGAAAGAAACTTATTTTTCAATTAGGGTGGGATATAATAAAAAGAAAAAAAAATATCCCGAGTGAAAACCTCCTCTAAGGAGCTTAGGGAAGCTTCCTAGAAAGCCTAACTGAGATAGCGAGTAGGCCTAGAAAAAGGAGAAAAATGAGAGTATATAAAGGATAATTTACTCACGATATATATATTTGATGTATGTAGGTGCTCTCCAACTTCCACAAGAAACAACAAACACTTATAACCATAAGTACATTATATTCAATCTAAAAGTGTTTGTGAATACTTTATTAAACAAAAATATTCAATTTCAAGATCATTTGTTGACACTTAAAATTAAATGTGAATCACGAGCAAGCACATAATATAAGAAATAATTCATCAATCCATCGACCATAATCAATAAGAAAATAACCATGAAGAAATAATAATATAACACATGATAAGGGAGTTTGTCTAGTGTGGACTAAGGCTCTGGGCCATGGGTCAATAGTGGGGAGGATGCTTCAATAGTGTTAGAAAAAAGATATTGCGTGCATGGAAGATCTTCGTCAACACAAGGATAGATATATCGTCTTGAGTTGAATTGTATCTCCTACAAATAAATAGTCTCCTAGAAATAACTCTCACCCATAGAGACTTATCCCTAGAGAGACAAATAAATGACTTCTTACAAATGTGGCATAAATGGACACTCTCACATAAGTGGAAACAAATCCTCTTCAATCTACTGATCATATTCAAAGAATAATCATCATAATTTCCCTCGTTCATCACTGCACCATCTTGGTTTTCATGAAACGACTAAATTGATGAATTTCCTACAAAGATTCAGATATTGATATTCTATTGTAGCATATATAGATCACCAAAACATGTAACATGCATCCATCCTTTCACCAACAAAAAAAAAAAAACTGGAAAAATGCATCATTATACCTCCCAATCTCACAATAGCCTAGAAATTGGTTGCCCAAATGCAAAAATGAGTCACCCCATTACTGATCTAAGTCTCAAGTTTTAGCTAAAACTTGAAAGTGCTCGAAATTTCTTCAAATCCTAACGACCGGATAGATTTCATCGCCAGGATTATCACGCAACGTGTTTCATCAAAATCTGAGTTCATATGGCTGAGTTATCGTGTGTTTTTCATTTTCCAAAAGAGGCAAAAAATGAGAAGAACACGTACAGTGCTGATGTGGAAGGTATAGTAAGAATTTGTAGGAAAATCCCCCAGAAATAGCCAATGACATTGTGCCTAGTGGCACCACCAGATTCACCAATGATGACTAGGAAGTGAATTTTTTTTATTTCCTAAGTCTAAGTGGAATTTTATTAAATTGGAATTTTATTTTTATATGGTGGTGAAAGGGGAAGGGCCACGTGGCATGCCACGTACCCCCCCATGGAAGGATAGGTAGGAAGGTCCAATGAGAAACCATATCATTTTTTTGGACTAAGTTTCATGGTATATATATATATATATAGTTAGTTCTAAACCCATCTAACTCGATGGGTCAACTAAAGTTGGGGGAGTGCTAACTAGCGAGTGGAGCAATTCTAAGTCTGGCAGAGTATCTCTAAGTATGGCGGCAAGGTTTTATAAGTCCGAGTAAAATTATTATGGTGGAGTGGGGGTTGAACCCCTCACCTCATGCCCACCAACCAAACTCGTTACCAGCTCTACTACATGGGTGGATCTTAACCCTTAAGAACTCCACACAAATTTAAAGTTTATACGTCCGACCGTTTGGGGGTTGGTGGGGGCTAGCCCCACGGGCCATCCCCCTCCCAATGTGATCAGAAGTAGGCAATCAAAGGCCAATGCATTGAACCAGCGTAGTTTCCTAAGCATGATTAATTAAGTTAAGACGTGGGTTAGTGACATTTAAAATGTCATTAATGGTAAACCAAACGCTTATCCATAAATTGTGCTTATCCGCCACAATTAATGCTTAGCGCTAATTAAGCCAAAGATTAAGTTGGTGGGATTTCTGGAGGCATGCCAAAGTTGGCGGTATTTCTAAATTTAGAAAATTAACTGGCAGTTTTTCCATTTTTGGAGGAGAAATTGAGGCGAAGTTGGTTTTGGTCATAACTGACTCAAGTTTCGACCAAACTGAGCTCAATAAAAGTCATTCCTGGGTAATTTTCATGCTAGGAACTCAATGGAGTAGGTTTTAGATGCAAGAAAAGGTGATGTATAGGTTTTTTAGTACATTTCAATATTTTTTAAGGCCGATACCAACAGGTGTTGAGATCATTGCCAGATCAACCAGAGTCCAAATGCAACAAAAAAATAGTTATTTTTGGGGGATTATGATGTTATAAACTCATTGGAACATGTTCCAAGAGGTTCTGAAGCTTGTAACATCAATTTGAACACACTTTAATCTAATACAAAGGTCATACTATGAAGTTGGACCAAGGAGATGTAGCCCAGGAGGGGTGAACTCCTTTATCAAAGTTCTTTGTGTTAAGCTTTGTTATATGTGCTTGCTATGTTTAATATTTATTCTATTCTGTCATTTAAAATTATTCTTTTTAAGCTGATGACAAACTCATAATTTCACTAAGTACACTTTTAGCCAATCACATGCTCTTAAACAAACTCATGAAGGATAAGTAAAACAATGAAAAAAAATGCTTATATATGAAATGAAACTAGTGCATCATTAAATGGCAAGTAATTTAAGATCAATTTGGTATCAGATAAGAGGGTTGCATGCTTGTTTTAGTTGAAGAGTTTTTAATAGTTCAAAATTACTAATGCTTAGAAGATTGAGATTGCAGAGAGGAGAAGGGAATCTACTGATAGCTAGTCCGGAAGTTAGGACAATAAGGAAGAAGGCTGAGATAGCATCATCCTTACCCAAAGGACCACTCAAGGCAACACTTGAGGCATAAGAGGAATTAATTGCACAAGAGGATGAAGTGGTTGAAGAGATACAAGCTGCAGAGATAGAGCTTGAATCAACACCCAAAATGTAAGGCCATGAAGGAGCTCGTGAAAATTCTGAGGAAGACGATGTCAAGAAGGAGTTCAAAGAAATGAAAAGGATGGTGAAACTTATATATGAAGCTTTTATGTCAAAGGAAACTAGAGAAGGTTAAAAGCACCCTCATAGACAAGAATCTTCAAACAGTAAAAAGCAGGAAGAGTGGAGCTCAGAAGCTAGTGGTGGAAAAAACCCTCCTCTCCACCACGATCATCATCATCATCCTCATTAGCATCTTCATCTTCCAAATCCATTACAAAAACTCATACCCATACTAACTCCAAGATCCCAGAAGGTAAGACTCTGTTACTCAAGTTGGACATCAAATTTGAAATTCGTACATATAATGGAGAAGTTAATGCTAAAAAGCTAGATAATTGGATTCTTCAATTAGAAGTTTACTTTAGAATTCAAAATATGCAAGAAGACAATGTTAAAATCCAATTGGCTTCATTAAGGCTAGAAGGAGCAACATAATTTTCGTGGGAGGCAAAGACACAAGAGGAAATTCGCATCCATGGTAATATTTCCATTACTTGGGTCGAATTCATTTCTTCCATTAAAACACAATTCTATCCATTAGCCTACATGCAGAAAGCAACAATGAGTTGGAAAAAATTTAGACAGCTTAAAGGTCAAAGTGTCCTAGAGTATACACAAGAGTTTAGGAAAAGGGCTTTATTACTTGCAGTAGACTTAAATTCACAAGACACACTCTTTAAGTATATAGGAGGTCTACATTCCTACTTAAAACACACTATTCTCATGTTTAACTCGAATATTTTAGATGAAGTATGTGTGCAAGCCATGCATCTTGAAGGAAGGGGTAAAAGACATTATCAAGAGGGTAGTAAGAAGAAGTCATTCAAGGGTAATGGAAAATAGAAAGGAGGAAAATGGAAGGGAAAGAAGAATTCAAGTGTGAAGAAAGAAGGGGAGAAAATAACATGCAAACATTGCTCCAAAGAGGGGCATGATGAAGCCCATTGTTGGAAACTACATCCCGAAATAAGACCAAATAAACCAAATAACAAAGGGTAGAAAAAGACGACTACCACCACACAAAAAGATCTTGGATCTGATTCAGGAGATGAAACCGAGATACTTGCCATGGTTAACAAAAGAAAGGAATCAATTGCAAGTTCTAGTACTTAAAACAGTCACAATAACACTTCAAATGAGGATACAAGGATAGAATTATTCCATGTTGGAGTAATTTATAATCATACAAAGATTGATGCCTTATTTGATACAGGGTCACAAGAAAACTTGATTTCAAAAGACTTAGTTAAAAAACTAAACCTTGAAACTGTACCTCATCATAAGCCATACCCTTTGGGTTGGATAGTTAACAATGCAAATTTACAGGTGACAAGGAAATGCATTTTTAGATTCACTATTACTGCAAACTTTGCTGATGAAGTTGAGTTAGATGTTGTACCACTTGATATTTCAGGGATTATCTTGGGTAGTCCATATTTATACAATAGGGAAGTGGTATTATACCATCATTAGAACAAATATAATTTTATCAAAGATAGAGTGGAGTATATTGTGATAGCTCATCGCAACAAATTGAATATCTCTTTAGTTAATGCAGGGCAAATGAAGAGGCTAGTAAATGCAAGTAAAAATTATGTACTTCTTATGATCAAGAAAAAGGAAGAATATAGAATTATGAATCTTTTGGAGGATGTGATGACAAATTGAAATATGATTTGTTTGATGTGGTAAGTCAACATGGCGAGATGTTTCAAGGACCAAAGGGGTTGCCACCCAAGAGGGAAATTCAGCATTAGATTCAGCTACAACAAGATGTTCCACTTCTAGATATTGGTATGTATCGCATGTCAATCATTGAAAGTTTATAAATGAAGAATAAAATCCAAGAGTTGTTGAGTAAAGGTATCATATGGCCATCTACTTGACCATGTGGTTCTCCAATAGTTTTGGTTCCATAGAAGGACGGGACTTAGCGCATGTGTACTGATTTTTCGTGCACTGAACAAAATCATGGTAAAGTATCGCTACCCACTTCCATGCATTCATGATTTTCTTGATCAATTAAAGCATGAAAATTATTTCACTAATTTAGATTTGAGAAGTGGTTATCATCAAGTTAGGATAGCTGAAGAATACATTTGGAAACCTGCTTTCAAGACTAGACAAGGATTGTATGAGTGGTTAGTTATGCCATTTGGCTTAACAAATGAACCAAATACTTTTATGAGAGTGATGAATGATGTACTTAGACCATTTCTAGATGAATTTGTCATTTCTTACTTCGATTACATACTCATATTCAGCAAATCAAGAGAAGAACATGTCATGCATGTGAACAAGGTACTTGATGTTTTGAGAAAAGATAAATTGTTTCTTTAGATGTCAAAATGTGAATTTGGTAAGACTTCATTGGTATATTTGGGACACATAGTTGGAGGACGTGAATTGAAGATTTATCCTTCCAAAGTTGAGGTAATTTTGAATTGGCCCAAGCCCAATACAGTTACCGAGGTAAGAAGATTTTTAGGGGCAACACAGTATTGGAGGAAATTTATTGCTAATTTTTCTTCCATTGCAGCACCATTACATGCATTGACAAGCATAAAGAAAGTATTATATTAGGGAGATTTGTAGCTGAAAGCATTTGATTCTTTAAATAAAAAGATAATTTCATTACTGGTACTAGAAATTCTACATCTAAAACGGCCATTTGAGATCCAAATGGATGTAGTTGATTATGTTATGGAATTAGTACTCATGTAGCATGGTAAGCCTATCTCATTTCATTTTGAAACTTTTAATGGAGTTGTGACTAAATATCCCACATATGATAAAGAGTTATATGCATTGGTACAAAGTTTAAATAAATGGAAGCATTACTTGAGGGGAAAAGAGACCATTATCCATACCAACCATCAGCCATTGCAGTATTTAAAATCACAATCCAAATTGCAGCAATCAAGATATTTCAGGTGGATGGGTTTTCTAAAAAAATTTCACTTGGTTATTGGGTACAAGAAAGGAATCTACAATAAGGTAGTTGATATGCTCTCTAGACCTATTGTAAATTCAGCTATTATTCTCAAGCACAATTCTATAATGCATGAAAGTTACATTGAACAATATGTCAATGATAGTGATTTTCAAGATGTGTATGAGAACTTGAGTAAAGAAAACCAAAGTGAAGAGTTAGATTATCATGTGCATAACAATTTGTTGTATCAATTGGGAAAGTTATGTATACCACGGGGAGACAGAAACAACATCATAAGGGAGGCACACACATCATTTATTGTACGACGTTTCAGTAGGCAAGATAGTAGCACATCTACAAAGGTATTGTTATTGGCTGCACATGAATGAATGTGTTTCTCATTTTATTAGAG
The DNA here is from genome assembly GCA_034641835.2 of Pinus albicaulis. Lineage (NCBI taxonomy): Eukaryota > Viridiplantae > Streptophyta > Pinopsida > Pinales > Pinaceae > Pinus > Pinus albicaulis. The sequence continues at coordinate 437,958,115 of CM076575.1, read as the reverse complement.
GATGTTCTTTATTTGCAACAAGTAAGCCTAGCAATAGGAAGCTCGGTTTGTACACACCACTTCGAGTTCCTTCCATCCTTGGGAGAGCATCTCAATGGATTTTGTAAGAGGCCTTCCTATGTCAAGGAAAGGTCATGATTAATTGTATTTTGTGGTAGATAGGTTCAAAAAAATGTGCATTTTGATGGCATGTAAGAAAACTATTACAGCTGAAAAAACCCCTAATATTTTCTTTCAAAATGTATGGACACATTTTGGTCTTCCTACTTCTATTGTAAGTGATCGATATTTTCGATTTTTTGGGAATTTTTGGTCAAAATTATGCGACATAATGGATACAATGTTGAAGAAGAGTACAAAATTTCATCCATAAACAGATGGTCAAACAAAGGTGGTAAATAAGACTATTATTAATCTTCTAAGAGGCTAATGCAGCAAGCATCCCACGTTGTGGGATGAATAGTTACACTACATACAACATCCATACAATTGGGAAAATCATTCTCCACAAATACACCGCCATTTGAGCCATGTTTTGGTTACTTGCCAAGATCACCATTAGAATTTATCTTTGAGAAAGATGTTGCTATATATGGACATAGGTAAAGCAAGAAAGTTCATTGAGCAAATTCAGTTGGTACATCACACACTACAAGAGCAACTTGAGAAGAGTCAAAGGAGCTACAAGGCAAGGCATGACAAACATCGAGTTGATCAAAAATTTCAAGTTGGAGATGAAGTTTGGTTGTACATAAGAAAAGAAAGATTGCAAGGGGAAGGTAAAAATATCAAAGCAATATGTTATGGTCTATTTAAAATTCTGGAAAATATTGGTACAAATGCATTAAAGAAATATTTTCCTCCTTATATGAAAATCTATTCTGTCGTTAATGTTGAGAATTTGATATTTTTTGAGCCTCCTTTGATTGATGATCAAGGAGAGCATGTTTAGATGCCATCAATAGATAATTTCTTGCAAGAATATCTTGATGAAATTCAACAAGATCTCATACTTGACAGAAGAATCAGAACTTCAAGAAGAGGGAATGTTGAATACCTTAGAGTTGGACTCAAAGGTAAAAAACCTTCAAAGGCAAAATGGTTGGAGATTGGAAAAGTGAGGGAGTTGTACCCTCATTTGCTGAACAATTGATAATATATTTTGGGGTCCAAAAGGCTTCTAGTGGGAAGGAATTATCTATAGCTCAAGCTTTAGCTAAAAATTGAAAGTGCTTGAAATTGCTTCAAACCTAAACAGCCGGATAGAGTTTGTTGCCATGACTCTGCCACAACTCATTTCATTAGAATCCGAGCTCGTATGCCTGTGCTATTTTCTATTGTTTGTTTTCCAAAATAGGAAAAAAATGAGCAGAATAGGTACAGTGATGATGTGGTAGGTACAATCATAATTTGCAGGAAAATCCTCTTGAAACAACCAATGACACTGTGCCAAGTGTGTAATATCCCAAAATGGGAAAACACAGTAAAGCCTGCTAGAATAACACTCTCTTCACAAATTGGTGCATTGAGATGATTTTGAAGCTCCTGGATCCCTTAGATCAGTGGATCTAATGTTTAAATTCGAAAGTAGAGCAAAAGAAAATCAAACTAGGTGAGGTAAACAGAGCTCCCACTACCTAGTATGGCTAAAAAACACTTAAAGAATGGGGCTGTAGTCATGCACGCCAATTCTACTTTAGAAATAACGCAGTCCCACTAAGTCAAAGTAGAATAAAAACATGGAGGCTGAATATTCACATGTACATCAACAAAACAGATCTATAATGTGGCCCATATAATGTACAAGAGAGAAATAGAAGATTTACAAGAAGAATCCCTCAAGATTGAGGTGCTGCAACAACAATATGAGACTGCAAAGCTTGACAACATTATTTTATGGGCTGAAGCAACTGTATATTAAATTTTAGCTATAGAACATATCTGTGTACAAAATGATAGATCTATATCAGATCTGTACACTAGATGAGTTCCTCTACAATTTCCCCTTGGGGTTTGAGAAAAACATGAGAGTACAGGAGTAGATCTGAGATCTAGAATTACAGATCTATAACAATATTCAGGAATTCTACAGTAAATAGAAACATAATTAAATTATATCTAAAACACACATGGATTTTATGGACAATCCATGGATCACCACAGTGAAAAGGGAGAATCCTATCACCGGATATCTCTCCTCCAAACAGTAGTCAAAACAAACTGCAACTAAATACTTGCAAATAACGTAGTTATGAAAGGAAAAATATGCTATAAGCTCTAGCATTGGTTTGGCCTGATGCCAAGATCTGAAATAGTAGCTCCAAGGATCCAAAATCCTCTTGCCAATGGGATAGACAGCTTCCCCATTGAAAAGAGCCTCTAGATTTTCCTATATCTCAGTAGATCTAGCCTCCACTTGCTGGAGCTTACAAAAACAATCAAACCCTCAATAGGATCTAAATTTTGGTTGGAAGATGAAGCTTGGCCAGCAACCAGATAGTGGACAAGATGCAATAAGACTCCTCCAAGAGCTACTCTAGGAATTCACGACCAGGAACACCCAAGTGCCAAACAACACTATTCTCAGCTAAATAGTTAGAGAATGAGGGATGTTTAAATAGAAAATACCTTCAGCAATATCAAATGATCAACCCCCTCCTTAGTATCCTTCTCTTTCTTTTATAATGTGGAAATCTTGTCAAACCCTAAACCATCTTGATGAATTAGCTCCATTTACATGAGTGGCGTCCAACATGAACTGCAATGTGCCTCTAGGAGATACATTGCATCTGGGAAGCATTTTTGATTTGGTCCTATTGACCCAGTCAAATGATCCAGCCTCTTTCCCACTTAAGTGTGTTTATGAAAATAGCTCAGATTTAACTTTGTTCACATTGAGCATTCATTTATTTTATTGTTTAGGAGTTTTATTGATCCTCCACAATTTTATTCATTAGACAGAAAAGTCAAAGAAAAATTGTATATTCCCATTAGCTTGGATAATATGGAATATTATAGTCCTCCCCTCCAAAATTTTTCTTTCCCTTAAGCAACTGATAGGGTGAGTTCTCAGAAAGTGGGATTCCAATCCCCTCCACTACTGCACCCTGCAACACAGCACAATAACCTGCAGAAATTGGGCTGATGAAGTAAGCTAAAGATTGGCCTAAAAACTTGATGTGGAGATGAATAAAAAATCTCCCAAGAGGCTCCTCATGGAAAGAGGTGGGATTCCCACTCAAGAACACCCGCGGCTAAACAACACAACTACCCTGCTAAACAGCAAGAGGAAGCAATACTCTAAGCAGACCAATCCAAAATGATAAACGAAAACATAAGGAAAAATTTCTGCCATCCTCTTCCTTAAATAGAATGTGAGCTTGCTTGCAGATGTCCCCACTCAATTAGGTCATTTCCATCAAGAGATTCATCTCCCTCCAAAACTTTGTTATTCCTTCCTTGATCCCTACTCCTCCACATCTGCATTGTTGACTTGGTCAAAGTAGACTAAATCAACCTGATATTATCCTTGTTCACACATGGAGGTGTTTTATTGAGCTACAAAGAGGGTCTTCTTTCACACTTTAAGTGTTTTTATTCCTTCTTAGGAGACTTATGGGCCTTCCTACCCAGTTATTCACCGGCTAAAGACACTGCTAACTCTAATGTCCCATTTAGCTTCAAGCTAAAATTTGGGAACATTATTGTCCTCCCCTCCAAAAAATTTTCTTGTCCTCAAGCAACTATACAGGGAGAGAAAAATTTCTCCCCTCCTCCTCTTGTGGCCTCCCATCAATGGCCTCCATCACTGCATCAAAATAATCTGCAATAAAACTGCCATCCAATGTTTCCTCCCACATATGCAAAACCAAATAGCTCACATCAATCAAAGGTGGAAGGTGTGAGTGGAAACCTAGTTGCTATCCCATGGCCTCCTCAAATTAGGAGTGATGAAAAACATGGGGAATCTCATTCCAAATGAGTGACTCCCTCACCCATGCTATCATCCAAATGAAATGAGCCATCCTAGGTAGCTCATCAAAATAATCATCAACCCTGGTTTTACACAATGTATTGGGGCTGCATTGAGAGATTGGATTCTTCCATACAAATGGTTTCTCTCTCCATTTATGGTAAACATGGGGTTTTTTCTATCCTTGGGCTGAAATAACAAGGCCTCCAAGAATGGCCAAAGTTCCCCCATCAAACATTTCAGCCATGAAGTGCCTCCTCAAGTTCTTCAAGTGGTTCCTCCCATAAGAAGGGAAAAATTGTGATGTGGAAATCATGGTTTGCCCATGGTTTCTCCTGAAATGTACGACATGTAAAGCGAGGAGAATCATACTCCCAATGGGCTTATCTAACACCTCTAGCACTCTCCAAACAATGCTTCCCATGACTATAAAAATATCAGTAGTAAATGGAAGCAAAATGCAATAAGAACAAGCTGCCATATGACAACCGGAGGGTGGTTCATAGTTCCACCAATGGAACCAGCGCAATGCATCCTTTTCCTACATCAAAACAAAAAATAGCAAGTAATTTCCCAGCCACTTGTTTGGTGCCACAGTCATCCCATAAGATGGAATCATGAATATACAATTTGGTGTCAATGGTGCACACCAAGAATTATGTGGCTTCCCCCACAACCCACCAATAAGATAGCCAATCTCAATGCTGCAATTATCCTCAAGTATATCATAATATAAATTACAAGAAGGGATGATCCTTCTTAATACAACATGCTACTCATATAAAGTAAAGAAAGGAAAATCATAATGCAAATGTATACCTTCTCGACCATGTATTTTGGTCCTTGAGCTGAAATGGCTAAACTGAAAATGCTCCCTTACTCCCAATGAGTAGGAAAGTGGCTATGACATAATCTCTATCACCATCTAGGCTATGCATCTCTCCATATGTTGAAATATGTCATGCTAGATGCCCTCCCAAATGAAATCCTCTGCCAAGGAAAGATATGCATCAAAATGCATGGGAAAGAAGTCCTCATGTGTTGCATGTAGCAACTTCTCCTTAAGATTAGAAGTTCTAGTCAAGAAGGCTCTGCCATAAGAATAGATGACTATATCATCCACTATGTATCTATCATCTCCATCCGGGTCATCAATAATCATGCAAGCACAAAGATCCTTGGAGTACTCTACCAAGAGTTGAGACCTCCAATATGGATCAATCCTCCCAAGAGACAGTGCTGGTGATATGGCATGTGAAGCTCTCCTCATGTTGTTGCCTACTACTTTGACATCCTCCATGTCAAAGTCTTCCTCCAAAATTTTCACCTCTCTAAAATCCAAGAGTGGTGAATCCAAGGACAAGATGTCTTTCATCAATCTTAGATCGGGTGGCCTCCCAGGTGGAATGCCTCCATGTAGTGATACATCAATGTCAAGAGTAGACTGTACATATGGTTGGGAAACCTTGTCCTTACCTTCACAGCACAAAATAGTCTGCATTCCATTTACATTATCTCTCTGAAATAGAGAAGGGTGTATGCCTCTCATCAAGTGATGTTGCTCTTCCTTCCTAACTTCTTCTTCCATTTGCAATGCTTCACAATCATTCTGCTCATTGATTGTGCTTTGACCTTCATGTATGAGATCTTGGGGAACTTCTTGCAAGGATACAAGAATCCCTCCCATTGGAGTATGTTCTCCTCCTCCCTCTGCATGAGGTACTAGATGTTCTCTAGATCTGATAGCGCTATTGCCCTCATCTTCATCAATGTGTATGGGCAACCCTCCAATAATTGGATTTTCTTGTAAAAAAGAGATCCCCATGCCCTCTTGTTTAGGAATACGAGATAGAGGTCTTACCTCTAACAATGTATGATGCAAGATGTCAGCTTCTCCCATGGTTTTCTGAAGTGGAGTGAACTTTATAGTTTCCTCCATCACATGCAAGGTTTTTGTCCTCTCAATTTTTTCTAGCTCCAATACATGCGTCTTAAGAAGTTTCCCATCAAACCTTCCCACCAATGTTTTAATGAATCTTGTATAATAGGAAGTATTTTCATTTTTTAAATAAGAAGATTCAAAAATCCACAATGCATAGGCCTTACCTTTGAAATGTAGTGTTGCGATTCTGATGTTTTCATCTTCAGAAATGTGGTGTTGTTGTAAATAGGAATCTAGCTCCTTCACCCAAGCTCTAGCTTAACATGTAGGTGAACCATCAAAAGTAGATAGAATAAATCTATCTATATCCTATTGCTCGCTTTTCTCCATCTGGATCTTTCAAAACTCTTGGAAAGTGGTATGATCTCTAAACCTCTCAATCTGAGATTGATACTCCTGCAACAAATCACTAAGAGTTTTCCTCTTAGGCCTTCTCCCTCCTCTCATCCATCTCATGATAGATCTAGGCATTTGACTGCGTTGTGCATCATGGTGTGTAGTTGCATGCTCACACTTACCATGTGCAAATCTATATCTAGCTCTAGACCCAATCTCTTCTGGAGATTTCATCTCCATTCTTATTTTTTTCAAATCTTCTTGAAATCTCTGTATCGATCTTGGAAGAATCTTTGTAAGCATGTCTTCCTTTATGTCCATCTCTCCTTCTTATTATATTATAATGGACTGAGATGCATAGGATGAGCCAATATTGAAGGTCTGATACCACAGTAATATCCCAAAATAGAGAAAATAAGAAGTAATGGGAATATCTTAAAATATTTCAAAAATGGAATGCTTAGCAATGCATTCACAAAAAATGCATTTCCAGAAATGTATGCCATAAAACTGTACATCATCACTTGGATCCATTATATATGTCCCTCTATCATCTAGATCCAAGAGGAGATCAGAAACAAAAGAAACTAGGTGAGGTAAACAAACCTCCCACACCTAGTGTAGTTGGAAATCATTAAAACCCCAAACACTGCTACTCAGAAAAAACACACAAAGAAGACTGCAGGGGGTAAGGAAGGAAAATAAATATCACATCCAACCTCCTCTATACTTGGAAGGAGAGTTGGAGGAATGGGTAGAGGAAGTCACAAACAGCTAAGAGAATCAATTCCTTGCCTACTCTGATGATGAGGAGGGTGAACTCACCCTGCAATGGGAGCAATAAGAGAAGGAAGTCCCTTGAGAAGACTGAGATATTGAAAATTACTGTAGGAAAATCATGGATTTCATGCGAGCTCAAATCCACATGAAGTGTGATTTTAGGTCCTCTAGGAAGATAACCCAAGCGCAAGAGAAAAATGAAGAGTCCATATGAAGAGAAAAAAACCCTCCTAGTTTTTCTAATAAAGGGAAAAATCCATTAGATGAGTCAACCCTTCATAAATCCACTACATCCATGTCCATAAAGAAAGAAGCTGACCCCCCCAAAAATGAGAAGTCCTCATCTGTAACCTTGGACCTACCCAGCCATCCTAAAGAGAAATCCAACGAATTTATTATAGAAAAATCTCCCATTACCTTTAACCTCTAGAAAGAATTAGAGAAAGTCAATATATGAGTTCCCTTAATCGAGCTCCTTAAACAAACTCTATACAAAGTTCAAGTGTCCCAATTCCTGCAACCCCATGGTGTAAGCCCTTTGCCTGATAGCCTCAATCTCCAAGAAGAATGACCCATGGTGGTTTTTGGACCTCATGTAGAAGACTAGGACTCATACGCTCCCCTGTTTTATGTGAATCTAGTGATACATGATCTATTGTTGCACAATTACATGTTGTACTTCAGGGCTTCACATAACCTGTTGCCATTGTCTATCATGGAGAAATTGGGGTTGCAGATTACAAGGCCTTATAAAGACCTATTTTATTTTGATTCCAAGAGGGTGAAGTGCTTGGGTATGATAAAAGATCTAGTATTAAACTTAGCCCACATTTTGGCCAAAAGTGTGGTAATGGAAATTGTTGTAGATGATATCCCAGCTCGGTTTGGAATGTTGCTGTCCAGATCCTGGGGTTCCAAGATTGGAGGATAAATAAAACTTGACCTCACCTATGGCACTATTCTAGTGTTCATTGGGGAGGAATGAATATTATACCATGAATGCAGGTTTGTGAATATGGCCACCAAATCCGATGGTTCGAAAAATTCTCTAGTGTATGGCAAGGAGGGTGAATTCTCTTGTCGTATGCTCGAGGAGGATGAAAATTTCCTGCAAGAAACGAAGGTCTTCCCTCTAATATAGGAGAATCCCATAAGCTGAATGGAAAACAAAATTTTTACCTTGTAGTTTGATGGGTCTTATTCACGAGAAGGAAACGGGGTTGGGGTACTCTTGATATCACCAGAAGGTTGCTTAGTTCCCCTCTCATTTAAGTTGAAATTTAAAGCCACAAACAACATGGCTGAGTATGAAGCCTTGTTGTTAGGATTGTAGGAAGCACGGAACATGAACATACAAAACATAAAATTGTTTGGATATTCAGAGCTAGTAGTGAGACAAGTAAGGAACCAATGCCAAACTAAACACCTGCGGCTTAGAGCTTACAGGAATGAGGTATGAGATTTTTTTGAGAATTTCTTCTCTACTTTTAAAATTCAGATCATGCCAAGGGATAAGAACAAAATGGCTGACTCACTAGCTATGGCTGCTAGTAATTTTCGCCCCCTTAGAGAATCCCTTGCTTAGATATGAGGTTAAAGTGCGATACTACCCCTCCATTCCAGACAAGGTAAATCATTAGCAAGTCTTCGAGGACGAAGAGCAGGTCAAGCATTTTATAGAAATGGTGGGTGATTTCTCAAATTTGGTGATCAACTTAGTCACTGAGGACGATAGTGAAGAGCCAAATACCAGATGGCAAGAGACACTGGTTGGGAAATATGTTTTGCAATTAAAGGGAAATGTCATTCCTAGGGGTCTCGTGCCATTGGAGAGATTTTTTAACAAAAATGATATCCTGGTGAACCCCAACAAAATGAACCTTGACCAGCCTATTAGGGATGTGAATATTAGGAGAGAGGAAGATATGAAGGTGTTGAAGCCATCAAAGGGGGTCCCTGAAGAATACCAAGATTAGTACCTCAGGTTGTTTCAATCATATAAAGATGTTCTCATCTTGTCATACCAGGATCTTAGGACTTTTGACATTCATGTCATTTAGCACAAGATGCCGCTCAAAGGAGACACTAAGCCTCACAAGCAGAAGCTGAGGTAGATAAATCCTCTCCTCCTTCCAACTATCGAAAAAGAGATCAAGAAGCTATTGTGGGAAAAGATCATTGTCCCTCGAAGGTATTCAAAATGGGTAGAAAAGCAGGTTTTGGTGAGGAAGAAAAATGGCAAAATTAGACTTTGTGTGGACTTTTGAAATCTGAACAGAGCCTCACTCAAAGATAATTACACCCTTCCAAAGATGAACCACATCTTGAAAAATGTAGTGGGATCCTATCGCATGTCCATGATGGACGGTTTCTCGAGATATAACCAGGTGGTGGTGCTCCCTGAAGACCATAAGAAGACAATGTTCACCATGCCTTGGGGAGCCTTCATGTATGCCCAGATGCCCTTCAGTGTAATCAACGAATGTTCCATGTTCCAACGTGCAATGGACATTGCCTTTGTAAGATATGTTTGTGGTGATTTATCTCGACCACATCACCGTATTCTCGAATAATGATGCTGAACACATAGAGCATATTCGATGAACCTTTGAAAAATGCCGCAGGTATGGCCTATCTCTAAACACACAAAAATATATGTTTTCCCTGGAAGAAGGAAAATTACTGGGGCATATATTAACTAAGGAAGGAGTGAAGATTAACCCAAAACGGGTGTAGGTGATAAACGAAATTTCTCTACCAAGAAAAAAAAAAGTACAAGTATTCCTGGGAAGAATAAATTTCCTAAGAAGATTCCTACCAAATTATGTCAAGATCATCTGAAACATCACTGAAATGTTAAAAAAAAATAGTGAAGTGAAATGCACTCCTTAATCGAGGGATTCTTTCAATAGAATCAAGAAGGCTTTTGCAAAATCTCCAGTGTTGGTGGGTCCAGATTATCGGAAGCCCTTCATGATTTTCTCTTTTACCTCTCCTCATATAATAGCTACAGTATTGCGATAGAAGAATGACGAAGGGCATGAAAAAACTCTCGTGTTCTTCAGCCAGGTCCTACGAGATACCGAATTGAAATATAATATCCTGGAAAAGTAAGCGTATGCTCTGGTCAAATATATGAAGTCATTCTGGGTGTATGTGTTTCAATCTACCTTGACTGCCTACGTTCCCACTGTAGTGGTGAAGGATATATTGGTGTAGGGCGACATTGAAGGGAAGAGGGGAAAATGGATAGCTAAGATTCAAGAGTACGAAATAAAGATAAAGCCTACTAAACTCATTAAAGGCTAGGTACTGGAAAAAATTATGTCTGAATACAACTGTCAAGCCCTAGGGGTAAATCTGTCTATAGGAGGAGGAGAACTGCCGAAAGGCACATGGGTACAATAAGGCATGGAACCTTCCATGCAAAAGACACATGTAGTGTATCTTCTATCCTTATGGTATAAAGAAATAGTGGAATACCTTTTAACCCTGAGATGTCCTCCTAACTATGACAAGGCCGAGTATCACACCTTGAGGTTAAGGTCTTAAAATTACATTGTGGCAAATGGGAGATTGTATTGGAGGGACTCGGATGGGATTTCTTTATTATGTTTAACATAGAAAGAAGTTGAAGAAGTGATGACAAATTTCCACGAAGGAATATGTGGTGGGCATTACAACTAGCGATCCACTGGTCATAAGATCCTGAGAGAAGGTTTCTTTTCGCCTAAGCTATTTGGTGATGTACATGCTTGCATCTGGCCCCGCGAGAAGTGCCATACCTTTGCCGAGAAGCAAATTTTTGTGACACTCCCATTCATTAGGGTAATTTTGAGGTTTAAAATGGGCCCACCTAAGAAAAATGTACAACCAAAATAAATTTGATAAGAACCGACACGAAAAGGAAAAGACCCTCTAGCGAAGGTTATCAAGGAATTTTTTACTGTTATAAAATTGGCCAAAATTGTCAAAAAAAAATTTGCGACAACATTTGTTTATGGTTACGGAGGTTTTGAAGGAGGTTTTGGCAGAGCTTCAACACAACTAAAAAAATTGGGCGGTCGAAGGTTATTACAGATGTTTTTTTCATCGGTGCACTACTAAGGTTTCAAAACACCGATGCGTGTCATCTAGATGGGGGCCCTGGGGTGGTCGAAGGTTCCTGCACTGGGCCGTTAAGGTATAAAACCGCACCGGGTGCAGTGTTGGTGATACAACGCACGGGGCTGTACCAATTGGTCTTGGGATTTGTGCGGTGCCCATAGGTCGTCTCAATGCACCGAAAAATAGACTTATAGAAACACACCAGTGTTCTGTATCAGAAAAATGCACTGATATTTATAATTGGTATTGGTATTTGTGTGGTGTCCATACATCATACAAATCCACCGGTATGTAGTCTCACATAAAATCACCGGTGCACAGTATCAAACAAACGCATCGAGATTTTTAATTGGTTTTGGTACTTGTGTGGTGCCCATAGGTCGTAGAAACGCATTCGTGCACTGCAACATACAAATGCACCGATGTACAGTAACTAACATGCACCAGTGTTCATTTTGTATTTTTTAGAGACATTGAATGGTGACAGTGCAATTACCGTGAGTTTTCTAAATTCATTATTCATCAAAAGTCGACACATTTATATCTTATAACAATATTCATATGAAATAAATTTTTATCAGTGCATTTGAGAATGACAATGGAGAACGCAATAGAATAAATTAAAACATATTATATATATATATATATATATATATATATATATATATATATATATATATATATATATATATATATATATAAAACTGATCTTGTCATACAAAATGGGACAGTTATTGGTATCTCTTTGTCTTTCAATTGGGAAACTATGTCCATTACATTAAACAAAATGTTTGATTTCACAGACAAATATTTCAAAAAATACAACACATTGCTTTGATATCCAAACATAGTGATCATCATTCTTCGCTTGAACTTTTGTCACTGCTAGAGATACTTGCATGACTTGGGTTATTTTCAGGAATTTTTTGTTCATGGCGTTGATTGTTTTCTTCTTCTTCACCTTCCATCTACAAACATAAAAATAAACTGAAATGAGTGTATATACATTGGTGAAAATAATGAAAATTGCAATATGAAATAATATACATCAATGTAAATTGAAAATAAAAATGACGCACCATAGCAACAATTGACTCATAAACTATACACATTATTTCAAAACCATGTACCATGCCATCTTTCAAAATTTCATCTATTTGCACAGTTCCATACTTTGTTTCCTGCAAGTCTTATACCCCATAAAAAATCATATCTTTAATAATTTAATTTTTTTGTTCTATTAATTATAGACTAAGCTAAGTAAAACGAGGTCAATAGATGCTTACACATTCCACAATTAATTTATGATATGCCAACATATACTCACAACCCATATTTAACCAAATTTCAATCAATTTATCTTATGGTTCTTCTTTGTATGTTAGCACCTGTTAGAAGACATTCAATGATGATTTTTGTAAAACAACTTAAAAAATAAAAAAATGAAATCTAGTTAAGTTGTTATAAGGAAGTAATAATTATTCACAAGCATAGATATCAACCTTTTTCTTTCTTGTACTCCCATTTTATGTGTTGAATGGGTTCCATTTTCTTTTCTTTTCTGCAAGAAAATACTTGAAAATGAATATTTAATGCTAAATTGCTTATTTGTTGTACCTAATGATCGAAAAATTCAATAATTACATATTACATTTGAAGCACGTTGTTGTTGAGATGGCTCCTCCCGCGATGCAATTTTTTCCATTTCTTTGACCATCTCCTTGTACACCTTTTTGGACATTCCTACTGGCATATTTCTGATATCAGCTCGTTCATCTTTTGAGATTTTCATAATCTTCCTGAAAATGTAACATGACAATAAACTATTTAATTTTTATATTGATATATGAAAAATAAATATAACAAAAGTGATATTTATAAATAATTCTAGACAAACATTTAAAGGAATATTACTTTTTCATTCCTTCTTTTTTGTTGTTGTACGTTTTTGCTATTAAAAGTCTAACATGTCTCATTGACCAATTCTCTGGAAACTCTTCCTATAGTTTAGATAAAATTTGGTTCTTGGAATCATTGGATTGATTTTTGTATTGTAAGTGGAAAGAACGTCTATACATTCGTTCCACTAGATCCCTCAAACTTTTGTAAAAGTTTTCCCCCCTTTCGTTAACTTCCAGCACCACTCCAGATGAGCTAAGGAGCAATTCATTTTCATTTGCATGTTCTATTTTTTTTCTTTTCTTAGAACAACATTCATTTTCTGAGTTGTTGGTCCCTGTAGAACATTAAACATATGTGAATTAATAGACTGTTTGACACATGTTATCTAATAATTTTAAGTATATTATTAATGATAATTAAAAAAAGAAACTCATATTGGATCGATAGTATTTTTTCATTCACCTAATTCATCCTTTTGCATTTTTTCCATTAATATTTTACGCTCTTTTGGTCCTAGATCAGAAATAATCATATCGAGCTTCATCATTTTGTGGCTCTGCATGATACATAGTAAACAATAAATATTAGTTAAACTTACATATAGTTCAAAAATAATATTTTTTATAAAGAATTTACAAAGAACTTGCCTTTTTGCTTTCACCGATGTGTTATCGGTATTTTTGTTACGATCTCTTGTAAGTCATTTCTTTGTGTTATTGTGTCTAGGAAACATGTATCATATCATTCATTAATATATCTATAAATAAATTGTCAACTTTTCAGGTAAAAAATAAATCTCAGGAAACTGGTGTGCCTTTCATGATGTACACACCGACGTCAGTGCATGGGGGTATTATAAACACATTGCACAAACAATATAATAGATTGTACGGTGCTATCCACTTAACATAACACACCAATGCCCTATTTTAGATATGGCGCACTGAATAAAAAAAATGTTTTTAAATATTTTATTACACAGTACTTGCGCGGTGCGCTGTATAATACAGTGCACAGGTGCGCTATGTTACGTAGGGCACACCGATAAAAAAAAAAATTGTTTTTTTCAAAAATTCACACAAGGGCCGACATAGATTGGGATCTGAATATGCAAGTCATCCCATGGTTTGGATGTAAATCTAAAATGAAAGGCCCTAATTCTGAAATCATAGAAATAGGGAGAAGAAAGGGAAAGAACAAAAAAATGAAGGGTTTGGGGTAAAAATGGAAATTTTTTATAAAAAAGTAAAAAAAATAATCAAATTTAATCACGGGATCGTTTGAAATTCTATGTTACAGGTTTGAATCACTAGAGGTTTGGATTTTGATTTTCTGAATACTACTGTTCGAACATATTTCACTGCTCCACAGTGCTCTCCTGCTCTCTTTCTTTAGGTATGTCTCTTGCAAATCTCTGGCTGAAAATTTTAGCAAAAATAGTGAAATAATGAAAAGTATTTTAGTATATAAAGAAATGTTTTATGAAATTAGATTTTCGAAAATATTTTTCTGCTTATTTTTCAATTTGCCTCTTTTTTTTTTCACTTAAAGAAAATAGAGTTGCGCTTTTTTTATTTGCGGTTATTCGTCCCTAGTGCGTCACTTCATAGCACCACACTGGTGCATCCATTGGTAATACGGCACCAGTGCGTAGTAACTAAAACAGACCAGTGCGGAGTAACTAGAATGCACCGGTGCAGTTATATATACATTAGCACCGATTTGCGATTGAGGCACCGAAATTACATTTACATGTGTACACAAAAATTAGACATGTTGGAAATGTACATTTTGCTGTGAAAATATTTGGGCCATTTCTTTTCAAAGCTACACCTCTTCTTCTTTCATAAAAAGAAACTTGAACCTTTCCATATCCTACAACAAGAAAAGGTGCTCCATGATCTACTTGTTGACCCATGATCTGCTTGCTTATTTGTAAGTTCCTCCTCCATCTTGGCATCCAATTTCCTCTTTTATCCTTTGTGCTTTCTATCTTGATCTTAAAAAAATGTATACAATCTTTGATTTACGAGAAACTGACCTTCAATGTTATGGGAGTAATGACAATGAGTCCTTCATTATGCATTTGTTAGTAGGCAAAGACAAATTTTTGACTAGACGATGTAGTTATTACATGTGGAGGCAATGGTTTCCCATAGGAAATGAGTATAGGGTTGAGAAGAGGAAATACATTGAAAAATGGGCTATTACATTATATTTTCCAATGGAAACCAATTTGCAGGTGGAAATATGAGAGCTGCAGGTATCTATTTTCTTCCCATAGAAATGTTCACTGGATTTCCATTTATAATACAGGAAGAATTTTTACTGGTTTCATCAAGAGAGAGCATCATTTTCAATAACAAATGGAACTAGGGAATCCTTAAGTTTATCTCGTTCGCATTTTGTTCGGCATTTCGTTCTTTGATAAGTGCTAATTCACCTATACTTTCAAAAATTTGGATTTTTTGGGTACCTTCCAAGTGATATTCCTCATTATCCATAGGAGCACAGCTCAGACAAGTTAGAGATGCCATTCAGTTTCAATTGAAAGTCGAATATGTGATTTTATGCGACGTAAATTTTGCCAGTAAAATTTTATGTATGCCAACCGAAGCTCAGACAATACTCCCAGCTACTTTTAAACACATTCTGGAGAATATTTCCCTTCATGGAACCTACAAGCCCAATCAACAACGTCAACTGATCTTTCTCTCTTGTCCTTAAGGGAATGAGAATCCTTCCCTTCATGGTGCCTCTTAGCTTTATCGACTGCCTCGATTGATATTTCTCTACTATCTAATCTTTCCCTAACATCCTTATTAGAACGAGAATCATTACCTTTATGTGATCTCTTAGCCCATTCAAGAGACTCAATTGATCTCTCTCTAACATCCCTTAGCGAATAGGACTCCTTACTTTCAAAGGACCGTTTCACCTTACTAGTCACCAGAGTGTCAACACGTATTTCTATGCCATCAACTCTACTTTGCCTTTCTCCATCATGGTACCTTTTAACCCAATCACCGTCCTCAACCAAATGCTCTCTGTCATGATCAAGAAAATACTTACCCTCATGACGAGTCCTCTTAACCCTATCGTCGGTCTCAACTGAGCTTTCTCGACCGCTCTTCTCGGATTTTTCATAAATATTATCTCATTTTGTACTCTATCGAGCTCTGTAGCCGTCTGCATCCCTATAAGCATCTTTGTCCATATTTCTATTTGAATCACTCATTTTCTCTGCTATAAAATTCTCAGCCAAAATTTGAACTCTCATCTTTTCAAACCCTCATATCCTCACTAAAATTCTTGCCCGCGATTCGAGCCCTCTATTGCTCCAATATTGCACTTTACAGAATAAATTTTCCTTCTTAGAAAAGATATTTCAATGACATACCTGGTTCGCGCGAGGTTTTATTTAACCCTTTTTTAGTGCACGGGGTTTTATAGGTGCATCGGTGTAGTTTTGTAAGATCGTGGTTTATGTTTTCGCGTGGTGCTTTATGACGCACCGGTGCGGAAGAGTTGTGAAGCACCGGTGCGCTACAGTAATAAGACGTACTGGTGCGAGCTATGATGATAAGTGCACTGGACAAAAAATGAGGAACCTCCGCTAGAAATGACATATTGTATAAAGTTATTTTTTTGTATGTAAGATCATAATAAAATAATGATAATTCTAAAGTACATGAATTTATTTGCATTATTTTCTAAACTTTATTATGTTACAAAAATTCATATTATTCTAGATTTATTATTTTACAATTATTTACAAATTTACAAATTTAAAATTTTTAATAAAATCATTTCACATTAATACAATTAAAATTTTGACATTAATACAATTAAAAATTTACAAATATTTTACATACAATTACAATTAAAATTAGAATTAGAATTACGATTACAATTACAATTTTAGAATTTTACATACAATTACAATTAAACTTTTACAATTACAATCATTTCACAATAAATTAAACATTACAATTAAAATTAAAATTTTATAAATATTTTACATATAATTACAGTTAAAATTACAATTACAAATACAAATACAATTTTACATACAATTAAAATTTCAATTTCAATTAAAATCACAACATAATATTTAATAAATATCATGGTCATTTAATGTTAAATTAATTAATAAACATCACCATCATGTAACCATCGTACAAACATCATATTCGACTAAACAACGCATTCAAATTCTCTAACATCATCGTGATCATGATCATCTAACAAAACACAATTAGCATTGTATAACATCATCACAACACAAAAATCAAATATACATCTCATGTCAAATAACTAATACTATCACACACACATCTATCTGCACGATGGACATTAAATGAACATATCTAACATGACCTAACAATATAACATCATGATGATCACCAACATGTAAACTAAGTACAACTGCAACATGAACATAAAATACATGGACCATATATATATATATATATATATATATATATGGTGTATTTTATGTTCATGTTGCAGTTTTACTTAATTTACATGTTGGACCATATATATATATATATATATATATAATGTTAAAAACATACAACTGTAAAATAAATTTCATGGATCAGCTAGTGGTACAACATCAATAGCAGTACTAGTCGAAGCCTGCTTAGTCAATGGTGTAGCCTGGATGGTCGATGATGTAGCCTACTCATGATCATGAGTATTGCTGGATGCTGCAGGCTGGTGACTGGATGTGGCCGACGGTCCAGCCTCATCTCCATGATGACTACTACTAGATGCTAGTGGAAGCTGCTCATTTGGCATGGCGTGAGGTGAACGATCATGAGATGATGAGTCTCTGCTCGTAGACTGTCAATCACGTGTTGTTTCTCGACCACGCCTATAATGTGGAATGGTCCTCCTCAGCCACATAACTAGGGTCATAGCTCCTACGACATGCCGCATCATGTTGTACATGCCACGTGGAATGCCTCTCCACATTTGTAACAGCTTACCATTGGCATGTATGTCTCTCATAAGAGAAGGCCTGATGCCCTCCTCAATAATTAATGTAGTGAGTTGGTCACCCAACTCCATCCTGTATCTAGTATCAATCCAACCGTACCTAGAAAAAGGTGGTACCAGCATGCTAGCAGGAGCAGGTCTTTTTGCACCGGCCTCTTGATGATCCTTGGCATCTGGAATTCCTTGATTGTCATCAAGATCCACACCTTGATCATGTGGTTGTGCCGACATGTCCTCGCCATAAAAAGACCCAATGTCTGCAAAATATATACAAGTACACAACAATAATTAGACAATTTCATTACAGAATTTAATAAAAACAAGTTAAAGAACATGTTAGAATAAATTTAAATAAAATAGTAATATTACCTCTATCATCTGGAGGCTCATCATCTGTGAAGAGGATGTTGGCAGACCCTCGCCAATCCAATCTAGCATAAGGACAGGGGACCCTAATGAAGGGATGCAGCTTGTCAACACTGGCTAGAAACTTCAGTGCGTCATGTGATATCCTCACTAGAAACACAGTTTCGCCCCTCTTGGGCATTATCTTCCCCCACAAGTGCATCCATGCCTCAAACATCAGCCTATGAGGCTGCCGAACAAAAGTAGGCCTCGTCTCTGGAAACCTCTCAAAAAATAAACAAAAAATCTTTGAAGAAAAAGGGAAGTTGACCCTCCCTTATGCATGAGCATGAAATCTATCTAAGGCTATATAAGACTGCTGCAAAAAAATGGCATACCACCTCACATGTTATGGCTCATGTACTAAAGAATCAACATAATATAGAAGTGAGAAACTAATGCATTGTCCATCACTGGTGTTGTGTGAAATGGTCGAAATCAGAAGTGAGAGGAACCTCACCTCCTCGCTACCAAATGCACCAATACGTAGCTGATGTAATATTCCCAATTAGTCAAGCTAATGGGAATATACAATTTTGTTTTACTTTTTCTGTCTCATGAATAAAATTGTAAAGGAGGATCACTAAAACTCCTATACAAAAAAATAAATCAATTCTCAATGTGAACAAAGCTAAATCTGAGCTATTTTCATAAACACACATAAGTGGGAAAGAGGTTGGATCAATTAACTAGGTCAACAGGACCAAATCAGCGGTGTTGTATAGATGCAATGTATCTCCTAGAGGCACAACGCAGTTCATGTTGGAGGCCACTCATGTGAATGAAGCTAAATCATTAAGATGGTTTAGGGTTTGACAATATTTCCACATTATAAAAGAAAGAGGAGGACACTAAGAAGAGGGTTTATGATTTGATATTTCTGAAGGTATTTTCTATTTAGACATCCCTCATTCTTTGGCTCTTTAGCTGAGAATAGTGTTTTTTAGCACTAGGGTATTCCCAGTCGAGAATCCCACCTCTTCCATTAAGAAACTCTTGGAGGAGTCATGTTACATCTTGTCCACTATCAGGTAGTTGGCCAAGCTTCATCTTCCAACTACAACACAGCTCCTGTTGAGGATTTGGTTGTCTTTGTAAGCTGCAACAAGTGGAGGCTAGATCTACTTAGATCTAGGCCAATCTAGAGGCCCCTTTCAGTGGGAGAGTCTTCTATCCCATTGGCAAGAGGATTTTGGATCCTTGGAGCCGCAATTTCAGATCTTGGCATCAGGCCAAACTAGTACTGGAGCCTATAGCGTAGTTCCCCTTCCGTAACTATGTTATTTGCAATATCACAATTGCAGGGTGTTTTGGCAACGTTTTGGAGGAGAGATATATGGTGTTAAGGAGTTTTCCTTACACTGTGGTGATCCATGGATTGGACATCAAATCCATGTTTGTTTCAGATCTGATCTATTACTATTGTACTTAGTATAGAAATATCTAAATAATTCTGCAGATCTGTAACGTAGATCTTATATCTACTCCGTGTACTACATTTTAGGCTCAAAACCCCAAGGGGAATGTATTAAGGAGCTCTTATTGTATACAAATATGAATTAGATCCATCTGTTTGTATACAGATCTGCTCTAGATCTGAGGTGTAATATACATTAGCTGCAGCTCAATAAATTAACGCTGTTAGTATTTCCAGTCTCAATATGTTGTTGCAACACCTCAATCTTAAGGGTTTTTTCATGTAAATCTTCTATTTTTCTCTTGTACATTGTATGGGCCACATTATAGATCTGTTTTACTGATGTACATGTAATTATTAAGCCTCCATATTGATATTCTATTTTAACTTAGTGGAACTGTGTTATTTCTAAAGCAATATTGTTGTGCATGACTGCAACCCCATTCTTTGGGTGTTTTTCAGCCATACTAGGTGTTGGGAGGTCTGTTTACCTCACCTAGTTTGATTTTTTTTTCTCTCCTTTTGGATTTAGATACTAGATCCACTGATCTAAGGGGTCCAGGAGTTTCAAACTCATTTCAGTGCACCAATTTGTGAAGAGTGAGTTATTTCAGCAGGCTTTGCTATGCATTCCTATTTTGGGATATTACAGTGGTATCAGAGCATCATCTTGGCATAGCCTGTGTTTTTCTTGAAGATCCAATATGTCTTCAGAATAAGAAGAGCCTTTCACTGATAGATATAAGAGGTACCAAAGAAGAATGCAGAAGAAATATTACATATAAGACAAAGAGAAGAAGTGTAGAACCCCTTTATCTGGAAGGATTAAAAGAGAAGAGTTTTCTAACACTCTTTCTCAAGCTATGCATGAGCTAAAGGAAGAAATCCAGGGAATGAGAAGGGAAAGACATGTAGATCCCTCAAAGATATTTTCACATTAAGGAAGCCCTAGTACTTCTTATTTTGTGTGTGAGCATTCAGCCACACAACCTAATCTACAATGTTGTAACATGCCTACTTTCTTATCAAAGGAGAAGGACAAGGAGGAACATCAAAGGAAGAAACTCTTGGTGAATATATCCAAGAGTATGAATCTCAGAAGAAGAGATTCAAAGAGCATCTTAGTTTCCCAAATTTATATCAGCTTAAAGAAGAAAGGAGATCCTACAACTATCGTAGAAGAAGAGGATGCATGCAACCCACTTGGGGTAGATTTTCTCTACCTACTTTTGATGGATCACCTAAGAGCTCAGCCCAATATTGGGTAGCATAGCTTGAAACGTATTTCCAGCTGCATCAAGTCTCAGAATAATAAGCCATGAAGGTAGCAGCGCTTGCATCTCCAAGGTAAGGCTTATGCTTGGTGGCTATTTGAGTCATTCTCCTTGAAAAATGTCAACATTTCTTCTTATGCAAGGTTTACTAGTAGGCTAGTGAAAGTATTTGATGTACTCTCTGAAACTTATTTGAGGAAGAAAATCAAGCCAAAGAAGTCTGAATCTTTGCATGAGTTGGATAAATCCATAAAGCCAACTCCATTTCTGAATATTGTTGAAGGGGTTAAAGATCTGCAATATGATTTGCCAAGGTAAAAAGCCTCACTTCAACTAGAACATTCTCCTCAAGAGGAAGACAGGAGTAGTCCTTTTTCAAGAATGGATCAAGAGAAAGGATCGCCTATTAATGGGGCACGCTCCATTGATGAGAAGGAGGAAGAAGATGAAGCAATGGCTTCCATTAGAGGGGCTCTTGCATCTTTCCAAGGAGTTCCAAAGGATCCTACATACGGAGGACATGAGAAGCATGTGTCTATGCTAGTAGACCATAAGACAGAATGAAGGAGGGGTCACAACGCTATTATAGCAAGAGATGATCCACTAGTGCATGAAGAAGATAAGGGAGCAAAGGCCCCAATCTAAAGCACTATTGCATCTTTAAGAGTGACATCACATTATCATGGGACTTTCACACAGAAATCAGAGGTGAACTTAGATAGTGGAAGTAAGGAGATGTTGATCCCATTTGACAGGCATGTGAGGATGAACCATCAAGCATCATTGTCTTGTGGGAAACCACCAAGAAGACCACCTAATTCAGGGTTGGTGGAAGTTGTGTCACATCTTGATGCTCCACTCATGAATCCAAGAAGGATTGGAGCATTAGAGGACAAAGCTACAACACTAGGAGGCTTGGGTAAGCTCAAGAAGAAGGGATATATGAATGAGGTTCACCATGTACATTGGGTTGATGCTAAGAATGTATTTACATATATACATAGGAATATTAACCTTGGATTGAGTTACATCATTGGAGATTTTAGACTCCATGGATATACATATGCATATTGGGGTGGAAATGTTGTCAACATGAAGAGTACTTCTAGTTGTTGTTTTAGAGTGGGATCTACCATGATACCATGGATGAGAAGGAAGAAAAAATCCATATCCCTTAACACTAGTGATGTTGAGTATATTTCAGCCAACCTTGCAAGTTGTGAAGCATTTTGGTTGAGGAATCTCATTGCAAAGCTATTTGAACGGGTTCTGGACACCATATTATTTTAATGTGATAGAAAGATTTGGATTTGTTTGACAACGGATTTTCTGTTTCATGAAGAGTCCAAGAATATTGAAATAAGATATCATTACATTCATGACATTGTGTAGAGAGAAGTTTTGAGACTCCTCCACATTTTGATACATGAGTAGATAGTCGATATCCTCACCAAGGCTTTTTTGAAAGGGAATTTTTTGGTCGTCCGAGACCAGCTTGGATTGGTTGAGATGACCCTTTCAAATAAGGGTATGGCCTAATAAACAACACTGAGTAGTGCTCTTCGCCCATGGTTGAGCTCCCAGGGTGAGCAATGGAGCTATAGGGCTCCTGGGGATGATAAACCTCTTAGCTATAATATGTTGAGACTTGGGATCTCCTCTAGTAAGAGTATGCCCTAGTTAGAATACTTCCCAATTTTTTGGATAACCTC
This sequence comes from Pinus albicaulis, assembly GCA_034641835.2. Taxonomy (NCBI): domain Eukaryota; kingdom Viridiplantae; phylum Streptophyta; class Pinopsida; order Pinales; family Pinaceae; genus Pinus; species Pinus albicaulis. Next base: position 437,935,263 of record CM076575.1, on the reverse strand, counting down.
TCCCATCTAGCCAATGGATTGAGGTACTTGACATAGAGTATGATTCCTACCCTTTGTAGAAGGTGGATCTCACCCAAGTTGCTGGATGCATGTGTTCTACCATCCGACTCTTTAGGGTTAAGATGGATCATTATGGACAATAGGTTAGAGTGTGATCCTTACTTTGATCTCACTTATTGTCAAGGACTTTAGGATAGATTCTGATCCCTATGATTGGGGTAGGTTGGACTCACTAATTGTCTTTGGTTATAAGTAGTATATATGGCTCCCCGATAATGATGATGATGATGATTTTGGGTCGTACCAAAGTCTCCCTGATTGTGATAGACACAGGGTGGTAGTGGGAGCTCCCCTACAACATATCGAATTCTTCATGTTCGAGAATAGTTAGCATGAGATGAGCAGAGACAAGAATATATGGTGCATGATGAAGGGATGGCAAGATGGCTAATGTTTAGATATTGGTAGGTGGAATTCTCCCTAGTTGACAGGTAGTGTTAAATTATGCAACTAGGGTCAAATTCCACTTTGTAAATCTCGTTTTATGGAGATAATCATTGAATAGAATTCATTTTTTTTAGAGGACCAAAATTGACCTAAAGTTCACTAAAATTGGACAAGGAGAAATGGATTTTTGAGGTGCAGCCCAAAAATTCAAAATTGTCAAGGTGGTACCCCTAAAGTTGCATATAAATACAATTTACCTCATTCCTCATTTGGACATCACACAACACATATTCTTCATATCTCTTAATTTGTTTGGTTCATATAGGTTAAAATACAACTCTATTATTCTTCACATGTGTGAGGGTTTGGAGGCATCTTTGATTTCTCGCTTTGGCATCATTCAATTTTAATGATTGGGCATTTGATTTGGCTTAGTTTTCTCAGGTTCTAGATCTAATTACAGAGGTTGAAATCGATGAATAAGTAAGGATTAAATTATGAAGCTATTAGACCACCTTTGATTAACATTGACTCTTCTGCAGTTGAATTCTGACCAGCGTTGACCAAGGGTCCAGAGGTTAATTTTGACTTCAATTTTGTTGGAGAATCTATATCCCATTTGGCTGCACTTTTTGGCTCTAAGATCAAGCTATTTTGAGTTGTATTTTTTTTTAGTGTAATTTTGAACGCAAACTAGATATATACTTTTTGTCTCTCCATTGACCAAGTGCAACTGATATTTTTGGAGTTCTTTTTATTGATCCTTGACCAGCAAAAGAGGTTCCATTCTCTGGGATTTGACCGAATTAAATTGAAGTATATTTCACCATGATTTGATTATTGTTGATTTGTTTTGTTAGAGAATTAAACTACTATTGACTTTTTCTAGATTCAATAGTTGACCAAATTTGAATCCCTCATCATTTTAACATTAGTATATTAACTTGACATGACATTGAATATTGGATATTGTTTTGGATATTGGCTAGTTAAAGTTTGACTTTTACTCATGGATGTACTCTCTCTGTTGAAAATTTGAAGACAATATAATAGAAGTAAATTTGCAAAGGTTTTCCCCTAGTCATTGACCACATACTGTGTATAATGTATCTTGGTTGTCTTTCAGTCCACATTGGAATAATTATTCTATATACTATTTCTCTATTGTCATTGGTTAAATTGAATAAATGGAAATTGTTAAATTGGATGCTATTGAACATTATTGAAGTAATAGTTTCCATATAGAAAATTTGATGAAAAATTAACATATCCCCCCCTCTTTTACATTTAAAAAATATGTCTATACATAGGCACTCCAAGAGATTATCCCTACCCTAAAATACTAGTGGTATAAGAAAACCATTGAATTTTGTTACAAAGCTGGTAGTTGTATGTAACTAACTTCTTCTGAATTTTCTTTTAGAAATATGTTGTTTTTATAGTGGGACCATCTAGATCTTATTTGATTCCAACCTTTTCTCTTCTTCTTAAGCATTGAATTCCTTCCAATTATTGGTACTGACTAGGCCTGACACTAGTTCCCTCACACCAAGGGTAGCTCTAGATGTGTTTCTACTTTGCTTATGCATGAAATTATTTCGGGAAGATGAATTGTAGAGGTTCAACATGCATTTGGACTCTTCATCAGCTCACAGAGAACATGTGTTTTCCTCACATATTCCTTTTTCCAAGCTCATGATGGGCTTGTGCTCCATTTTTCTATGTTCCCCATAAAGACCTTTAAGGATGAATAATAGTTCGAAGTGATTGCAGTACATATCCACCATTCCTTCATATTGCATGATTGCAGATTCTCCTTCCTCTAAGTCTTTCTGACATTCTTTTATTTTCCTCAAAACATTCATGAAAGTATCCTTTGTGTGAAAATATCCTTCAATGAATCTCCTTCCTCATTGAAAATTTAGGGGAGGATCTTCCTCCAAAACTCCTCATGTTGTCCCTTGAAACTCTAAATTCCATAAGCAATATCCCTTTTTTTCTCTTCGATCTATGAGATCATATCGTGCCTTATTTCTATTTTCCTTGCCTTGTCATCCCACTTGGGGTGATTAATATTGAACCTAGAAATTTCTTCCTTTTTCATGTGATTGATGAGACCGATGATCTTTGTGGCATTCTGCACAATATTTTCAATATCTGATTTAAGTCTCTACTGTGATTCCCAAGCCGCCTTGGCAACATCTACTTTATATTGCATCAACTCTAAGTACTTCGCTTTTTTTATTACTATCTTAGTGATTATTTCCTAGACCATCGTTTTGGCCACATTGAGAGACACTCTCTTAGCATTCTCCTTCTTTTGGTGGATAAGTATGTCTCCAACATTTTTTTATATTCCATTTCTTGGCAGAGTTTTACTTCAACTTATTCTATTTTCTTTCTTAGTTGTGGTATAATAGCCCCTGGTTGAGTTTCCATGCCAAAAAATATAAGACCGAGGTCATGGGACACATATTCCAAGCTGAATTGTTGGCAAAAATTCCTAGTGGGTGTCACTCTCAGTTTACTAAGGCAAAGGAAATTGGAAAATCCATTGACAAAGGTAAAGTGACAATAATTAGCATTCACAAATTTTCATGAGAGGGAAATTTAAGGAGATTGTAAAAGAGAGAGGCCTTAATGATGAAAAGGTGTATGAGGATCAATTTTGTTGAAAATGTGAAAATTCTGCTGTAGTGTATTGGTCTATTTATCCTACTTGATTTAATTAATACAAGCTATTTTCAAAATTTAGATTTAGAAAATACCAAAAATAGACAAAACTACATCCTATGCATGCATAGAATTTACTGAATAATACACTCATGCAACAAAGTGACACATGGATTTTAGGACATAAGTCCCCGGGAAAACCCAAAGTGGGAAAATCGGTGCAGTAGATATGAGGGTTTATTATTAAGTAGTTCTAAGTAGAGTAAATCTGGGTTCCATATTTGGAAAACCCAACATAGAATAAAATAAATCAAATATGTAGCTAACCTAAATTTCTAGTGCAAAATATCTGACTGGTCCACACCATCAAATGGGATTTACAGAACTCAACCCTGATCTGGCCCTAGAAACCCTTAGTGCTACCCCTGAAGCCCAAGTGTTAGCCCTGCAAGGCTTAGAATGTCACTGCACTGCCTAAAGAGGGATTGCATAACCACTAGAAGGGTGACAGAGGCCTTATGCTAAGCTAGAATCCCTTCTACGTAAATATTAAACCCTCTGGAGCCTCTGTGTTGTGATGCGTAGCGGTCGCGCAACAACTACGTAGCTATTGCTCTGATTCTCTGTGTTGTCCTTGTTACTCTTGCTCTGCCTCTTATTGACTCTTGGCCCTGGAATCATATCATTCCCTTGGCCAATACTACCCCTCGCTATAGGAAATTCCTCTGGAAGTTCTTAGCGAACCCGCCCTAGAATTCCATATCTATTCCTCAGCTCTACAACTGTGTCTCTCCCAACTGACGCCCAAGCCTTTCACTTATATTTTTTTCTGAACTCTTCAACGACCAAGATTAAATTATTCATCGATGAATGAGATTAAAGGACTGCTTGATCTAGCTGACTTAAGAAAAATTTAACATATGTGCTAATTAATTCACTTTAATTATTTTATTTTCATAAGTTTAGACTTAGGAAATCCATTAAAATAAATAATTATTTAAATAAGTTGAACAACAACTGAAATTTCCTAAATCCCTTTTTGGGTTTTGGAGATCAAGTGTGTCCTATCCCCTCCACAAAATTTTAGGGTTAGAGCACACTCGATGCTACAACAACTATACAAAATATCAACACTCCCTCTTAGCACGGAGTGTTCTCTAGGAAAGTGTACTCTAGAAATGCATCCACACCATGCACTACAAGATGTTGAAGCTAGATTCTATGTTGTTGATGCTTGGCCTACTGCCCTTCATCCATTGCATTGCTGCTCTCTGTATTGTTGCCCATGCCACTGCCACTAACACTACCACATCTATACTGCAACTCCCTCTCAAATTGCTGCATGATGCTTCCCATAGCACTGCCACTGCTAATTGCTGCATTGCAACTCATTCCCTGTGAAGTAAACAACCGAAAGACTCTGCCCAAATGTTTGACAGATAATTCAAGTTTCCTTCCACCACTAAAGCTCCCTGGATGCTGACTTACACTGTCCTCTTTAAGACACTGTCATGTTGCAACTCTCCATTGTGTGAGCATAACTTCTTTGCACTGCTAAAGTCCCAGTAGCCCCTATGCGCTACTGCCTCCACGCTATTGTTACCTCTACATTATGCTGCTCCCTCTTCAACTCTTAAGCTCCCTCTTCTGCTTGAATGTGGCCTCCTGCAACCATCTCTCGACTCATCCTACTACCGTCTTAAGGCTCTCGTACCTCATATGTGATCAAATAGTAGGGTACACTGAAGGATCCCACCATCTGTCTGTAGATGCTCTATAGATCCATGTCACCCAACCTCTTCTCTCGTGGCACATGAATGATCATGGCTGCATCATCATCAGAGCCATCATCCTTTCTTCTGTAGCCATAGAATCATAAGAAACTTTTCCTTCTTCTTAGGAAAATTGCTAGCGAAATGTCAAAGATCGCCATAGTTAAATAATCTGACGTTGGAAAGGTCCTTCTTCTTCTTCCCTTGTTGTTTCTTTTCCCTTGATGCAAGGGCTACATCCTTATCCTCTTCCTTGACTTTGGCCTTTCTGCTTCCTCCACTGATATTGTGAAGCTTGGTGACCCTCCTGATTTTGTCTTGGCGAAGGATAGCCCACATGTTAGCCCAAGAAGGTAACGCTGCCCTTCCTAGAATTCTTTGGAAAAACGTTTCCCAATATTCTGAGATGACATTCAGAGTAGTCCTCACTAAGAGCCCCTCATCCAGAGTAGCACCGATGCCAACCAACTGATCTCTAATTGCTTGAAGCCTGAAGAGGAATGGATCTATCTCTTTACCCTTTGTTGAGTCTCAAAAATGTTTTCCATATTCATACATATTTCCATTATGACATAACCATTTAACTCTTATTTCATAGCCATTTGACTTAAAACCCTACATCGAGTAACCATTTTCATAAATATATGGGTTAGGATCCTTGTTTTCCAAAGTTATTTATTGTATGTATTTTAAGTGAATTTATGATTAGAAACTAGAAAATTAACATAGTTTCATATATCTATATATGTGTTATGAGTTTTGTGACATGTGTTGGTCAAAATGAGACTTCTAGAAGACCCTTATGTGGCACTCTAAGGCCAAATTCGAATTTGGTTGGAGAAGATTATGGGATCAAGAGGATATGTGTCTCACTTCCTTGTTGTATTGAAACTCTAAGAGGATATGTGTCTCATCTCTTAGTTGTGTTGAAACTCTAGAAAGAAGTGTCTTATCATTTCCTATTTTGATTGTAACTCTAGAGATGGAGGGAGAGATTTATGGACTCCCATTAATGAGATGACTCCCCATATTTTGTATAAATAGGAGAAGCTTTCTCCTATCATAGGTAATGAGGAAGTAATGAAAAAGTAGTAGAGAAGCCTTTTGTAACAAAGTTCAAGATGGAATGGGATGTAGGTTTGTGAGTTCTTTTTAATAGAGAAATTCAGTTCTTTGATGCTGTTTTGATTACAACTTTAAGGAGTTGAAGGACTTCACCAAATTGGTAGCAGAGGGCCCCTGCTATCCAAGGAGGCTTTTACATGTTTTCTAGATAAGTTGCTTTCAATTCTGTTTTGTCATATTTCCTTACTTAGATTGCTTTCTGAAATCATAGCTTTTAGCATAATTTTTCATGGCAGCCCGGGTATTTGTACATAGTTTTATAATGACTAATGACATGGAATCAATATTGTTCTGCTGCTAATTTATTTTTCTTAGTTTTTGTTTAATTCCAGTACTGCTTTATTTATTTCAGTCTTGCACATTTGCTTCAGTAGTTAGATTTAGAGATATTAAATTGCTCATGTCATTTTCAGTTACCTCTGAAAGCCACAGCTGGACTGATGGTGAGGGATTGAAGTATGAGTGTGTAGTTTGATATTAGTTTACTTTTTGCAAGTTAGATATATTAAATTGCTCATGTCATTTTCAGTTACCTCCGAAAGCCACAGCTGGACTGATGGTGAGGGATTGAAGTATGAGTGTGTAGTTTGATATTAGTTTACTTTCTGCAAGTTAGAAATATTAAATTGCTCATGTCATTTTCAGTTACCTCCGAAAGCCATAGCTGGACTAATGGCGAGGGATTGAAGTATGAGTGTGTAGTTTGATATTAGTTTACTTTTCTGCAAGTTAGATATATTAAATTGCTCATGTCATTTTCAGTTACCTCCGAAAGCCATAGCCGGACTAATGGTGAGGGATTGAAGTATGAGTGTGTAGTTTGATATTAGTTTCTTTTTCTGCAAATTAGATATCAGATTGTTCAAGTTGTTTATGATTACCTTCGAAAGCCATAGCTAGACTAATGGTGAGGGGTCAGAATATGAGTTGATGTAATTTGATTTTAGTTTTACTTTACTTGCAATATTTTCTTTGAGTACAGTTTCTTTTGTGTTTAGACAACAGCAAGGATAATGAGTTTCATGATCAATAGTTCACTGTTTGCTTGATTAGAATAGTGATGCAATTTTCATTTCCTTTTAGGAATTAATTTTGTCATTGTGTGTTTTAAAATTATTTTGAAGTTTGGAAAACCATTAGAAGGACATCATTGTCTTGAATATTTGTCTCCATACTTGTCTTTTAGAATTTCATAAAAACCAAAAACGACAAAAAGTAAGAGATAGGTTATCTTGCACATATAGTGCGCCACACTTCGTCAGCTTACGAATCCCTGGTTGATAATTTATGTTAGCAATTTAGGACACACTAAATTGACCAAACATTTTGGCGCCGTTGCCGGAGAAGTGTAACTAGGTAGCCTTATTTCTTACATCTAAAAAAAATTAATAATTCTTGAGTATGCTCTCCTCCTGCACTTTGTGTGATCTGGAAGATCAGAAAAAAGATTGTTATGTAAAAAAAAAAAAAAATTAATAATTCTTGAGTATGCTCTCCTCTTCCACTTTGTGTGATCTGGAGGATCAGAAAAAAAATTGTTATGTGGAAAAAAAAAATAAAAAAAAATGAGACAAAATAAAACTTCATCATTTCAATTGATTCAACAATTTAAAAAAAAAAAAAAAAAATTGTTTTCATGAAAAACTTTGATTTCAATAAAATCGTTTTGTTTAATGAATATATATGTATATTTTTAAATTTTTGAAAATATAACATGCATAATTTTATTAAACAAATCAATTAAAAAAAAAAAAAAATCAACAAATTATTTTGTTTAGTAAATTACATATGTATATTTTTAATTTTTCAAAATACAACATGTGTAATTTTATTAACAAAACAAATAAAAAAAAAATCATTTTGTTTAGTAAAATATACATGTGTATTTTTAATTTAAATATATATATATATATAACATGTAAATTTATTAACAAAAAAAAAAAAAAATCAAAATAAATCAACAGATGCCATAACATCGCCCATGACACAATCTACGAGCGTTCCTCACACCTTCAGGTGCTGCATCCTGCCACGATCTTATACAAATTTTTGTTTTCTGTCTTCCCTCTATTTTGAAATGCTGCTTCTGGCGTTTCCTCGAGCTTTAGTTTGATTCACAGAGGGTGTGAGATTGAAGCTGTGAGGCATAGAAGCAGGTTCAGAAATGTGAAATCAGGTCAAAGTTTACATATTTACATGGATAAAGAACCGATGCAGCAACAATAAGAAAAGCACATAAAATTTTCCAACACAAGAACACCCAACCACCTTCCGAGCTTTACCCTCTGAGTCAATCTTGCAAAGTCCTGCCCATTCATCCATCTTCTTTGCGCTGTGAACAGAAATCAAGTTCACATTGTGCTCAGCACACAATGATTGACTAATTCAGGTTCGCTGCAATTCTTTGCAAGAACACACAACTGCGTTGCCTGTTTCTCAATAGCTTTGGCACCTTCATGAAGACCTCTAGCAAGACCATCATGGACCAATGATTTTTTTTCAATACAAGCTACAAAACAGTCAAAATGTCCATAGGTTCTCCCAATACATCAACGCTGAAATAAATTGATTTTGTTACAGCATCTCCAGAAATGCAACTGTTTTTGACACGTCAATTTGAAACGCATTTTCGGAACGATTGAGGATGAATTTTGAAAATCCACGACATGGGTTTTTTCGCCAACATGGTCAATTAGATAACCCAGAAATCGTTTTACGAATTGATTGGCGGTCTGGGAGAATTTATCGCTTCTTTGAAGGCCATTTTTGCTTGCCGCGTGAGGAAAAACGGTTTTCTGTTTACACAGTGGAGAGTTTGAATGGCACTTTGCTTGATTTCCCCCGTAATCTGAAGAAGACGAATTTGAAATGAAATCAAATTCTTATCGTGGCATTCAATCCACATTCCACTCATTTTTTAATTCAATTCGACTTCATTTTCTGAATGTTGGATTTCACATCTCCTTTATCATCTGCCCAACAATTTTTGGTGCTTCAACGAAATTATTAAACGCCAACCATTATGATGTTTATTTCAAAGGGATGCCACATCACTATGGAAAGACATTAAGAGGGCATGGGGATGAATTGAGCGAACTACAGGAGGATATTATCGAGCACATGGTCGTGCAGATGACACAATGAACCTTAGTAGCATAAAGGTAAGCTCAATTGAGATTGAACGTGTCTGTAATGGCATTCTTGTTTTTAGTTTTTATTTTTAATTTTCTTATTTAATAAATTGTTTTGTTTAAATTATATATATATATATATATATATATATATATATATATATATTTTAAAATGTAACATATATAATATTTAAAGAAAAAAATAAAATAAAAAATTGTATTTTTCAATTTTGTTATTTAAAAAAAAAAAAAAATTGCATTTCTCTTTTTCAATTTTGTTATAAAAATAAGTAAATAAATAAATAAATAAATTTGCAATTCTATTTTTCAATTTTGTTTTGATTATTAGGAAAAAAAAAAGAAAAAAGAAAAAAAAAAGATCAATAATTTTGAATCAATGAAATGAATAAGTTATTTGCTCACTTTTCTGAAGGTATTGATTACTTTTGGACTAATGATGAAGGATGAATGGCTAACTTTTTATTTAAGATTTTTAGCTACAGAAATCGTCGACATTCTACAGCTAAAGTCCAATTCCGCAGCTGTTCTCCAATTCCGTAGCCAAAGTCCAATTCCGTAGCTGTTCTCCAATTCCGCAGCTAAAGTCCAATTCCGCAGCTGTTCTCCAATTCCGCAGCTGAAAAACCTCATTGTTCAAATCAGCCTAACTTTCTCATACAAAATTAGATTTTGATGATTTAAGTATCGTTGGAAAGGTCTCAACAAGATCTACACAATGAGAAATCCATCATTAGAGTTTGAAATGGTAAATAATGAAATAAATTGCTGAAAAGAAGCCACATTCAACTTGAGGCACTAATTCCAAAACAGGTATAAATTCTTTTGATTTTTCCTTTGAGAACTTGTTTCATTAATAAAAATTCTTAGTTTTGTGTGTAAATATCATAACTAGAGAGATTGATCACCTCTCTCCTTTGATAATCTTACATTCCATTGCAGAGAAAGTATTAGTTTTTTTTGCAGGTTCCAGGAGGAAGGACAAATGACTACAAGAGAATGGTGTCTCTCTAAGAGACCAATTTGTTTCATAAAAGGATGATCAACAACAAAGAGGAAATATGCTGATGTAAAATCAGATCCAAACACTTGAAAAACATTTAGATACTATTGTCTCCATCACATTCATACCTCATAATAAACCATTCACCTCATTTCACTTCATATTTTCCATTTACATTCACATCCACTTTCCATTTCTTTTTGTCCATTCATAACCCACAAATAAAAGCAAGAGACTCATTCACAAAGCTTATTGCCCATTTCCATTTCTACTCTCCATTGCCATATTCCATTTTCATTTTCCATTTTTTGTCATTTTTATTCCGCAAATAAGCCATGTTTCAATGCAAATTATTGAGTCTATAGTCCTTTGAGTTTAAGTTCTTTGTAAAAACACCTTGAGGCTTGCATGCCTTAATGGCAAGTTCTCATGCTGACAAACAATGGGAATACATTAATGTCTCTTGTTCGTCAGATCTTCTAGGTGACTCGAAATCAGCAAAATCATTCGTACCTAGCAAGATGTGTTTGGGCATCTTGATTCTCATTGTCATCAATGATGAGATTTCTCGTGTTGACTAGTGGCATCCATTAATGGCCACTAAGTCAACAATTTCCTACTATGTTCGACATCAGAACATATTTTCATATAGTAGGAATTATGCCAATGATTTTTGAAGACATGAAGACTATTATTTTCAGCATTTTGGAGCAGATTTAGGAAGTTTTAGTAGAAGCAATAAAAGTCATCTTATCTCTTTATCCATGACTCCTCTTGTTCAGCCACTTGAAGAAGAATATGATCAGAATTTTGCAGCCACCACACATATACAACTCATTCACATTTAAGGTAAGTGAAGGTATGTTGTTTTCTAGTTTTTAGTCATGTAATTAATTAGAATGCTAAAATTGTAACTTTGGAAAAATTCCTCACTCCCTTTTTCACATTGTCATATCTTTAGTTGGGGGGAAGGGACATCATTTCATATCCACATATCATACACTATCACACATTTTCATTTCATTTCCATACACATATACTTCCCAACCAACTATTGTTGCAACATGATCCGAAAGATTATATGCCTTGCAAATGATCAATTCATTGATGAAGTAATTGAATCTAAATGTTTTCATGAACTTTGATGCAACAAAGAAAATAAAGCATTGTTACACAAGAACCAATGCTTCAAAAAAAAAAAAAAATTAAAAAATTTGCCACACAAGAACCAACCATTAAAATAAATAAATAAAATTTTGTGTTGCAATCAAATGTATTATACTTTGCCAAAAAGGAAAATATCAACAAGCAAAGTTTGGAATGAATCTATATGAGTCAAAACTTATAAAAGATCAACTCATGGACAAATGAATCATTGCAATAGTTGCATGAAGACATGCAACAACTTCAGTTGGGGGGTATGTTGAGTCTCAAAAGTGTTTTCCATATTCATACATATTTCCATTATGACATAACCATTTAGCTCTTATTTCATAGCCATTTGACTTAAAACCCTACATCAAGTAACCATTTTCATAAATATATGGGTTAGGATCCTTGTTTTCCAAAGTTATTTATTTTATGTATTTTAAGTGAATTTATGATTAGAAACTAGAAAATTAGCATAGTTTCATATATCTATATATGTGTTATGAGTTTTGTGACATGTGTAAGTCAAAAAGAGACTTCTAGAAGACCCTTATGTGGCACTCTAAGACCAAATTCGAATTTGGTTGGAGAAGATTATGGGATCAAGAGGATATGTGTCTCACTTCCTTGTTGTATTGAAACTCTAAGAGGATATGTGTCTCATCTCTTAGTTGTGTTGAAACTCTAGAAAGACAAGTGTCTTATCATTTCTTATTTTGATTGTAACTCTAGAGATGGAGGGAGAGATTCATGGACTCCCATTAATGAGATGACTCCTGATATTTTGTATAAATAGGAGAAGCTTTCTCCTATCATAGGTAATGAGAATGTAATGAGGAAGTAATGAAAAAGTAGTAGAGAAGTCTTTTGTAACAAAGTTCAAGATGGAATGGGATGTAGATTTGTGAGTTCTTTTTAATAGAGAAATTCAGTTCTTCGATGTTGTTTTGATTACAACTTTAAGGATCTGAAGGACTTCACGAAATTGGTAGCAGAGGGCCCCTGCTATCCAAGGAGGCTTTTACATGTTTTCTAGATAAGTTGCTTTCAATTCTGTTTTGTCATATTTCCTTACTTAGATTGCTTTCTGAAATCATAGCTTTTAGCATAATTTTTAGCTTTCAGATTACAGTAGGCAGCCCGGGCATTTGCACATAGTTTTATAATGACTAATGACATGGAATCAATATTGTCCTTCTGCTGATTTCTTTTTCTTAGTTTTTAATGCCAACACTGTTTTATTCATTTCAGTTTTGAACATTTGCTTTACTAGTTAGATTAGATATTAAGCTACTCATGTCATTATCAGTTACCTCCGAAAGCCATAGCTGGACTAATGACGATGGATTGAAGTATGAGTGTGTAGTTTGATATTAGTTTACTTTTCTGCAAGTTAGATATATTAAATTGCTCATGTCATTTTCAGTTACCTCCGAAAGCCATAGCTGGACTAATGGTGAGGGATTGAAGTATGAGTGTGTAGTTTGATATTAGTTTACTTTTCTGCAAGTTAGATATATTAAATTGCTGATGTCATTTTCAGTTACCTCCGAAATCCATAGTTGGACTAATGGCGAGGGATTGAAGTATGAGTGTGTAGTTTGATATTAGTTTACTTTTCTGCAAGTTAGATATGTTAAATTGCTCATGTCATTTTCAGTTACCTCCAAAAGCCATAGCTGGACTAATGGTGAGGGATTGAAGTATGAGTGTGTAGTTTAATATTAGTTTCTTTTTCTGCAAATTAGATATCAGATTGCTCAAGTTGTTTATGACTACCTCCGAAAGCCATAGCTAGACTAATGGTGAGGGGTCAGAATATGAGTTGATGTAATTTGATTTTAGTTTTACTTTACTTGCAATCTTTTCTTTGAGTACAGTTTCTTTTGTGTTTAGACAGCAGCAAGGATAATGAGTTTCATGATCAATAGTTCACTGTTTGCTTGATTAGAATAGTGATGCAATTTTCGTTTCCTTTTAGGAATTAATTTTGTCATTGTGTGTTTTAAAATTATTTTGATGTTTGGAAAACCATTAGAAGGACATCATTGTCTTGAATATTTGTCTCCATATTTGTCTTTTAGAATTTCATAAAAATAAAAAAAACGACAAAAAATAAGAGATAGGTTATCTTGCACATATAGTGCGCCACACTTCGTCAGCTTACGAATCCCTGATTGATAATTTATGTTAGCAATTTAGGACACACTAAATTGACCAAACACCCTTCATCATTTGGAACAACCGCATTTGGTTCTCAAGAAGAATTCTTCTTTGTAGAGAGCCTCCTTGGTACATTGTGTCCAAGGCTACTCACATGTTATCTGTTGTAGTCTTCCCAGCAATATGAGGTATAGCATGGTCCTTGACTCTGTCTATGATCAAATGTTTCATCCCTGCTTGATTTTATTCGTACTTCTTCACAGAATATGAATTAGTTGGTACAACAAGAATCTTCTCTGCATGCTCTTTGAGACCATACTCATCCAGAATTGAGAAGATTTTGGCCCTCCAAATAACATAGTTGGACATGTCTTCCAATCTATCTTGATCCCTTAGTCCATATCGAGCCATCTTTGCTCATATCTAACAGAAACAATACTTCTCCATCTGGATCTGGGTTTCTTGGTGACTAGAAACCCTCTAGTAGTTTCTTCTTCTAAATATTGATTTCCCTCTTGGAAATATTCCACAAAAAAACAAACGAACATTACTATCCGATCCTCCTGTTTGAATCTCAGATCTATTTGGCTCAGATCTACCCAGTGATTGTCTTCATCATGCCTTTGCTGCCTTAGCTAGGCACAATTCTGCACCTGCAGAATCTCTACCCCACCAATGCTGCTAAAGATTTGAAGCACTACTTCTGGATCTTGGAAAAAATTCTTCCGCAACTAGAGAAATAACTGGACTGTGTCTCATTGGCTGGCCCAACAGAGTCCTAACGCTACTCAGAAGTGGACTGTGTAACCCCTGACTGGGTGACGCAGTCCTTACATTGCCCTAGGAAGGGTCTATGTAAGCCTGAAGGCCTTATGCAGCTTCAACGTTGTCCTCTTCTGGATCTGCATTCTCCTTCTATCAAGATGCCCTTTCCGGATTTGCTGCTTCTTTTGCCACCCTGGAGAAAAATATGTCTTCAACTGATTTCTAGAGATTCAGCTTGATCTACTATCGCTCTGATACCATGTCAAAATTATACTAGAGTGTATTGGTTTATTTCTCCTACTTGATTTAATTAATACAAGTTATTTTTAGAAATTAGATTCAAAAAATACCAAAAATAAACACAACTACAACCTACACATGCAGAGAATTTATTGAATAATATGCTCATGAAACAAAGTGACATGGATTTTTTGACATAAGTCCCCAGAAAAATCCAACGTAGGAAAACTGATGCAGCAGATATGAGAGTTTATTATTAAGTAGTTTTGAGTACAATAAATTTGGGTTCCAAATCTGGAAAACCTGACAAAGAATAAAAGAAATCAAATATGCATCTAACCTAAAGTTCTAGTTCCAAATATCTGACTAATCCACACCCTCAAACAAGATTTACAGAACTCAGCCCCAATCTAGCCCTAGAAACCCTCAATGGTGCCCCTAAAGCCCCAGCGTCATCCCTGCTAGGCTCACTATGCCACTGCATTTCCAAGAGAGGGACTAGATTATCCCTAGAAGGGTGACACATGCCTTACACTGGCTTAGAAGCCCTCCTGTTTAAATTTGAAACCCTCTGGAGCCTCTGTTCTGTCCTGCGTAGCACCTGCATAGCTGCTGCTCTGCTTCTATGCGATGTCCTTATTGCTTCTACTCTGCCTCTTACTAAATCTTGTCCCTCGAATCAGATCATTCCCTTGGGCAATACTACCCTTCGTTGTAAGAAATTCCTGTGGAAATTCTTAGCAAACCCGCCCTAGAATTACAGATCTATTCCTCGGCTCTGCAACTGTGTGTCTCTCCCAACTCACCCTCAAGACTTTCTCTTATAATTTTTTTTGAACCCTTCAATGACCAAGATTAAATCATTCATGAATGGATGATATTAAAAGACTGATTGATCTAGGTGACTTAAGACAATTTCAGCACGTGTTAATTAATTCACTTTAATTTTTTTATTTTCCTAATTTTAGACTTAGAAAATCCATTAAAATAATTAATTATTTGAATAACTTGAACACCAATTGAAATTTATGAAATCTCTTTCTGGCTTTCGGAGATCAAGTGTGTCATAGCCCCCCCACAAAATTTCAGGGCTAGAGAACACCCGATGCTACACCAACGATACAAAATCTGAACAAAAAAATGCATCAATAAATTCATAATTTATTTTTCCCTTGAATTAAATTTAGGAGAAAATAAACATTCCACATCAGAAGAAAACATGAAAGAGTGAATTGAGATGTTATCAATGAGTTAGATTAGTTAATTCGAGTCATGGAATGAACTTGAGTTATGTATTGTGATTCTTAAATTTTAGGAGCATAAGTTGAGTTAATTTCAGTTCTAACAATTGAATTTAATTAAATTGTGTTAAGTTCAATCAAACTAGCTCCAACTATTGGAGGAACTAGTAGGAGGTATAGTAGTGGGGTTGAGCTTCAGTGCTCAACTAGTTAACTCATCAATAAACATTAATTAACTCATGCATGAATGAAGTTCAAGTTACCTAGTTGAGATTGAACTTTAATGGTCATTTACTATTAGTTGTATAATTATCCAAGTTGTACAGGCGGTGCATGTAGTCAGAGAAGTGCTTATACAAAATGCGTGGTTTTGGATGGGGATTTCCCTAACTAATAGGGGGATAATTGATAGATTTTTTCCATCCTACAAGCTCTAAAGAAGTGTTGGCACTCAAATACAAGATTCAGAATATCAAGATGCAAAATGGCGACATAATAACACAATATCTAAGAAGGTTCAAACAATGTCCTGATGAAATTGGGAGTATTGGTGTTATAGTAGTGGAATATAATATGGAAAGCCTAGCACTTCTAGGCCTTCCCAAGAGCTGGCACAACTACCACAATTAGGTAAATGGGAGGGAAAAGCTACCAAAATGGGAAATATTATGGTCAGATTTGGTACAAGAAGATTTCAAGTGGAACACCAAAGACGGTAAATCATCCAAGGTTGAGGATAAGAAGAATTGTGCGTTTTCTAGAAAGGCAAGGAAAGGGAAAGGAATGAAATCCAAATCCAAAGTAGAATCTAGTCACACAACAAAGAATAAAGACTTGTATAAAATCAAGTGCTTTCACTGTCATGAGATGGGACACTATCCCACAAAGTGTCCACAAAAGAAGGTGGGTAAGAATCCCTCAAGAGGAGCGACATGTGAAGTTTTGAATTCAATGTTTGAACTTGATTTCACCCTCATGGCTTGTATGGTGAGTTCGGTGATGGGTAGTGTGTGGTATCTAGATAGTACAGCCTCATTCCATATGATGGGAAACTGAGAATTTTTCAGTGACTTGGAGTAGAATGACCTTGATATGCATGTCAATATGGGATATGACGGAAGGTATTACATGATCGGTGTTGGTATAGTTACTTTTCAGAGGGAGTCTGACTCCCCTCTCAATTAAAATATTTCATTTATTTCTGGGTCTCAATAAGAATCTCATTTAAGTTTCTATTTTGGAAGATTGTAGATACAATGTGATATTTATTAAAGAGAAGGCCTTCCTTAGACACATCGCCAGGCAAAAAGAGAACCAAATTGGGGTTCGAGTGAAGAACCTCTACAAATTGGATGTATAAGAGTGTGCAACATTGAGACTAAAATCAGGTAAGGTGTAGAGCCGAGACCTCGACGAATTATGGCATAGGATACTTGGCCATTTGACCCATGGAGCCTTAAATATCATGCAAATTATTTCTACAGGACTTCCCAAGTGTTAACTAGACTAGTGAGATACATGCAAAGGGTGTACATTTGAGAAGTACACCAAATCCACCTTTCATGATCGAGACAATAGAGCACAGGAATTCCTTGGAAGGATTCACTCAGATGTGTGTGGACCTTTCTTGATAGCCTCCATGAACAAGCACATGTATTCTGTTATATATAAATATATATTATTTCTCACATAAGTGCTAGATTTTCTCCATGCAGAAGAAATACGAAATATTCTCCAAATTTTTTGAATTTAAACCACTTGTTGAGAAAGAAACTAGCAGGAAAGTGAAGGCTCTCATGAGCGATAATGGTAGATAATATGTTTCGAATGAGTTTAGTAACTTTTGTGTAAAGGAAGGCATTTGATGGGAGCTAATAGCACCCCATAATCCAAAAAAAAATGGGTGGATGAGAGGAAGAAAAAATTATTGTGGGAGATGCAGGGGTGATGTTGCATGACCAGGGCCTACCTCTACACTTGTGTGCCAAAGCATGCAACATAGTGGTTTATGTGTAGAACATGATTCCTTATCGAATTATTGGGATGAGTACACCGAAGAAGATTTTTTGGGGAAGAAACCAAATGTGTCACACTTCAGGATATTTGGTTCATGATTTTATTACCATGTTTCCAAGGAATCAAGTAAAAATCTTGAGTCGACAATAGAGTTACAAATATTTGTAGGGTACACTTATACACTTCACAACTATCGGGTGTAATGACCATATCTCTGGATGAATTTTTTTTGTAGAGATGTGAAGTTTGATGACGCGAAGGAAATGCGGTGTTCCCTTGATATGGATTTTCAGTTGCATACAGATGAAGAGTTTTTGGCTCCAAATAAAGAACTTCAAGATGTTGTAGATCATCCACAAGTAGAGGAGCAGAGAGTGGAGGTACCCACTCATGCAAATCCATCTAGTGAAGGAAGGAAGTGCACCAAGGAAGCTGGTATATTATTACATGATGCTAGAGAGAATGTGGGAGCACCCACATCACATTATAGGAACAGGTCACTAGATTGGTAAAACGGGTACATGGATCTGATGAGTGAGCTAGGTGATACATAACCATCCTCATTTGAGGAATTAGTGTAGGAGCTAGTATGGGTTGATGTCGTGGTAGAGGAATATGATTCCATAGTAAGAAACAATGTTTGGGAAGTGGTCTCAAGACTAAGTAACAAGCCAGTGGTAGGTCTAAGGTGGATCTACAAGGTAAATCAAGAATCATATGGAAGCATAAGAAAACTGAAGGCCATATTTGTGGCCAAGGGCTTCTCTCAGGTGTAGGGAATTTATTACAAGGATAATTTTTCTCCAAGAGAAACATACTATTCTACCATATCAATTATAGCACTTGTAACACAGATGGGATGGAGAAGGTGTACATTAAACAACTATAAGGATTTGAGATCTTATCCAGAGAGTCGCATGTGTGTAGACTCAAGTGAGCATTGTATGGATTGAAAAAAGCACCTTGTGCTTGGTATACCATGATCGATAGTTATTTCACAAGGTTGGACTTCAAGAAAAGTGAAGTAGATGCAAACCTTTACCATATTATTGAAGGTAAATTTTTTATTATAGTTTATTTGTCGATTATTTTATTTTAACCGATGATGAGAAGTTGATCAAATATTGAAAACAGGATCTCGCAAGAGAATTTTAGATGAAGGACATGGGAGTCACGCATTATTCCCTTAGTTTGGAAGTATTGCAAGGAGATAGGAATTTTTTTGTCTCTTAGGGCAAGCATTCCAAAGAGATACTCAAGAAGTTATCCATGGAGAGTAGCAAACCCATGGGCACTCCTCTAGCAAGAAGTTGGAGGATGAAGGATGCCACTTCAAGTGAGGAAGTGGAGGCCACTATTTACATGTAGCTTGTGGGTTCACTTATGTATTTGGTGAACATAAGACTAGATATGTGTTATGAAGTTAAAACAATTGGTCAAAAAATTGTTAATCCAACCAAATTGTATTGGAAGGAGGAAAAACATGTGTTATTTGGTACAATATGTTATTTGGTACAAATATATAGAGGTAGTGAATTTGCAATGCTTCACAGATGCATATTGGGAGGAAAGTGCAATAGATCAGAAGAGCACTACTCAATATGTTATTTGGTACAAATATATAGAGGGAGTGAAGTTGCAAGGCTTCACAGATGCATATTGGGAGGGAAGTGCAATAGATCGGAAGAGCACTTCAGGAGGAATTTCTAGTTTTCTTTCAACAACAGTTTCTTGTTATAATATGAAGTAGAGATCAGTTGCACTCATGTCAACAGAAGTAGATTATATGGATGTTAGTAAAGAAGCTTGTGAAGCTATCTCGATGAGGAAAATTTTAGTTGGGTTATTTGGTCAAATGATCGAGCCCACTATGATTTAATGTGACAATAAAAGTTGCATCAAGCTATATAAAAGTATATTTTTCCATGATCGATCCAAGCATATCGACATCTTGTATCACCATCTAGGATATTGTATGTAGAGACAGATCATGTTGTTGGAATACATGCCTATAGAGGAACAATATGGACATATTTTCAAAAAATATTTTTCAAGAGGAAAATTTGAGTTCCATAGAGGTAAGATTGGGTTATATGATAATCCATTTCTTGCTGAGAGGGGGTTTTGAAAAAATACAGCAATAAATTCCTAATTTAATTTTCCCTTGAATTAAATTTAGGAGAAAATCGAAATTCCACATCACAAGACAACTTGAATGAGTTGATTGAGTTCTTATCACTTACTTAGGTTAGTTAATTTGAGTTGAGGGCTTAGCTTGATTGGTGTACTTTGATTCCTAAATTTTAGGATCATAGGTTGAGTTAATTTCATTTGTAACAATTTAATTCACTTAAATTGATTTAAGGTCAATTAAACTAGTTCCAACTATTGGAGGAACTAGTAGGAGTCTAGCAGTGGGGTGCAGCTTCAGTGTTCAACCAATTAACTGATCAATAAACATTAATTAACTCATGAATTCATGAAATTCAAGTTACCAATTTGAGATTGGAGTTCAAGGGAAGTGTATTATCATTTCTATAATTATCCAATTCGTACATGTGGTGCATGTAGTTGGAGAAGGGCCTATAAGAATTGCTCAGTTCTAGATGGGGATTTTCGTAATTAATAGGGGGCTGATTCCTTGAGATACAACACAAGGAAATATGCACTTGGAAGGAAAAGAAATAGCTAATTTTTGGCCAGGGTCAATCTTTAAGGCTGTGAGATATATTATACTAGTGCAGAGGTTGCTCAGGCTTGAGAAAACATTGTATTTTTTCCCTATTTTTTTACTAATGCAATACAGATATGAAGGGGTTTTAAGTAGTTTATTTCTCTTTCATAAATCCTCATGTATGTGTCTTAAATCATGATTATTTATTTTTAAATATTTTCTCAATCCCGAATTTCTTACCAGAGATGAGTAGAGTAGTTTTGAGTCTGATGTTTTATAACATTACATGAGCACTGTTGAATCTACAATTAATTTATAAAAATCTATGGCTTTTACTAGTTAAATTTTGACGTCTTTATCTTGGAGCTCTCTTTTATTATCTATCTCTCTCTCTCTCCCTCTCTCGCTCTCTCTCTCTCATACTATTTCACACTTCTTAGAGTATTCTTGGATCACTTCTACATACATCGGATTTGGAGAAAGAAGGCAAGGGAAAGTAGGAAAGCACAAGGGGACAATGGGATCAACGACTATATTTGGATTGGTTTGTGGGTAAAAATTTGCATGTATGATCTCCTTATTTATTTATTGATGCATGGTATATGCATGTGATTATTTGGTTATGATTTGTCATTGGCATGAAGGATTTCCTAGATTGAAAATAGTTTTAGTCTTGCCTTTCCATTTCCTCGATAGCCACGATGTTGTGGATTTTCCTACTTGATTATTTTATAGTTGGTGCTCATAGCTCCTTATGGTTGTGGGTTGGAAAAAATGCTCTCGAAGCCTTCGAAATTTTTTTGTTTAGTTACCTTTCTTAGAGCCTAGGTTGGGACAAACTCTTTGGATCCCTTGGTTGGTTGAGTTACTGGTTCATGGATTTGGGTTCGACAAATGCTCTAGAGCCCTGCAAGGTTGTGGGTTGAGTTACTAATTCTTGGAGACTTGGAAATATTGGGTAAAGTCCAATATGGTTGGTGTTAGGGATATCCGACCGTCAGGTGGAATATTGGTTGAGGTTTGAGGTGGTTTGGCCTCTAGATGCGTTCGTGTGGTTTTTCTTTTTTTATTCCATGATATCCCACATTCATGCTTTGAATATGGCATGGGGGTGATTGGATAAAAGATAGATTTGGTTTAGCCCAGCCTATGGTGTGGTGGTATGTGTAAGTCCCTAACTTGGTTGGTATATTCATGTGTTAATAAGAGATATTTTTCTATTGTGATTCATGTATATTTTTTTGCAATGTGTTGGTGATATTATGGTTCATTTTTTATGGTTTATATGCTAGTTATTTTCTAGTTATATGTGGTTGATATTACATGCATCTTCTATGAATCTTGAAATTAATTGTTTAGCTATCCATAAGTTGATGAATGTAAGGACTAATAAGTGTTATTGAAACTATGTGGAGAGGCAATAAGGAATTGTTAGTGATTATTAGATGAATATCGTACTTTTATGATCAAATATGCATTCATGACCTATAGCTTACATGTTTACCATGTGTTTTACAAAATCTATGTTATGTTCTAGGGAGTCTAGATCAAGTTCTACCTTTAAGTTTGTATTTTTACTCTTGTTGTCATGTCATTAATGATTTTGATAAGTTCTAGCAAGTTATGTACAGTGCAATGGACACTGACCTCGAATTTAGGTTGACATCGCATTACCACAACCTTTGACCTATACCTTTTGGGTCACAACTACACCTAGGCATGTTTTTGCATGTGGTTGGATGCCTATAACTGCATCGAGGCCTAGTAATGCATGCAAATAGGAATTTAATTGTGTGAAAGGGAGCCCGACCTTAGGGTTTGGTAACATGGGGTGTTTCTTTAGTCCTAGAGTGTCCTTGTAGCCCTTTGAAATGTTGTGAGTTGCCAGTCGATGGTTAGTTGTAGGGCCCAATTCCTTATCTAGATCTAGGAGGTCGAGTCATGTCATAGTAACTCTTTGTCTCATGTTTACCCTCACAAAATGATGAAATTGGATAAATGTGGGAGGGGTGGTTACATATGGGGAGATTGATTGTGAATCCTCAAAGTCCTATGACATGTTTAAGGAATCCATTTTGTCTACTAGGTTATGGAGGAATTGTTTAATTTCCAATGTCATTACAGGCACAAAGTGATCTGAATATTGGCGGGAGGCCCCCAAGGTGTAAAAAATTGAAATGGATCTTGGGGTGGGAGGCCCCCAAGATCTGAAAAATTACAATGCCAGAAAAGGGAGAGAACACACCGTAAATAAAACCACAAAGAAACTTCTTATTAACACAGAGAATAACTGTAAAAGATACACTGTTGTGGATGATCTGTCCTTTTACAAAATGTGAATAGTTACTTATAGTGTTTTCTAGTTACAATACCACTGGTAAATTTCGTGGGTGGGTAAAGTACCATGGCTGAATGAATACCATGGGTAGATGCCGCTTACAATACCATGGGTGGATAAGTACCATGGGTATATGAATTCCATGGGTGGATGTCACTTACAATACCATGGGTAGATTCCATAGGTGGATGAATACCATGGGTGGATAAATACCATGGGTGAATGAATATCATGGGTAGATTTCACTTTCCATTCAAATCATTATTCCCTCCTAAAGAACAAATGGTACCCGTTACATGAAGTTCCCTCTTGAGAATCTTGTGTTGAATATGAAGAGTCACTAAAGAGAAAGGTTTTGTGTGGCTAACCCATAACCGTGATGAACAAATATCCAAGGATAGAAATACCTTGTAATGTTTGTGACCAACTGTGATACTCACTGTGTGCAAACTAGAAAATTGACCTCGATGAAATGTGGGTTTGCGAATGACATATAACCATGATAAATGAAGATCCAAGGATAGATATACCCTATGATGCTTGTGACCAACTATGATACTAAGAGTTTGCAACCTAGCAATTGGCCTTCGATGACAAGTATTTTGTGCAGTTGACCAATAATCGTGATGTTGATCGTTGATGAAGTAGCAGGTGCCTACATAGTCTAGGGTGGGAGGGCAGGCCTCCAAAGAACCCAATCCAAATTCTTCTATAATTAAACTAATGAATGTGATGTAGGTTCCTACTAATGTGGGGTGGGAGGGAACGTCTCCAAAGGGAACACGCTCTGAATGCAGCTCCAAATATAAAAATTTAAAATGAGCATAATGTAGTCAATATAACTTAGAATCATTATTATAACATGTTTTACGAAATGGAATGACCATTTTTCATAATATTATGTGATTAAAGTCCCTATTTCGATAGTCCGAAAACTCAAATTCGCGTTGCAACTGTCCTGCCCTCACAAAAGTTCTAAAACAATAGCTGATTTGAAATCAATGATATCTACCTCATCCGAACTTCGATTCCACCAATATTTTTTTTGAAATTGCATGATTTTTCAAGACGAGCTGAGATATGTTATTTTTTCCAAAATTATGAAAGAATATGCAAAAAAAAGGATAGGATAGTTTTCTTCCACGAATTGTTGTCAGAAAAATTTCTGCAACACAGTTGATTTTAAATCAACAATATCTCCGTCATTTGGACTCTGATTTGGCCAACTTGTTTTTGAAATTTGGATATTTTTTCCCAACGAATCCAGATATACTATTATTTTTTGTAAAATTTGCACCAAAAGTTTTATATTTTCTCTAAAAACTAGCCGCCCAAAAAAATTCCTTCAAAAAAATGAAATAAAACAAAAATTCTTCCCACTTTGCCCAAGAAAGTGCTCCGTTGAGGTCATGACACTTGCATGAAGCTTGCTGCAAAAATTTGAAACTAAAATTATTCAAACCCTTATTCCCATGGAGTCATAACATGTCTCTGATACCACTGATATGGATCTTGGGGGGAGGTACCCAAGATCTAAAAAATTGAAATGAATCTTGGAGGAGGAGGCCCCCAAGATCTGAAAAATTAGAATACCACAAAAGGGAGAGAACACACCATAAATAAAACCATAAAGAAACTTTTTATTAAAAAAGAGAATAATTTTACAAGTTACATTGTGGTGGATGATCTATCCTTTTAAAAAATTTGAATAGTTACCTATATAATTTTTTATTTATAATACCATGGGTAAATTTCATGGGCGGGTAAAATACCATGGGTGAATGAATACCGCGGGTAGATGTCACTTACAATACCATGGGTGGGTAAGTACCATGGGTGTATGAATATTATGGGTGGATGCCACTTATAATACCATGGGTATATTCCAAGCGTGGATGAATACAATGGGTGGATAAATACCATGGGAGAATGAATATCATAGGTAGATGCCACTTTCTATTCGGACCATAGTGCTATTGCCCGCACTGGTACTGGGATAACTAGTTTTCACCTCCTTCCCCTTCGAGTGAGCAGAGCGAACATTTATACTTGAAAGGGATTCCATTGATAACACAACCTTTCTACTTTCATATGGAAAAATGGTTTGGTGACACATTTTAATGAGGAAAATCAGGCGGTGACTAGCTCTTCTATATTCACAATTTAGTGGCATGTAAGAGGATTCATTGCCAATTTTGAAAAATCCTTAGCCATGGGACATTGTGATTAAGATAACATATAGCTTCTTTTACTTTGTATTTTATTTGGGGGGGTTACATCATGGATATTCCAAGGTTTTGGCTTTGGGTGAAGATAATCTTTCCATACAATGAGAGAATGCTTTACAAGAGCACTATCGACGACAGAGTTGGAAAAATTGCCGCATGAGAAATTTTCAATATCGACGACAAAGTTGGCCAAATTTTCCTATGAGAAATTTTCAGAGGGTGAGGTTATCGATGCCCACTTGGGCTCTCGTTAGAAATTATTAAAAGGTATGCCCCCAAGTTTCCTAATTTGGAAAATTTGGGAAGGGTCAGAGTGGAATACTGTAACATACTGTAATTAACCAAAAAGTTGGTAGATTAACATTATTTGTCACCTTCATGGTTAACCACCTCTCCACATGTTTTTTAGTAGAAGATGTCAATGATGTTAGGTTGAGTTCAACGATATGTTATGTGGGAAACTCATGGAATATGTCATAGTAGGCCACCTTAGATAGACATGTGTCATGTTTTCGCAGGTCTAAGCTCCTTGTCATGGAAGGCTTGTAGGTGGAGTGGGAGTGATAAAAATTTGACACATGGCCAAATCTGAGGCACTTAGTTCACATATTCATCATGCATATTCTTGATGCAAAGACCACAACAAACATCAAATGAGTGGCTCCCTCTACCATCATATCATGTAGTACAAAGATCTGAATAGTGAGATAGGTCCACGTGGACGGTGGTGACCAACTAGATAGAAGGATGTAGAGGTTGACATGGTGAGAAACATAGAAGGTGATGTGGACACAAAGGTGTGGAGCTCAGAGATACCTAGCGTGATGACGTGTATGGTGGATGTGGTGGGTTCAGTGTGACTTGTGACTGATGTGAGAATGGATAGGTGGAAGCGGTTTTAGGTC
The DNA here is from genome assembly GCA_034641835.2 of Pinus albicaulis. NCBI lineage: Eukaryota > Viridiplantae > Streptophyta > Pinopsida > Pinales > Pinaceae > Pinus > Pinus albicaulis. The sequence continues at coordinate 437,909,375 of CM076575.1, read as the reverse complement.
ATGATGAAATGGGGAAGGGATTGGTGCAATCAGTGACACACAACAGTGTTTTGCAAAAGGTAGAGAGTGAAGATATGCGACCACAAGGTTGTGAGAGAGGCTTGTGTTGTCGACATGTGGTCGTCTTCACACAACCTTTGGGAATTATCTATCATGCACATTCAGGATGTTGATGGCACCTAAGTGTTAGATGTATTATCATTAATGCCATCCGATCTAGGAGTGAAAAAATTCCTCTAGCTATTTCGGTGTTGTTGTCTCTTCCATTCCACCTATACGGCCCGCCATGCCCATTGATGGCTTGCACGTTTAGCTCTCAGATCCACCCACTAGCACTCAATGCTCAAGTCTGTGATTGAATTCCTTGGAAATATTATGGACAAGGGGTACCCTTCCCCATCACTTATTCAAAAATTGACAGAGCTAGAGGAAAATAAAAGGATAATTTTCAATATACAGGAGATCACTTTCCGTTTGAAAATTTGGGCACTATGGGTCAAATCCTGCCCATCCTATTTGTTACCACTCAGTAATTTCTGAAGGTTAAAGAAATAATTCACTGAGGTAACTACAAACTTACTTTCGATTTTAGGATCTAGACCTCCTAAACTCAGAGAGGGCTCTCTCTATAAGATTTAACTTTGTTGATTATATTTGATTTTAGGCTAGTTATATGGAGAAAATTGGCTTTTGGATTTTGATTTGGTTTGGTGGGAAAATCAATTACTGAGATGGATAGCGATAGATCTATTTTCCATTGGGCAGATGGAGTCAATGTGTCAAGGAGACAGATCAGGATCAAGGTCTAAAGGCCGATTTTCACAGGGCAAGAGAGAAGAGTCACTCAAGATCTTCAGAGGCTGATTGGTAAAGTGGTTTTAATCGGGATAAAGAGAAATTAAGGGTTCTTTGATCCGGATAAGGATTGAAAAGGTAGAGGTCAATAAAAATCAGGGAGAAATTAAGGGTTACCTGGTCTGGATATCAGTAGAAAACATTTAAATGAAAATCAGTAAATCACAGAGTGCTTTCAACAAATTTTGAAATAACAATTCCTGATTTCACATTAAAATTTAAAACACATTCATGAATGGATGGAAAATATCAGAAAATTGACAAATAACATGAGAAAATACTTCACTTCAGTGGCCCAACACATGAATCCTGAAATATGATGATTTATTGCTGTGATCCAGTCTGCTGACTTGAAATTGATGCAAAAAACCTTCAGGTTCAGAAAATATGAATACAGAAATATTAATAAATTAATCCACCCCTAATACTTCAAATGATGAAGTATTTATACAAATTCTGAACTAGAATATCTGGAAAAAATATGAAGATTGGTTTACAAATATCTCAAACTATATTACATAAATGGAACTTAAATAAAGGACACTAAAAAATAATGAATCTACTTGGAACTATACTTATGGATTTATGGTGATAAAGAAGATAAATTTGAATTTGATAGCAACTCTTAGATGATGATGAGGCTTCCAAGTCACTAACTGTCTCCTTCCTTCGTGCTTTTTGCTCGAGAAATTCTGCAAAATTGGGGTTCAATGATGCCTTTGTATATCTCAATCCGAGATATATATATATAAAAATTAAGAGAGGTTATTTTAGATACATATGTTATTGAGATAAAACTCTCTCAGTTTCCCAAAATTCAGTTCCATCTATTCACAATAGGCTCTAAAAAAGGATGTGTAAAACAAAACTTTGCACAGTATGAACAATAGGCTGTGAAGATGAGCATGTATATATCATTCTTTGATACCTGTGCATAAAGTGAGATAGGTTTTTGTATGTTGTTATATTAGGAACATAAACCTTCTCTGGGTTTTCAAAATTCATCATGGATTGGCCACAATAGTTTCTATAAAACTATGACGTAAATAGGAAATTTCTGGAAAATGTCCCTTCCTGCTCTATTTTCATCTTTTAACATTATTGTTATTTTAACTATTTTTACTTTTACTTCGGATAAACTTCATTGTTGCTGGTGAAAGTGTTTTCATCTCTGTTTAACCACTACTGCCTCCGTGTTTACTTTTACAGTTTTACCTTGACTGCTTTGTTTTCTTTGATTTGACTTTCACTTTGACTTTTTATCTGAAACACTTTAACACTGATGCTCTTTGACTATTTGGTTTTCACTGTCACTTTGAATTCTTATTTCACTTTTAGCATTCACTCTGAAAATTTATCTCTCTCTGCATAAATGACTTCTTTCTATTCTGATGCCTGGAATATTTTGTTAAGGACCATTATTAAAATTCATTTCCTTGTAAGCTTTTTAGGAGTAAACAGTTTGAACTAGTATCAACTATTTTTCTAAATTATCCTTCTACTAATAACCTGAAAAAACCAAACAATTTGTTAATGAAACAAAGGTCTGCAAGAAGGGATAATGGCTTTGATGATGGGAAAATATTGTGAAAAGTGGTTTTGAACTACAGTGGGGTTTCATTTTGTTGGTAATGGCTCTCAAAAAAATGTGTTTTGAAATAATTTTTATCCTTTCACATAGTTTTGGAGCTTTAACATGGTTTTTTTAGGGATTTTCGCATCGATTTAGTGCATAGTGCAGAGTGGAGAGGTAGTTGGATGGTTTTAACACACCGCATAGTGGAAAGATGGGTTTTAGAGGATGACATAGTGAAAATGGGAGGTAAGTAGACAAGAGAAGGTAATTTAAATAGAGGGTGGTTTTAATGCACTGGAGAAGAGTGGTTTTGGGTGGCTATCACAAGATCAACAGGTGGTAAATGATATTCATTGTATCAATGCGATCTAACGGAATTCTAGAGTGTGGAGGGGAGAGAAAATGGAAAAACAACTTTTATCGAAAATTTGAATTTGTTTACCAATCGCGCTATTAAATTTGTGATGGGAGATTTGCACCATCAGATTTGATGACATAGAGTGAATGGTTGAGATTTAATGATGGAACTACGGGGTAATGGGTGTGGGGCCTACGTTTTTTTTAATGGTGTTGGAGGGTTATTTATGTATTAAAATTAACATTTCAATACATATTCGGGGTGATATTTATATGTGGGGATTAATGTATTATTAAACAAATGGGGGCGGGTGTATGTAATATAAACTGTCAGGGGTAATGGGACCAGTATTCATCACATGTGCAGAATAGAACTATAGGTTATAATTAAAATTTGGGTTGGGAATTAAAATAAAAAGTGGAATTAATATAATACGGGATAAGGGGTATATAGTGGAGCTAATACATTAGGTTAAGAGTTAATATGAAATGAATTTGCAGAACATAAAAATATACTAAGTAAAGTGTAACGTATGTCTTTGGGCAGGATTTTCATAGTGGTGGCCCCATATTTAACATTTCACACTTATACATAGGATAGCAACATTTTTGTGCATTTTGGGATATTTTTGTACGAAAAGTGGAATTAGTGAAAGGGGTTTTAATTTTCCTAGGTAAAATTTGTTTTAAACTTATAAAAAGGGGATTTGGAAAAGGAAAATGAATGATGTAAGGAGGAAAATGGATTTTTATGAAGGATAAGGGTTTTTATGAGGGGAATTCTAATACCTTAGTGTCAATCAATCATTAAGCCATGGGTCTGGTCCCAACAAAAGTCAGAGAAATGCTTTGAGCCTTTATTACTTAAGGATTTAGTACTAAAACACATTGCGGGGAGGGAAATTAGTAATATGCCAAATGATGTTTATCCATGCCTTGTGAAACATGTTTTCTTCCTACCCATCCTTTATTATACCATTTTTCCTTTATTTGGGTGCATTTTGGCTTGCAGACCCTTTTCATTTTCCTTTTATCAACAAATTATTTAATTCTAATCTTATTACTTCCAAGGGTTCAGATTAAGCTGTTGAGCTCCTTATTTATTCTCTACCTAGCTAGTGATCTGCCAAGGTTAAGCTATTTGGCGAGATATTTATTATCTATCTATCATCATGAAATTTAAAGCATGGAAAAGTCAAGATTAAGCTATTTAAATTATCATAAAAGTAAGTAGTAGTGGCATGTAGACTTGCAACACTTTCATGATATATTTTTTATGCGGTTCATATATATATATATATATATATATATTATCTTTGTTTCTTTTTTTCCTTTTATTGTTCTTTTAGGACATACCCTCTTTTAATTTTTAATTTGGGAATGAATTTGCAGAAAGGAAAGGTATGTACAATATTTCAAGATTTTTACAGAGTCAAATCAAAATTATGAATCTTATATTTATAAAACCCTAACAACAACTTCACATGGGGATGGAATCTCCTTGTCACATGTCAAGAACACCGTCGACTAGTAGCCTGATCCATTGGGCCAATCCCAAACATGCATATGTTGTGACTAGAAACTCTTGAATTGAATTTACACATTTTTCTGCAAACTAAAATCTGATCGGAGAATAAAAGCTGTTGCAACCTTCAAACTAATATAATAAATCATCAACATCTTAGGGCCTTATCCTTGGCTTCAAATATTAATGAATTATTTCAAAACTAGGTGAAAACTGTGAACTGAAATAACCTGAAATCCTACCTACTTCATTTAATCAGTTGTCCAACTGTTGGTTAGATAAAATGAAATAGCCAATGCAACCATTCAAGAATTATGTACTTTGATATATTTTGTTGCATTTTCTTGTTTATTATGAAAACTGTGATTCTGAAACCTATTAGAAACTTGTCAACAAATGAGAGAATATGGAAATACTTGATTTCCTTTGTTGACTCTAGAAAATTTTCAAAAGGATCTTCCAAGGTATATAAACTAATTTTTAACCGATATAAACAATTTTACATTTGTTCTAGATTTCCTTCATGCCATGAAACTGAAATCTTATTTTCATCTTTATCTCCCTGCAAACTTTCACATAAGATTTGTCATGATATTCATACTGATTGTAATATTTGACTGCTGAAACCTTTATCATCTTCATTCTAAAACTCATAGTTAGTTAATGGAGGAAGGCTTTGAGTGCATTCAATATTCAACATATCTGTTATTGGATCATGAAAAACTTGGGAAAAATTCTCCAACCTATGACATATAGGATTCCATGGGACTTCATCAACTCCAACAAGTTTCACATCCTTTTCTTTAAAGATGTTATACCACATGTTAGTCATAAATATTTTTGACTGTTGTGATGACTATATGCCTTGCCTAGGTTTTCTAGAAACCAATTTAAAATAGTGAATTTTTCCTCTAGAAAACCCCTCAAAGAAAATTTTATCTTTTTCCTCTCTTACAGACTATGTTAGAAGGGGTCATCAAGTTTCAATGTTGATAAAACTCCCCTGTCCATAACTGTCATAAGACTTATATCTCTGAATAGTCAAAATCCTCCTATTTCACAAAACATTTTGTCCAAACGTAAGTCAAGTTGTCCTTTTTACATTCTCACTGACTGAAGTTACTGTTTGATGACCTGACTATGTCTAGGAAACCCTTTCAAAAAGTCATAAAAAAATGTCTAGGTTAGGTGATGGTGCTTAGGATGAGCATCCTAGAAGGCTTGTGTCTTGTTAAGAACTCTACTTTTACTATCAGTCAAAGTATCCTGTCCTTCTATCTGGAAAAGCTAACCCTTTTTTTATCCCTAGGCCATGCACCATCAATTTTTCATGTGTTTTGTTTCGGCAAAGCTCAAAAAGTCAACTCAAGAAGAAACAGAGTAAAGATGGTCCTATGACCAAAGAGAAAGTGATCAAATGAGTTTAAAAATTTATCCTCATAGTATAACAAGAAAAGGTTGCCAAAAATCAAGTCATCTTATCTAGACAACTCTGCAGGGGTGCTAGGATAAATGGCATAAATCAAAATTGGGCAAACAAACATTTCAAGGAGAGGTTTCAAGTAAAAAAAAATAGTTGACTCTTTGGAGACTAAAGGAAATACAGGGCTAAGAGGAAGAGGGACAAACTAGTTTATCGCTGGAAATGAAAAATACCTAAGGATGTCAAGGAATCATCCATTATGGCAAATAAGAACAAAAGGCTGAAAGACAATTCACCAAGCACTGCATGTCACTCCACAAGTTTCAGGAAAAAAGACCCTCAGCAGTCTTTAGACATCAAAGTGAAAAGCATGAAAAGGGAAACAAATGTTTTCTCATAACCCTACAACCTAAGCTGAAAATCATCAAAGGTGCTACCGTCGCCAATGAATATAAATCTACTACAAAAGAGTGTTCACACCTAAGAGAGACACAACAAATAGTTGTGATTTTGAAATACATTACCTGTTCATTAGCCTCACAGTGAATTTCTACAAAGAGACATGTCTCATACATATTGGGTAAAGGATAAGAACACAAATTTTGGTTTGAATTGCCTCCTTCAATTATAAAGAATAGGGCACAAATTTTATTTGGAATTGCCTCCTTCAATGATAAGCAGAGGGCACAACGTTCTGTGAGTTACCCCTACAAGGAGAAATAAAGAGCACGTTTTATGGTTTGCATACTCCCAGAAGTATTTAGGCATCAATGTGAAAAGCATAAAAAGGATCAGCTGCCTTTTTATTTATACCCCTGTAGCCTAGACCCTAAATCATCAAAGGCACTATCATCACAAAAGTAGCTAAACTTACTGCAACGGAGAGGTTACACCTAAGAGAGAAAAAGCAGATAGGTTGGATTTTGAAATCCATTACCTGTTCATTAGCTTCACAGTAAATTTCTACAAAGAACATGTCTCATAAGAAAATTGTACTAAAGACAAAGTTGGTTGTAAAAAAGGCCTCCTTCAATCATAAGCAGAGGGCAAATACTTAAGTTTAAAGGGCCTCCTTCATGACAAGTAGAGGGCACAATTGCTTTAAAGGGCCTCCTTAATTTGATGAACAGAGATTAGGCAAAAACAAAGGTTGTTTAAAGAGCCCAGAATTTTTTTGAAGTACCTTCCTTCAAGCATAAACAGAGCACCCACATAGTTTTAAAGAAACTTCCTTCAATGACAAGTAGAGGGAAAAAACTTAAGTTTAAAGGACCTCATTCATAACAAGTAGAGGACAAACACTTAATTTTGAAAAAGCCTCCTTCAATGAAGATAAGGTGTTACACAAAGGTCAGTCACAAACTTGACTTAAAGAATGTGGAGGAAAACATAGTTGTTAAATTCACCTTGCAAATGAAAAAAATCCATCATAAGCTTAATCACGTGTTCAAATGCTAAAGGTAGTGGTGAAGGGAAAAAAAAAAAGGGACAAACAAGGATAAGCCATAAGGTGGAGGTAAACTGCATTTCTGCACTAGCATTCACCACTTTTGACCAGTGTTGGGTGAATCAGTTTTTGGACAGAAAAATGGACACCAAATGAAAAAATTCGAATATATTTGGAAGGTAGACACCCATAGCTTTCCAACGAGCCATTCTGGGCCTAATTCTGACCTTGGGAAGCCCTCCAAAACATTGCTGCAAAAGGACCTCTTTCTGTGCTACGTGCCTGTAGATGGATGCTACGCGCCTACAGTCTGCTCTTGTGTTATTTTCTTAAGGATACGACGTGCCTGTAGATGGAAACTACGCACCTGTAGGAAAAGTGTAGCACCATCCAAAAAATTGCAGAAAGGGGGCCAGAATTGAAATTTTTTCCCAGAATTGATTTTTCACGACAATAAGAAAGTTTCAAGGTCTGGATTTTGAGCTAACTCCTAAAAATGTTTCAAAATCAACTAAGATCCCTACATAGGAGAAAAGTGGTTCAAGTAGGCATACCTCGATCCGAGTCACTATAAGCCTTTTCTATGACAAAAAAAGTGATCATGAAGCTGGTGACCCACAAGAAAAAAAAATGAAGACAATGATGAAGGATCAGGCAGCCCACAGCAAGAAAATGAAGACAGTGATGAAGAAAGAGGCAGCCCACAACAAGAAAATGAAGGCAGTGATGAAGAAGAAGGCAGACCACAAAAAGACATTGAAGATACTAGAGATGACATGCAATCCACATCAGAAAAACATTGAAAAAAATGAAAATGATAGAAGCAATCACATCAAAGAGGGAAGTAATAAAAACAGTCATGACAGCAAGAAAATAGATGAAGGCAGGGATAGTTTTGAAAAGAAAAAAACAGTAGACCTAGACATCTCCCACCAAATAGAAAAGCAGCATGATCTTTCTAATTTTAATCTTGATAATGAGTTCATTATAGATATCAAATTTAATGAACAAGGAAATTCTCCACATCAAAGCAACCAAGAAGTGCAAGCAGAGAATGTTTTTAGAGAAGAAGACAGCCCCAAGGCTGCAAGAGACCAAACTAAACAATCCCAGGTATTGATTCCTCCTCTCACTCATCATCAGCAAGGTCAAGAGCATGTGTTTACTGCCTATCCAAGGAAAAGGGCCGTGTTTCCTTCATCAAAAGTAGCAAAGGCTAAAAACACCAAAACATCAAGGAAGAAAACCACTCAAACAGTGACCAGCAATGTCACTAGGGCGCTAAGGAGTAGAGGAAAATTCCCAAAGAAGAGAAAAGTATAATTTCCCAAGAAAACCAGAGGAAATAAAATCATCAAAGGCAAGGGAAAGGAGAAAATTGAAGAACAAGAAAGTAGTCATGAGCATGAGAGGGAGTTTGAACTAATACAGTTAGAGAGTGATGTTGAATAAGATGAGCCCAGTATTCTTAGATCCCTCTTACAAGATTGGGATGCCCAAGTTAAAGACTTAGTAAATGATCTAGAAAGGTCAAAAGACCTTATCCACTTTTTGCAAATCAAAAATAAGCAAATGAGTGGACAGATGGCAACCTATGAGGCCCGGGCACTCAGATACAGATGAGAAGCTCAAAAGTCACAAGTGATGTTAGAAGAATACATGGGTGAGTATGAGGAATATGATGAAGAAGAAGGGCCAGCAAGAAAGAGACCTAAGACCATGGGTCTTAGAAGAGCATTGCAAAAGCAGAAAGAAGAAGAATCAACGCATGCACAACAATACCCTCTTACGGAGCTACTTGCTCTAGAAATTGAGAATGATAAAGATTCTTGGATTGAGAGGGAAAATCAGCATTTGGTAACGAAATTGGAGAAAACTAACAAGGATTTGGGCCTACAAAGGAGAATGACCAAGCACTACAAGAAATTGAATCAGTTTGCCCGAAGGAAACTCAAAGCTGCCCAAAGGAGGCGCCCAACGGAAAAATGTAGAAAAGGCCAATCCCATCTTGGAATTCTTGCTTGAGCCTCATTACATGTTTCTAAAAACCCTTAAGGGGTTTACTCACCAAGATTGGGCAATTTTGGACACATTCTCATTTTTTGTGAATTTTAGGCCTAACAGCATAAAATCATGGGTATCTTAACTTTTTCTCGAAGCATCCTTAGTTGAAGAAAATTATGTTTTTGGATTTTTTGACATCAAAGGAGCATGCTTAGAAATTTTCAGATCAAATGAAGCTATTTTGTTCTCTCAAAAAAGCTAAAAACAACCATTTTTTACCTTTTTGCCCCTAATATCACCACTTGCTACACTCCTGGGTTTTTTCACTATTTATACTTTTTGACTAACTTTTGTGCATCAGATTTGAAAAAAACAAATATTTTTTGAAATTAGACATCCGTAGCTTTCGAATGAGCCATCACGGGACTCATTTCGACATCGGTAAGTCCGCCAAAACTACACTGCAAAACAAACCTTTTTCTGGTGCTACGCTCTCGTAGATTTTGCTGAAAAGTAGTTTTCTGAGTGATGACTAGGCGAAATGTGCATTAAGCATGTTTTTCTTATGTGTTAGACCTTAAGAGTCATTATTTTTTGCTATTTTGTTCCGAAAAGATATTTTTGAAGGATATTTTGTGTTTGGACTTTGTTAGGCCTCGAGGACAGTTTTATACATTTGTTTTTGGCCAATGGCCTTCTAGTTGCTCTAGGTGGGTTTCCTCCTCTTTGGTTTATATAAACGAGGAGGATTTATTGTAACAAAGAGGCAGAACTTGATATATTGAGAGCAATACATAGCATTATGAGCTTGGAAGAAATACTTGTTTTATGAAGTGGATGATGTCTTGCTTGGCTTGAAGGTGGAGGAGAATTGTGTGTAAGATTCCATGGCTTGGTGAATGGTGATGTTTCTTTGATTTGTTTATGTTTCCTTGTTTTCATTAATGTTCCATACTTCTCATTTTTTGTAGATCAGAAAAGTATATGTTGAGACATGCTCATGGAAGCACCTCAAACATCCTACATGTTACATCTTTAATGTTTTCCTCTTCTTGATCATTTCTAAAGGATTCTTAACTGCCCTTTAGGTCCATCAAGAAAATTGTTATTTGTTTCATTTATGGTTAGTATGTTTAGCTATCTTGTATGATTTAAGGTATGCCCTGCTTACTTCTAGTTTTTCAAACTCCATTTCTGAAATCTTTCTATGAAATATTGGTTGTTTTAGTTAAGTCAAGGAGGTATCGTTCGATCTTGCCCTTTTTCCATGCTTGCAAACTTATTTCAGAGTTCCTGATAGCTCAAGATATGTTTTTTAGGAGCTCCCTCTTCATATATTAATTTTTTTTTTTATCTTATTTGTTTTCCCAGCAGCTGAAGGTGATTTTCTAGAGTTAGAGGTTCTTATGCTTCTATGTATCACCGGATTGTTTATCTTTCATATGTATCAGTTTGAGTTTTATTCATAGATATTTATGGTTTTCCCTACCTCATGAATACCTGCTTTAAAACTATATATGTTTAAGATCTCTTTGTATTTCACAAACTTAATGTTCATTTCACTTCACTTTCACCCAAAGAATCTATTTACCTTGACTAAATCGGCCCTGCAATAATACCTTGTCCACCATTTAGATAGTATTGACTTTATCTGACCCCATAGCCCTATTGATTTGATGAAATCTCTTTCTATTTTTCCTTCCTGATGATTTTACCTCAAAAACCCAAAAACATCCCAAAATATACTTAATAGCTAGCCTAAAATCACACATACAATGCGAACAAATTCACATCCTTCGTATAATAGAGAGAGCCCTCTCTGAGTCCAAGAACGCTAGGTCCTAAGACTCCAATGATTGGTTTGATGTTACCCTATCATTTGGTTTACCAATCTGCCAAATTATGGGACACCAACATAATCGCGATCACGGTGGGACCCTGAGTGAAAATCAAACTTAGACTCCCTAAACATTTCAACATCCCTTAAGAAGACTATCTTGTCGATTTATCCCACTGCACACCAACATAATGGCGATCACGGTGGGAATTTTCTGAGTTCATATTAATCTGAATATCTTTCAAGACTCCCAAAAAACCCCTGTCAAACTGAGCATGCTATCCTATTGATCCATCCCACTGCTCTCTAACATAATGGCGACACGGTGGGACTTTTCTGAGTTCATATTAATCTAAATATCTTTGAAGACTCACAGAAAACCCTCATCAAACTGAGCATGCTATCATATTGATCCATCCCACTGCTCAATAACATAATGGCGATCACGATGGGAATTTTCTGAGTTCATATTAATCTGAATATCTTTCAAGACTCATGGAAAACCCTGTCAAATTGAGCATGCTATCCTATTGATCCATCCCACCGCTCACTAACATAATGGTGATCATGGTGGGACCTTGAGTCAAATCATCCTAGGTATCCCTTAGGAACTCTCAAAGTCTCAGTCAAACTTAGAAGACTAAAGTATTGTCAAAAGAGTAGAATTTGGTTGTTTCACCATTCTAGTAAAAAGATGACTCAGCTATAGGACACTCTCACAAACGCTAGGGCTACATAAAGAAACTCAGAAAACCCCAAAACATCCTTAGATTGGTTTTTTGTCAGTATTGGTGGTGGAACATACACATATACCCTCAAAACAACTAAAAAATCCACCTGGTAACTCCACTAGCCTCGAGTAGGCCTATTACCTGACTAGTTCTTATAAAATACCCAGGGAATGTGTTAAGCAATCCCAATCATGTTGATGGTGGACATCAAAGTTCAAATCTTCCACCTGGTGACTCCACAAACCCTCAATAGACCAAAATAATCCAATGGTAGAGAACTCTAGACTGGTTTAAAAGACACAACGATCCTTTCTCATTAACAAATATGGATCCAAGGATACAAAAGAGATATGCTCCGATGAGTAGAGATCATATCCCTAGATTCCCACACAAAATTCCTAAAATAAATTGGATGAAAAACCTACCTATATTTCAAGATGAAAAGGTTTATGACCCCTTGTTACACCTCATCAAATTTCATATACACATATGGAGGTTGAAGGTTGAATGGCATGAGGACTACCTCATGAAAATGTTCATGGCAACATTAGAAGGTAAGGCGAGAAATTGGTATGAATGGCTAAAACCTGGCATCTTGTTTTCTTTGAAGGATTTCCAAAAAGTATTTTATAAACACTATACAGGGCATTGTCCATCTCTATCATTGGCTGAAAATTGTTGTGATCGATATGAAGACCTTATACAATACCTTGTGAACATTGATGAAGACTTAGGAAATTGGCATCCCGAGGATCTATTAGAGGAGATTCATGCTTTTCATACTCAAGATAACTGTATTGACAGTCAATAAGAGTTGGTTGAGGATGAAATCAAATATAAAATGGAATAAGAATCAAAACCTTTAGTATCTCTACCCTTATGCTTTAAATCATTCCAGATTTTGAAAGCAAATTTGCGTCCTGAAGATCTCTTAGTAGTTATTCAGGAAACCCTTGCTCAAGTTAACTCTCACATAAATCAAGAAAATTTGGTTGAGGATGAAATCAAATCTGAAATGGAAGAAAAATCAAAATGTTTAGGATCTCTACCTTTGTGCTTTGATTCTTTTCAAATTATACAAGCAAATTGGCCTCCTAAGAATCTATCAGGGGCAACTCATGAATCCCATGCTAATTGTCCCGAACATCAAGAAGAGTTGGTTGAGGATGAAACTAATGAAGAAATGAAAGAGAACCTATAGGATATCTCTAAAGGCACAAGTGATGATTCATCATCTCTCTTAGGTGAGGCCCAAAAAGGCATTCATCCTCTAAATCAGCTTTCCCAAGAGAAAGAGGATTATTGTAGTTATATCCAAATAAAGATAAAAATGCCTCCCTTTTTAATTGAAGAGGAGATATATCAACTCATAAACATGCAGACAACCTATAAAACTTCATATGACCAAAAATTTTATGATCATTCTCTTGCTAATCTTGCATAACATAAGTCAAAAAATAGATTTGTAAATCAATTCGAAGAGAAACAATATGATAGTCCAATATGTATGGCTGGTGACATTACTTATATTAATGATTCTCCAAGGTTTGATAAATATATTTATGATTATGATATCCAAGCAGAAGCTAACCTTGCAGAGCCACCAGCAGTTGATTTGTGGGATGAAGTTCACTATCATTAGATTGAAAGCAGTAATCAGCTAAGATAGGTCACCTATGACACTGATGAGGAAAGTCTTGAGAGTTTAGAAGTAAGTGAAGATTATTTGACTCTTTTCTCTACATCACTTCAGTCCATCAGAAATAGTTTTCTTGTGATTGGAAATCAGCAGTCTATCAATTTGGTTGATGAGTTTGGAAAAGCTAATGAGTTTCTTGAGCAAGTTGTAAATAAGAATCCTTCTCCTGAAATGGTTGAGGAAATAATTTATGACATAGAACTTTTCTCAGCTCTAGATAAGCAGTCACCAAGTTCCTTTGGATTACAAATTGCATATGAAGGCATAGAATTTGATAATCACATGATAGTTGTTGCACCACCTTCTTAATAAGATCTACTGCTAAAGAGTATCCCTGCTCATCAACACGATGACCTTCACACATATTCCAGTCCACTCAATAAGAGCACATCAGCTTGGCAATAGGACTACACTGCAATATATGATGATTCTGACAGTTCAGGTGATCATGAGGAAGAGGAGGAATTTATTTCCCAAAAGAGCCTCAAGCATAGCGAAGTGGAAGAAGGAGTAGTCCTGGATGAAGCTTATGTATCAAGTCCTCAATATTAGGTATCATTCCAAGATCCATTTGTTGTTTTCCTTGAGAAATGTAAAAGAGGAGTGTTTTCTGCCAAAAACAGTTTGATGCGAGGTTTAAAGAGAATTTGAGGCACTACTATTGAGGCACAAGTGAGGTGCAAGTGGCTTTTTGATTTCTTCAGCATCCTCAAAGAGCTAAAACAAGACCACCCATGCAATCACCTACTTGACTGGTTATATTGGAAAAGAGAGTTCACCAAATAAATGTCTATCATGTATATGTTAGATTAGGATAGATAGGAATGCAAAATAAGCTCAGCCCCATGAGCATCTTTCTTTTAGATTGTTTTGAGAAAAATGAAAACACAAAAACAGGAAAAGTAGAAAAAGAGGGAAGTTTCTGAAGCAATGATACAACCCCATACGCAAAAAATAGTCATGCTGAAAGTGCGCAAGTCTAAATGCCACCACTAGTGCTCAAAAGATGTATTGTTTAGTTATCTAGCCTAATCATAACTGAGCATGTTTTAAATTGATTACTGATAAGTTAGTAAAAAATAATGATAGTCAAAATATGAAAGCTTGACTTATCAAAGAAAGTAGATTAGGAAACAAAGATGTTGGTTCCACACGCTCAAAATAGAACCAAAGAGAAAAATAGGGATTAAAAGGAAACTATGTATCCTAGCCCTATTTTTTCTAAATCTCATTTTGTACAAAAATAACATTTGTGTGCAGCTTGTCTTTATGCCACAAAGATATAGGTAGAGAAATAAGGGAGTTCATTAGTTTAATCTAGACTCCCAAAAGATATACGTGTAGAATTAGATAGTGTTTTATTTTTTCAAAAATATCCTGTCAAAGGGTTTGCCAGTCCAAGTGCACCCAAAGAAGAAAAAATGTTAGGCAAAATAGCTGGGTAAGTAGAGATGAGTTTGATGCTAATCATGATGTAAGTTTGTCAGAAAGCATCATTTTCAGGAAAAGCATCAAGAAAAAGAGAAATCTGCGCCAATGGATAAGCCACTGGTCTTCATAAGCCAGAGATCTACAATTCTGGACACCTCCTGAAAAGGAGCTTCCCTCCCCAAATGGAGCCACTGTTAGTCATTAGTATTTTTGACTGTTGTGATGACTATATGCCTTGCCTAGGTTTTCTAGAAACCAATTTCAAACATTCAATTTATCCTCTAGAAAACCCCTCAGAGAAAATTTTATCTTTTTCCTCTCTTACAGACTGTGTTAGAAGTGGTCATCAAGTTTCAGTCTTGATAAAACTCCCCTGTCCATAACTATCATAAGCCTTGTACCTCGGAATAGTCAAAATCCTCCTATTTCACAAAACAGTCTATCCAAACATAAGTCAAGTTGTCCTTGTTACCTTCTCACTGACTGAAGTTACTGTTTGATGACCTGATTATGTCTAGGAAACCCTTTTAAAAATTCATAAAAGAATGTCCAGGTTAGGTGATGGTGCTTAGGATGAGTATCTTAGAAGGCCTGTGTCTTGTTAAGAACTCTGGTTTTACTATTAGTCAAAGTATCCTATCCTTCTATCTGGCAAAGAAAATCCTTTTGTTATCTCTAGGTCATGCACCATGAAATTTTCATGTGTTTTGTTTCAGCAAAGCTCAAAAAGTCAACTCAGGAATAAACAGAGTAAATATGGTCCTATGACCAAAGAGAAAGTGATCAAAGGAGTTTCAAAATTTATCCTCATAGTATAACATGAAAAGGTTGCCAAAAATCAAGTCATCTTATCCAGACATCTCTGCAGGGGTGCCAGGATGAATGGCATAAATCAAAATTGGGCAAATAAACATTTCAAGGAGAGGTTTCAAGTCAAAAAAATAGTTGATTGTTTGGAGACTAAGGGAAATACAGGGCTATGAGGAAGAAGGACAATCTGGTTTATCTCTGCAAATCAAAAACACCTAAGGATGTCAAGGAATCATCCATTATGGCAAATAAGCACAAAAGGTTGAAAGACAATTCACCAAGCACTCCATGTCACTCCACAAGTTTTAGGAAAAATGACCCTCAGCAGTCTTTAGACATCAAAGTCAAAAGCATGAAAAGGGAAACAAATGTTTTTTCATAACCCTACAACCTAGGCTAAAAATAATCAAAGGCGCTACCATCACCAATGAAGATAAAACTACTACAAAAGAGTGTTCACACCTAAGAGAGACATAGAAGATAATTGTGATTTTGAAATACATTACCAGTTCATTAGTGTCACAATGAATTTCTACAAAGAGACATGTCTCATATAGATTGGGTAAAGGATAAGAACACAGATTTTGGTTTGAATTGCCTCCTTCAATTATAAAGCAGAGGGCAAAGATTTTGGTTTGAATTTCCTCCTTCAATGATAAGAAGAGGGCATAGAGTTTCGTGAGTTACCCCTACAGGGAGAAATAAAGAGCACATTTTATGGTTTGCAGACTCCCAAAAGTATTTAGGCATCAAAGTGAAAAGCATAAAAATCATCAGCTACCTTTTTTCTTTTATACCCCTATAGCCTAGACCCTAAATCATCAAAGTCACTATCATCACAAAAGGAGCTAAAGTTACTGCAAAGGAGAGGTTACACCTAAGAGAGAAAAAGCAAATAGGTTGGATTTTGAAATCCATTACCTTTTCATTAGCTCCACAGTAAATTTCTACAAATAACATGTCTCATAAGAAAATTGGATTAAAGACAAAGTTGGTTGTAAAAAAGGCCTCCTTCAATCATAAGCAGAGGGAAAATAATTAATTTTAAAGGGCCTCCTTCATGACAAGTAGAGGGCAAAGTTTCTTTAAAAGGCCTCCTTCATTTGGTGAACACAGATAAGGCAAAAACATGGGTTGTTTAAAGAGCCCAGACTTTGTTTGAAGTACCTTCGTTCAATAATAAATAGAGCGTACACACAGTTTTAAAGAAACATCCTTCAATGAAAATTAGAAGGCAAAAACTTAAGTTTAAAGGACCTCCTTCATAACAAGCAGAGGACAAACACTTAAGTTTGAAAAAGCCTTCTTCAATGAAGATAAGGTGTTACACAAAGGGCAGTCATAGACTTGACTTAAAGAATGTAGAGGCAAACATAGTTTTTAAATTTGCCTTGCAAATCACAAAATTCCATCATAATCCTAATCATGTGTTCAAATGTTAAAGGTAGTGGTGAAGGGAAACAAAAAAGGGACAAAAAAATCTATCAGATAAGCCATAAGCTGAAGGTAAACTACATTTTTGCACCAGCATTCACCATTTTTGACTAGTGTTGGGAGAATCCGTTTCTTGATAGAAAAATTGACACCAAATGAAAAAAATCAAATATACTTGGAAATTAGACATCCATAGCTTTCCAAAGAGCCATCTCAAGCCCAATTCGGACCTCAGGAAGGCCTCCAAACACTGTTACATATGGCCTATTTCTGTGCTAAGCGCCTGTAGATGGACGCTACGCACCTACAATCTGCTTCTATGTTATTTTCTTAAGGATGCGACGCGCCTGTAGATGGATACTACGCACCTTTAGGAAAAGTGTAGTGCCACCCAGAAAACTACAAAAAGGGGGCTAGAACTGAAATTCTTGCCCAGAATTGATTTTTCACTACAACAAAAAAGTTTCAAGGTCTAGATTTTGAGCTCACTCCTAAAAATGTTTCAAAAGCAACTAAGATCCCCTACATAGGAGAAAAGTGGTTCAAGCAAGCATACCTTAATCTAAGTCACTATAAGCCTTTTCTATGACAAAAACAATGATCATGAAGCTGGCGACCCGCAAGAAAAAAAATTAAGACAGTGATGAAGGAGCAGGCAACCCACTGCAGGAAAGTGAAGATAGTGATGAAGAAAGAGGCAACCCACAGCAATAAAATGAAGGCAGTGATGAAGAAGAAGGCAGCCCACAAAAAGACATTGAAGATACTAGAGATGAAAGGAAATCCACATCAGGAAAACATTGAAAACAATGAAAATGATAGAAGCAGTCACAACAAAGAGGGAAGTAATAAAAACAATCATCACAACAAGAAAATAGATGAAGAAAGAGATAGTTTTGAAAAGGAAAAAACAATAGACCTAGACATCTCCAACCAAACATAAAAGGAGCATGATATTTCTGAGTTTACTCTTGATAATGAGTTTATTAAAAATATCAAATTTAATGAACAAGGAAATTCCCCACAGCAAAGCAACTAAGAAGTGCAATCAGAGAATGTTTTTGGAGAAGAAGACAGCCCCAAAGCTGCAAGAGACCAAACCAAACAAGCCCAGGTATTGATTCCTCCTCTCACTCATCATCAACAAGGTCAAGAACATGTGTTTACTGCCTCTCCAAGGAAAGGGGCCATGCTTCCTTCATCAAAAGTAGAAAAGGCTAAAAACACCAAAACGTTAAGGAAGAAAACCACTCAAACAGTGACTAGCAATGTCACTAGGGCACTGAGGAGTAGAGGCAAATTGGCAAAGAAGAGAAAAGTAGAATTTCCCAAGAAAACTAGAGGAAAGAAAATCATCAAAGGCAAGGGCAAGGAGAAAATTGAAGAACAAGAAAGAAGTCATGAGCATGAGAGGGAGTTTGAACTAATACAGTTAGACAATGATGTTGAAGAAGATGAGGCTAGGATTCTTAGATCCCTCTTACAAGATCTGGATTCCCAAGTTAAAGACTTAGTAAATGATCTAGAAAGGTAAAAAGACCTTATCCACTTTTTTCAAATGAAAAATAAGCAAATGAGTGGACAAATGGCAACCTATGAGGCCCAAGCACTCAAATACAGAAGAGAAGCTCAAAATTCACAAGTGATGTTAGAAGAATACATGGGTGAGTATGTGGAAGATGATGAAGAGGAAGGGCCAGAAAGAAAGAGACCTAAGACCATGGGTCCTAGAAGAGCATTGCAAAAGCAGAAAGAAGAAGAATCAGCCTATGCACAGCAATACCCTCTTACGAAGCTACTTGCTCTAGAAATTGAGAATGATAAATAGTCTTGGCTTGAGAATTAGCATTTGGTAACGAAATTGGAGAAAGCTAACAAGGATTTGGGCCTACAAAGGAGAATGACCGAGCACTACAAGAAATTGAATTAGTTTGCCCGAAGGGAGGCGCCCGGTGGAAAAATGTGGAAAAGGAAAATCCCAGCTTAGAATTCTTGGTCGAGCTTCATTACATGTTTCTAAAACCCTTAAGGGGTTTACTCACCAAAATTGGGCAATTTTGGAAACATTATTATTTTTGTGAATTTTAGGGCTAAAAGCATAAAATCATGGGTCCTTTAACTTTTTATAGGAGCATCCTCAGCTGAATAAAATTATATTTTTTGATTCCTTGACATCAAAGGAACATGCTCAGAAATTTTCAGATCAAATGAAGCTGTTTTGGTCTCTCAAAAATGCCAAAAACAACCATTTTTTACCTTTCTACCCCTAATATCAGCAGGTGCTACACTCCTGGATTTTTTCATTATTTCTACTTTTTTACTGACTTCTAGGCATATTATTGGAAAAAATCAAGTATTTTTGGAAAGTAAACATCTGTAGCTTTCCAACGAGCCATCACGAGACTCATTTCGACATTGGGAAGTCCACTAAAACGACACTATAAAACAAACCTTTTTCTGGTGCTACGCTCTTGTAGATTTTGTTGAAAAGCAGTTTTCTGAGTGATGACTGGGCCAAATGTGCATTAAGAAATTTTTTCTTATGTATCAGGCCTTAAGAGTGATTATTTTTTTCTATTTTGGTCCGAAATGATATTTTTGAAGGATATTTTGTGCCTTGGACTTTGTTATCCCTCAAGGATAGTTTTAGATATTTGTTTTTGGCCAATGGCCTTCTAGTTGCTCTAGGTGGGTTTCCTCCTCTTTGGATTATATAAACCAAGAGGATTAATTGTAAAAAAGAGGCAAAACTTGATATATTGAGAGCAATACATAGCATTATGAGCTTGGAATAACTACTTGTTTTATGAAGTGGATGATGTCTTGCTTGGCTTGATGGTGGAGGAGCATTGTGTTCAGGATTCCATGGCTTGGTGAACGGTGAAGTTTCTCTGATTTGTTTATGTTTCCTTGTTTTCATTAATTTTCCATACTTCTCATTTGCTGTAGATCAGAAAATTATATATTGAGACATGCTCATGGAAGCACCTCGAACATCTTGCACGTTACAACTTTGATGTTTTCCTCTTCTTGATCATTTATAAAGGATTCTTAATTGCCCTTTAGGTCCATCAAGAAAATTTTTATTTGTTTCATTTATGGTTAGTATAATTAGCTATCTTGTATGATTTAAGGTATGCCCTACTTACTTTTTTTTTCTCAAACTCCATTTCTGAAATCTTTCTATGAAATATTGGTTGTTTTAGTTAAGTCAAAGAGGTCTCGTTCGATCTTGCCCTTTGTCCATGCTTGCAAACTTATTTCGGAGTTCCCAAGAGCTCAAGATATGTTGTTTAGGATTTCCCTCTTCATAGATTGATTTTTTTATTTATCTTATTTGTTTTCCCAACAACTGAAGGTGATTTTCTAGAGTTAGAGGTTCTTATGCTTCTATGTATCACTGGATTTTTTATCTTTCATAAGTATCAGTTTGAGTTTTATTCATAGAGATTTATGGTTTTACCTACCTCATGAATACTTGTTTTAAAGCTATATATGTTTAAGATCTATTTGTCTTTCACAAACTTAATTTTCATTTCACTTCACTTTCACCCAAAGAATCCATTTACCTTGACTAAATCGGCCCTGTACTAATACCTTGTCCACCATTTAGAAAGTCCTAACTTTATCTGACCCCGTAGCCCTGTTGATTTGATGAAATCTCTTTCTATTTGTCCTTCTAGATCAGTTTACCTCAAAAACCCAAAAACATCCCAAAATATACTTAAGAGCTAGCCTAGAATCACACATACAAAGCGAACAGATTCACATCCTTCACATAATAGAGAGAGCTATCTCTGAGTCTAGGAAGGCTAGGTCCTAGGACTCTGAAGATTGGTTTTATGTTACCCTATCATTTGGTTTACCAATCTGCCAAATTACGGGACACCAACACCACATTTCCTTTAAATGTTGAAATTATTTAAAACATAGTGGTATGGAACTTTCTTGTGTCATTTGATCAGATGTTTTAATAAAATTTGATAACTATACTTGTGAAACTGAAAATTCTTGATCAAGAGTTGCATTATCTTCTTTGTTGTTAATCACAATACCTAAAGACTGATGATTGTTTATTGCATGAAAGTTGTCTCTAATAAACTGAAATGAAGCAAAAAAAAGAGGTAAAGAACATTCACTTATTTCCCAATTTTCTACACTTTATTCTTCACTCCCATGGCTGATCTGTATTGGCTAATCACTGTATTCTAGCTGCTGAAACCAAGCTTCCTCATCCCATAAACTAGCTTCTGATTTCTCTATAAATTTAGCTTGATTTTGGAGAACATAACTATCATCATAATGATCATACTTACGACAATAATCAAAAGAAGGAATGTCATCAAACATACACATTAGATCAGTAGATTTCTTTTCCACATATTGATCTGTAAATCCATTTTCTGATCTATGATAATTGGAATTAGCAAGAATTTGTTCATGGCTATCAACCTCTTCTATTTCTTCATGGTGTTTTTGAACAAAAAATTCATCTTTCATAATGATCTTCTGTATGGTTTCATCTATTTTTATTATCAAAAGGTTGAGTTTTACCTCTGTAATGTTTTTCTTCTCTTCTTCGGCTTTCAATTTTTCCTTTCTTCTTTCCAGATTAACTTCTACATCAACTGAAATGTTCTGCATCTATACAAGTGTTTCTGAATCTCTTTCTCTTAACTAAAATTCTATTTCTGGATCAAAGGCATTTGGATAATGAAAAATAGCTGAATCATGAGGAGGTCTAATATTTTCTGGCATTGAATAATAAAAATGAATAAATCTGTCAGAAAATTGTTGTATTGTCTCATTTGGATGTCTTTTAAAATAATTATATTCTTCTATGATCACAAAAAGATTGACTTTAATTAACCATCTGTCAAGAAAAAGCTTGACAAACTGCTGAAAATTTGAGATGCTTTCATTAGGCAGATTCTTGAACCAACTCTTTATTCTATTTTGCAAAGAAAGAGAAAAAAGTTTTATTCTAACATAATATTCATCAATCTCAAGTAGGTCTAGATAATTCTCAAAACCTTGAATATGTTTTTGGGTATTAATGTTATTAGTTTCTTCATGAAACCTGGGAAAAAAATTATAATAGTTATTAGGGAAATCATGGAGTATAGGAGGTAAAATGAGGGGCTTATATCTATCAGGAACTTTACAAGGTACAAGAAAATGTACAGGGATTGTAAGACCAGTCTTGATTGTTTGAGGCTTCTTAATTAAAAAATTATCATCATTAGATTCATAAGAAATATGCTCAAAGAGATTAAGAGAATTAGTACTTACAATATTCAAAGGAAAATAATTAAAAACTAATCTAAGATATTCTCTAAAATTCAATATACATTGAAAAAATTTCTTAATGAGAAATAACAAGATGTCTTGGATTGTAATCAAAGTTAAAAGCCTGATATTTCTATATTATTCTTTCAAGTTCATTCCTCCAGTGGATTCTTTATTGTGAAAATGATTTGGAGTCGCCAGGTGAATGATTTTATCCTTTGTGTGTCTAATCACTGTCCACCATCATAGATCAGATCTGAACCTGTAAAATATTTCTGAAGAAAATGTTAGTTTTCCCCAGTATGGTCATGAATATGTTATCACTCAGTAATTTCTCAAGGTTGAAGAAAGAATTCACCAAGGTTACCATAAACCTACTTTGGATTTTAGGATAGCCCTCCTAAACTTGGAGAGGACTCTCTCTATAAGATTTAACTTTGTTGATTATATTTGATTTTAGGCTAGTTATATGGAGCAAATTATTTTTGGGATTTTGATTTGGTTTGGTGGGAAAATCACTTACCAAGATGGATAGTCATAGATCTGTTTTCCATTGGGCAGATGGAGTCAATGTGTTAAGCAGATATATCAGGATCAAGGTCTAAAGGAAAATTTTCACAAGGAAAGATAAGAGAGTAACTCAAGATCTTTAAAGGCTCATTGGTGAATTGGTTTTAATCGAGATAAAGAGAAATTAATGGTTCTTTGATATGGATAAGGATTGAAAAGGTAGGGGTCAATCGAAATCAAGGAGCAATTAAGGGTTCTGTGGTCTAGATATTAGTAGAAAAAATTTAAATGAAAATCAATCAATAACAGAGTGCTTTTAACAAATTCTGAAATAACAATTCCTGATTTCACTTTGAAATTTAGAACACATTCGTGAATGGATGTAAAACATAAGAAAATTGACAAATAACATGAGAAAATAATTCACTTCAGTGGACCAACAAATGAATCCTGAAATATGATGCTTTATTGTTGTGATCTAGTCTGCTGACTTGAACTTGATACAAAAACCCTTTAGGTTCAGAAAATATGACTAAAAAAATCTTCAGCAATTAATCAACCCTCAATACTTTAAATAATGAAGTATTTATACAAATTATAAACAAGAATATCTTGAAAAAATATCAAGATTGGCTTACAAATATCTCAAATTGTATTACATAAATAGAACTTAAATAAATGTTACTAAAAAATAATGAATATATTTGGCACTATACTTATGGATTGATGGTGACAAAGAAGATAAATTTGAACTTGATAGCAACTCTTAGTTGATGATGAGGCTTCCAAGTCACTAATTGTCTCATTCCTTTGTGCTTTTTGCTCTAGAAATTATGCAAAATTTGGGTACAATGATACCTTCATATATCTCAATATGAGATAGATATGTAAAAAGTGAAAGAGGATATTGTAGATAAATATGTTGTTGAGATAAACCTCTCTCAATGTCCCACAATTCAGTTTCATCTATTCACAATATGCTCTGCAAAAGGATGTGTAAAACAAAACTTTGCACAATCTGAAAAAATAGGTTGTGAAGATGAGCATGTATATCTCATTTTGTAAACTTGTACATAAAGTGAGATAGGTTTTTGTAGGTTGGTATCTTAGGAACATAACCTTCCTCCATATTTTTAAAATACATCTTGTATTAGCCACAATATTTTATGCAAAACTATGACTTAAACAGGAAATTTCTGGAAAATGTCCCTTCCTACTCTATTTTCATCTTTTAACCTTATTGTTTTTTTAACTGTTTTTACTTTTACTTCGGATAAAATTCATTGTTTTTGGTGAGGGTTTTTTCATCTCTATTTAAAAATTACTGCCTTCGTGTTTACTTTTACTGTTTTACCTTGACTGCTCTGTTTTCTCTTATTTGACTTTCACTCCGACTTTTTATCTGATACGCTTTAACTCTCATGCTCTTTAACTATTTTTTTTTCACTGTCACTATGAATTCTTATCTCACTTCTACCATTAACTGTGCAAATTTATCTCTCTCTGCGTAAATGACTTCTTTCTGTTCTGATGCCTGGAATATTTTGTTAAGGAACATTATTAAAACTCATTTCCTTGTAAGTTTTTTAGGAGTAAATAGTTTGAACTAGTATCAACTCTTTTTCCAAATTCTCCTTATGCTAATAACCTGCAAAAATCAAACATTTCGTTAATGAAATAGAGGTCTGTAAGAAGGGATAATGGCTTTGATGATGGAAAAATACTGTGAAAAATGGTTTTGAACTGCAGTGGGGTTTCATTTTGTTGGTAATGTCTCTCAAAAAATGGGGTTTTGAAAAAAAAATTTATCCATTTGCACAGTTCTGGAGCTTTGACACAGTTTTTTTAGGGATTTTCACATTGATTTAATGCATAACGTAGAGTGGAGAGGTAGTTGGATGGTTTTAACACAGCGCATAGCAGAAAGATGGCTTTTGGAGGATGACATAGTGAAAACAGGAGGTAAGCGGAGAAGGGAAGGTAATTTAAATGGAGGGTGGTTTCACTGAATATGAGAAGAGTGGTTTTGGGTAGCTATTGGAAGCTTGATAGGTGGTAAATGGTATTCTTTGTATTGATGCGACCCAATAGAATTCTGACGCATGGAGGGGAGAGAAAATGGAAAAACAACTTTTATCGCAAATTTGATTTTTTTTAACGATCACGCTATTACATTTGCGATGGGATATTTTCACTATGAGATCTCATGACATAGAGCGAATGATCGAGATTTAATGATGGAATTACAGGGTAATGGGTGTGGGGCCGATTTTTTTTTTAATGGTGCTGGAGGATTATTTATGTATTAAAATTAACATTTCAATACATAGTCACGGTGATATTTATATGCGGGGATTAATGTATTATTAAAGAAATGGGGGTGGGTGTATGTAATATAAACTAAGGGGGGTAGTGGGACTAGTATTCATCACATGTGAAGAATAGAGCTATATGTTATAATTAAAATCTGGCTTGGGAATCAAAATAAAATGTGGAATTAATATAATATGGGATAAGGGGTATATAGTGGAGCTAATACATTATGTTAGAAGTTAATATGAAATGAATTTGCGTAACGTAAAAAATATACTAAGTAAAGTGTAACTTATGTCTTTGGGCAGGATTTTCATAGTGGTGGCCCCATATTTAACATTTCACACTTATGCTTAGGATAAAAACATTTTTGTGGGTTTTTGGGTATTTTTGTATGGAAAAGGGAAGGGGGTTTTACTTTTCCTAAGTAAAATGTGTTTTAAAATTAGAAAAAGGGGATTTTACGAAGGAAAATGAATGATGTAAGGAGGAAAAGGGGTTTTTATGAAGCAGAAGTGTTTTTATGAGAGGAATTCTAATACCTTAGTGCCAGTCAATCATTAAGCGGTGGGTCTGGTCCCAAAAAAAGTCAGAGAAATGCTCTGAGCCTTTATGACTGAAGGAATTAGTACTAGAACACATTGTGGGGGGGGGGAATTTGTAATACACCAAATGGTGTTTATCAATGCCTTGTGAAACATGCTTTCTTCCTACCCATCATTTATTGATGTAGGGGCATTAGGCCAAAACAAATTTCATGCATTTTGTTAGACTTAGGGGTTTTTAGTTTCAAGAGAATTAGATTCTTTTGTAATGAAATCAGTAGGTTTTAATTAATTTTAATTAGTTGTGGAGAGAATTGTAACTTCCCTCGAATGATTAGCTGGGCATATGAAGAGACGAGAGATTCAAAAAAACTATAGAGTAGGAATGAATTAGAGTCAGTTTCCACAAATCAAAGGATTTGTCTAGAGTTAGAAATCTGGAATTTTAACTGTTTTGTCAAGCTGTTAGGGGAGCTAAGTCTATTCATTTTCATTTTATAAATGTAAGCATCAAGGCATGAAGTAGGGGTAGCAGACAAGAATTAGAGACAGAGTAGAAGTAGAAGGCCATCGAATTGAAGATCTGGCGAAGACAAAAAGTTTTTTAAGTAGTTCATCGTACATATGAATGAAAGAGTTGTTCTTGAATGTATGTGCATTGATTGACTTAATTCTATGTGAATAGACTCTGAATTAGGATTGAGATAATACTCTGCACGTAATGAAAGAAAACAGTGTTGTTTGGTTCGAATGTAATAGGGTTTTGTAGAGATATATATGAAGAATCCAGTTCAGAACTAACTGGGTACTGATTAATTTGAACTCTGGGTGAATGGGCTTTGAGTTGATAAATAACTATATGGGCAATGTTTAGTATGAATATCTATGTAAAAGCTTAAATTTATAATCCTGTACATGATTGGGGGAATTGGTTGTAGGTTATAGAGTTATATCAATTTCGAGGTTTGGGTGAGAAGGAATCCCACACCAATATGTGAAAACAGATACATTGACTGTATCGATCACGGAAGGATCGATGCCATAAAAGGAGATCTAGAACCTGAGTTACATTGACATAGCCATTCGGAGAAAAAATAACGGGGGCGGAGTTTATTTATGGTAAGACGTTGAAGAGTTAAGGCGGAACCTTGAGTAAGGAGGAGTGGAACCATGAAGATAAATAGTAAAGGTGGGTTTCGAGCACAAAACCAGCGGTATCACACTTTTTCAAAATGGTAAGAAAAATGTCAAAAAAAAATGTGATACGGGTCTCCATTTGACACGTGGAAAAGGTGGTAAGTGCAAAACCACTTTTATCGTGTTTTGTTTTTAGCGTTAACAATCAGAGGTTAAAAAATGCGATATTCACTATGTCTGTTGGATTATTGGATGGGAGCGTGATAAGCCTGCGACCGTTGGATGCAAAGGGTAGTTTAACTATCGTGACCCAGTTCATCACATGAATTGGAGAAATAAACTTCGTGAAGTTTGGTTGTGCGATGATCGCCAAATCATCGCATGACAATGCGATGTCTCATCAACCGTTCGATGAAATGGTATGTTAGTGGCATGGGCCTAAGTGTTGTTTTATTGTTGGTGTTAGATTTTAAATCAAGTCGGGTTTATATATGAACAAATATTCATAGGTGGTAGCATTTTAATTAATGCGTGAAGGTTTCATATGGTATCGTTGAATAATATCCAAGTGCATGAGTATTGAATGATAACCATAGAGTGGGTTTAAAAGAAACGTTGAAGTGTTGAGTGCTTAGAGGAAATGTGAGGTTGGAAATTAAAACTAAGGTAAGGACCTAAGGCATGGTGGAGGTTATATATTGTAGTGGTCGGAGTATAAGAAAAGGGGGTTATAGTGTTCAGCTATAAATAAAAGAAAGGAAGAGACCTTGGATAAGTGGGTCCCGATATCTATGGTTTCACAAGCATACATTAAAGGTAAAGAGCATTGAGTTGCGTTATGGGGGTTATCATATGATTTGATCATTGGCTGACGAACAAAGTCTCGCTCGTGTATTTGGTTGTATGGGTTTATAAATCATAGTGAAATGATTTATTAAAATAGCTTCCGCACTTATCTATTTAAATTTCCAGTCTAGCAAAATAATTGATTGTGAAATTGCCCAGGCCTTGAGTTTTTACTGGGACATAAATTTTAATTGCATGTTATATGCATAGAGATTGAAATTTAGGGGGACTGTGGGTTTTACCTGCTAGCATGTCGTATCAGAGCTAGAATTGAAAGAGCTCTTTGAAAATTTATTCTGAAATGCATATGTACTGAAGCAGTGAAGAAAGTTGGTTTTCAAATCTATTTGACAGAAATTGTAGGTTTGAATAAGAATACAGTGAAGGTTGAAAATTCATATTTGTACAATCTGAAGTTGAGGCAAAGAATTTCGAAGATTTCCCAGTTATGTTTTGAAATATGTGAAAACGGGTGTGATGACAAGGAGATCAGATTTAAATCTGACAAGACAGCGTGCAGTGTAGCAGAGCATTGGGAGAAACTGTAGAAGCAAGATTATACAGAATCTTGAAGGTGAGCAGCGTTTAACTCTGGTTTGAAGTATTGCTTGCAGAATTCAAATTGCAGGCAATTGAAGAAATCTCAGCAAATGCAGATCACAGCTTTGAGAGTAGTGATAAAAGAGTCCAGCAGAGGATTCTAAAGTGAAGAAGAAAGTGTGGCAGAACCTACAGAATTCCCAACAGAGGTTCGATGAAAGAATAACAGATGTGTTCTTGACAAAATTTGCAGAGTGAAGCCTAGAGAGAGCAGAAGAGAGTGATCATAAGGTTCGAGCAGAAGCGGACCAGTACTTGCCAAAAGCCCAAATCCAGAGGAAAGGATTGGTGAGGTAAGTTGCAGCAAGAGAGCTTGCTGTTGAAGAGGCTTGGCACAGCTGATGAGCGAAGAACTTATGAAGGAGAAGATGACTACTGAAAGTCATAGCAGAGAGAGCAAAGGTTCTGATAGAGGCCACAATAGAAGAGTGAAGGAAGATGCCAAAGAAAATGGCATGAGGAAGAAATTCACTGATGAAGAATATTGGAAAGAGGTAGCTGAGATTTGGGAGCATTTCAACAAATTGGAACTAATGATAAAGGAAAGCCAGAGAGTTCGTAGGCTCATGAAGAAGAAGGTGAAGTGGCACAGGCTACAGATGAAGAGAGAGAAAATGATAAATTCTCGAATGAAGGAGGAATTACTCAAAATGATTGAGTATTTGGAGAAGGACTTGAAGACTGCAACTTCAAGTGAAACCAAGGGGTTGAATGGATTTACATCTGACACATTTTGTATGATTGCAGGAAAAACATGTGGAGGTGGAGAAACTGATGATGTTGTCACTAAGGAAGAAAATGGGACAACTAGATATGTTGTAAATGTCCATACACAGTTGGGGAAAGGTTTTTCTTTCCAACATATTGGAAGCAGAGGAAGTCTAAATTGTGATGATCGCCAGAAGCTAGAATTTGAGCAGTCAATTGGAAATTTTGAAGAAACGAAAGAGGAGACCATTGAAGAAATTCTGAGATGTATAGAGGACTTGGAACAACAGGAGGATTTGATGATCAAATCATCAAATGAGGCAATGGAATCTTATGGTTTTAAAACTGACAAGATTTGTGTCAATGCAGGTATTGAAGAAAATAGTTCATATGACTAAACTATGATAAATGAATCTGAAAGTTGCCAAGTCACATATGATGACTATCTTTCAGAGGAAGATCAGATTGAGTTACTGCAGTAAAAGGAACTCATAAATTCCTTGTTCAATGAAAGAGATTGTTTTAATGGGGATGTGACAGTTATGTTTGATGATGATGAATTTGTCATTAATGATGATAATGAAAAATGGATTTTGTTAAATGGCCAAATGAAAAGTGATCAACAGATAGCTGAAATTATTGCAGAGATGGAAGATCACAATTCTATTCTGATGAAAGGTGAAGAGATGGTGACAGTAGGAAACTTGACTTGTGAGGATAGTGAATATTGCACAGAGGGTTTCTTAGATGAGATGACAGATTTGTGGCATGAGTTGAGTATTCTGGAGCAGAGGATAGAAACACAAAGAATAAGTGTTCATATTGTAAAGGTAGAGATGAATGAGGATGAAAAATTTCATCTTTATGAACCAGTACAAGGAAACATCCTAGAAAAGGATGACGCAGAAGAGAGGCTAGCTGATAGTATCGAGAATTGTTTGGAGATTGGAATCAGCATACCGATGTGCTGATGAGAGAGCAGCAGATTGAAATGTTTCTAGAAGAAATAACAGAGCAGTAGATTGCAGTGTTGTCGGAAGAGGAAGAGACACAAAGATTTTATAACTTTGATGTTTGTTTTATGATTACAGGTACTGATGGAAGGAATAAAGAATGTTTTGTCCAGGAGAGGAGGAACAGAAATGTGTGGAGTGGGCATGGTTAATACGATCCACAAAATTCTTTGATCAAAAGTGGAGAAATTTTCCCAAGGGTGACAGCGTCGGGGAAGATTTTGCATTCACGAAAAAATAGGGACCCATGGATGATTCCAGATTAAGCGATGGCCAATGCATAGAGTAAAAGTGAAGATAAAACAGATTAAAGCGGAGCACGGAGCTAAGAGCAACAACATGGGATCATTGAGAAAAATATGGTAGTAAGGAGATTGGAGATGAAACTAAATATGGCGAGGTAAAAATAGAAGATCGACAATCGGGGAAACGACAACCGGCTGATGGAAGACATATTAGGCAGAGAGAATGGAGAATTATAAGAACACGATGAAAGTATGTGGGAGAGAGTGTCCACGGGGAGAAACGGAATAGTGAGCGCAAGGGAAGAACGGAAGGAGAATGTAAAGTCTTCAGTGGGCACAGACGAACAAGATATGGAAGCACAGGAGAGTACGAAGAAGAATATTTGACGGATGATCGGGACCTGGGGCTGATGTGGATCTAGAGGAGAAAATTTCTGAACATGATGAGAGTATGGTTCTGACACACAACAACAGAGTGCGATCACGGGGGCATTCGATAGCAAAACAAATTCATGCATTTTGTTAGTGGGGGTTTTTTGTTTGAGAGGGAATTCGACTCTTTTGTAAATCAATAGGTTTTAATTAATTTTAGTCGATGGTGGAGAGAAAATTTCTTGCCCTGGGAATGATTAATTTGAGCATATGAAAGAGATGATGAAATTAAAAACGCAGAGTAGAATGAAGCCTGCGCAGATCACAATCAAAGTTTTAAATAGTTCAAAGAAATCTGGAATTTTAAACGTTTGTCGGTAAATTTGAGTGGTCATTTCATTTTATAAATGTAAGCCTCAAGGCATAGTAAGAGTATAGAAACGTATTGAATGGTAAAAGTAGAATAATGTGTTTGAGGTAAATGAAATGAAGGATACATAAGTAGTTCATTGTACATGTGAATGAAAGAGTTGTTCTTCAGTGTATGTGTGTTGATTGACTTAGTTCTATGTGAATAGACTCTGAA
This sequence comes from Pinus albicaulis, assembly GCA_034641835.2. Taxonomy (NCBI): domain Eukaryota; kingdom Viridiplantae; phylum Streptophyta; class Pinopsida; order Pinales; family Pinaceae; genus Pinus; species Pinus albicaulis. The sequence continues at coordinate 437,878,082 of CM076575.1, read as the reverse complement.
TTAGGATTGAGATAATACTATGCACCTAATGAAAGAAAACAATGTTGTTTGGTTCGAATGTAATAGGGTTTCATAGAGATATATATGAAGAATATGGTTCAGAACAAACTGGGTACTGATTGATTTGAACTCTGCATGAATGGGCTTTGAGTTGATAAATAACTGTATGGGCAATGCGTAGTATGAATCTCTGTGTAAAAGCTTAAATTTGTAATCTTGTACATGATTGGGGGAATTGGTGCTAGGTTATAGAGTTATATCAATTTCGAGCTTTGGGCGAGAAGGAATGCCACACCAATATGTGAAAAGAGATACATTGACTGTATCGATCACGGAAGGATCGATGCCATAAAAGGAGAGCCGGAACCTGAGTTACATTGACATAGCCCTGTGGAGAAAGAATAACGAGGGTGGAGTTTATTTATGGTAAGACGTTGAAGAGTCAAGGCGGAACCTTGAGTAAGGAGGAGCAGAACTATCAAGAGAAATAGTGAAGGCAGGTTTCGAGAAAAAAACCAGCGGTTTCGCACTTTTTCAAAATGGTAAGCAAAATGTTGAAAAAAAAAGCGATATGGGTCTCCGTCTGACATGTGGAAAAGGTGGTAAGTTCAAAACCACTTTTATCGTGTTTTTGAGCATTAACGCTCATAGGTTAAAAAAATGTAATATTCACTATGTCTGTTGGATCATTGGATGGGAGCGTGATAAACCTGCGACCGTTGGATGCGAAGGGTAGTTTAAATACCAGGACCCAGTTCATCGCGTGAGTTTGAGAAATAGACTTTGTGCAGTTTGGTTGTGCGATGATCGTCGGATCATCGCATGACAATGCGATGGCTCATCAATCGTTCAATGAAAAGGTATGTTAGTGGCATGGGACCAAGTGTTGTTTTATTGTTGGTGTTATATTTTAAATCAAGTCGGGTTTATATATGAACAAATATTCATAGGTGGTAGCATTTTAATTAATGCGTGAAGGTTTCATATGGTATCGTTGATTAATATATAAGTGCATGAGTATTGAATGATAACCATAGCATGGGTATAAAATAAATGTTGAAGTGTTCAGTGCATAGAGGAAATGTGAGGTCAGAAATTAAAACCAAGGTAAGGACCTAAGGCATGGTGGAGATTATATATTGTAGTGGTCAGTGTATAAGAAAAGGGGGTTATAGTGTTCAGCTATAAATAAATGAAAGGAAGAGACCTTGGATAAGTGGGTCCTAATATATATGGTTTCACAATCATACATTAAAGGTAAAGAGCATTGAGTTGCATTATGGGGGTTATCATATGATTTGATCATTGGCCGAAGAGCAAAGTCCCGCTCATGTATTTGGTTGTATGGATTTATAAATCATAGTAAAATGATTTATTAGAAGAGCTTCCGCACTTATCTATTTAAATTTCTAGTCCAGCGAAATAATTGATTATGAAATTGCCCAGGCCTTGAGTTTTGACTGGGACATAAATTTGAATTGCCTTTTATATGCATTGAGATTAAAATTTATGGGGACTGTGGGTTTTACCCGCTATCATGTCGTATCAGAGCTAGAATTTAAATAGCTCTTTGAAAAATTATTTCTGAAATGCATATGTACTGAAGCAGTGAAGAAAGTTGGTTTTCAAATCTATTTGAAAGAAATCGCAGGCTTGAAGAAGCATACAGTGAAGGTTGAAAATTCATATTTGCAGAATCTGAAGTTGAGGCAAATAATTTTGAATATTTCCTAGTTATTTTTTGAAAGATGTGAACACAGGTGTGCTGACAAGGGGATCATATTTAAATCTGACAAGACAACATGCAGTGCAGCAGAGCATTAGGAGAAACTGTAGAGGCAAGATTATACAGAATCTTGAAAGTGAGCAGTATTTAACTCTAGATTGAAGTATTGCTTGCAGAATTCAAATTGCAAGCAATTGAAGAAATCTCAGCAAAGGCAGATCACAACTTTGAGAGCAGTGATAAAAGATTCTAGCAGAGGATTCTAAAGTGAAGAAGAAAGTGTGGCAGAACCTGGAGAATTCCCAACAGAGGTTGGATGAAAGAAGAACAGATGTGTTCTTAAGAAAAGTTGTAGAGTGAAGCCTAGAGAGAGCAGAAGAGAGTGCTTAGAAGGTTCCAGTAGAAGGGGACTAGTACTTGCCAAAAGCCCAGATCCAGAGGAAAGGATTGGTGAGGTAAGTTGCAGCAAGAGAGCTTGCTGTTGCAGAGGCTTAGCACAGTTGATGAGTGAAGAACTCATGAAGGAGAAGATGACTACTGAAAGTCATAGCAAAGAGTGCAAGGGTTTTGAGAGAGGCCACAACAGAAGAGTGAAGGAAGATGCCAAAGAAAATTGCATGAGGAAGAAATTCATCGATGAAGAATACTGGAAAGAGGTAGCTGAGATCTGGGAGCATTTCAACAAATTGGAACTGACGATAAAGGAAAGCTAGAGAGTTGGTAGGCTCATGAAGAAGAAGGTGAAGTGGCACAGGCTACAGATGAAGAGAGAGAAAATGATAAATGCTCGGCTGAAGGAGGAAAAACTCAGAATTATTGAGTATTTGGAGAAGGACTTGAAGACTGCAACTTAAAGTGAAACGAAGGGGTTGAATGGATTTACATCTGACACATTTTGTATGTTTGCAGGAAAAACATGTGGAGGTGGAAAAACTGTTGATGTTGTCACTAAGGAATAAAATGGGACAGCTAGATATGTTGCAAATGTCCATACACAGTTGGGGAAAAGTTTTGCTTTCCAACATATTGGAAGCAGAGGAAGTCTAAATTGTGATGATGGCCAAAAGCTGGAATTTGAGCAATCAATTGGACAGTTTGAAGAAACTGAAGAGGAGACCATTGAAGAAATTCTGAGATGTATAGAGTACTTGGAACAACAGGAGTATTTGATGATCAAATCATCAAATGAGGCCATGGAATCTTATGGTTTTAAAACTGACAAGATTTGTGTGAATGCAGGTATTGAAGAAAATAGGTCATATGATGAAGCTATGATAAATGAGGCTGAAATTTTCCAAGTCGCATATGATGATTATCTTTCAGAGGAAGATCAGATTGAGTTACTGTAGTAGAAGGAACTCATAAATTCCTTGTTCAATGAAAGAGATTGTTTCAATGGGGATGTGACAGTTATGTTTGATGATGATGAATTTGTCATTAATGATGATAATGAAAAAATGATTTTGTTAAATGGAAAAATGAAAAGTGATGGACGGATAACTGAAATTATTGCAGAGATGGAAGATTAGAATTCTATTCTGATGAAAGGTGAAGAGATGGTGACAGTAGGAAACTTGACTTGTGAGGATAGTGAAGATTGCACAGAGTGTTTCTCAGATGAGATGACAAATTTGAGTCATGAGTTGAGTATTCTGGAGCAGAGGATAGAAACACAGAGAATAAGTGTTCATATTGTAAAGGTAGAGATGAATGAGGATGAAAAGTTTCATCTTCATGAACCAGTACAAGGAAACATCCTTGAAAAGGATGATGTAGAAGAGAGGCTAGCTGACAGTCTCGAAAATTCTTTGGAGGATTGGAATCATCATACTGATGTGATAATGAGAGAGCAGTAGATTGAAATGTTTCCATAAGAAATAACAGAGCAACAGATTGCAGTGTTACCGGAATAGGAAGAGACATAAATATTTTATAACTTTGATGTTTGTTTTATGATTTCAGGTATTAATGGAAGGACAGAAGCATGTTTGGTCCAAGAGAGGAGGAAAGGAAAAGATGGTAGTGACTGGAAATTTAAATACCAGTCCAGAGAATTGTTGAAGTCAGAGAGTGGAGAAATTTTCATGAGTGACAATCAGGAAGAGCTTGTATGTTGTAGAAAACAAGAGGGTATGGATGATTGGGTGGTAGTAAGCGTAGGAGTAAGAGTGAGAACTCAGAAAGTTAATAATGGAGCCAGAGCTAGAGCTAGCATAGGAGCTTATCAAGAAAAAGCAGTAGTAAGAGTTCAGGCATTAAGAACTCAGCAAGCAGGAGCAAAAATAGAAGATCAACAATCAAGAGGAAGCAGTATCCAGCAGTTAGAGGAAATATTAGACAGAGAAATTGAAATTATATGAAAGTTGATGATGAAACTGTCTCAGAGGAAGGTATCAGCAAGAAAGAGAGGTAGAAGCAGCAACAGCAAAGGAAAGATAGAAGGAGAATGTAAAAGTGCATCTGGTGGAGCCAGAAAGAATAAGATATGGAAGCCTCGAGAAGTGCAGAAGAAGAATATTGCAGCGGATGATCAGCTGCAGAACAAAGTATGGGATCCAGGAGGAAAATTTTTAAGAACACATGATCAGGAGATCATGATTCATTTTAACCTTGGGAGTCTGATGCAGGGGCATTATGCCAAAACAAATTTCATGCATTTTGTTAGACTTAGGGGTTTTTAGTTTCAAGAGAATTAGATTCTTTTGTAATGAAATCAGTAGGTTTTAATTAAATTTAGTCAGTTGTGGAGAGAATTTTAATTTCCCTCGAATGATTAGCTGGGCATATGAAGAGATGAGAGATTTAGAAAAATTGTAGAGTAGGAATGAATTAGAGTCAGTTTCCACAAATCAAGGGATTTGTCTAGAGTTAGAAATCTATAATTTTAACTGTTTTGTCGAGCTGTTAGGGGAGCTGAGTCAATTCATTTTCATTTTATAAATGTAAGCCTCAAGGCATGAAGTAGGGGTAGCAGACAAGAATTAGAGAAAGAGTAGAAGTAGAAGGCCATAGAACTAAAGATCTGGCCAAGACAAAAAGTTTTGTAAGTAGTTCATCGTAAATATGAATGAAAGATTTGTTCTTTAATGTATGTGCGTTGATTGACTTAATTCTATGTGAATAGACTCTGAATTAGGATTGAGATAATACTCTGCACATAACTGGGTACTTTGAATATATTAAGAATCTTGTTAAAAACTAACTGGGTACTCATTTATTTGAACTCTGCGTGAATGGGCTTTGAGTTGATAAATAACTGTATGGGAAATGCGTAGTATGAATATTTGTGTAAAAGCTTAAATTTGTAATCTTGTACATGATTGGGAGAATTGGTGCTAGGTTATAGAGTTATATAAATTTCGAGGTTTGGGCAAGAAGGAATCCGACACCAATATGTGAAAAGAGATACATTGACTATATTGATCACGGAAGGATTGATGCCATAAAAGGAGAGCCGAAACCTGAGTTACATTGACATAGCCATGCGAAGAAAGAATAACGAGGGTGGAGTTTATTTATGGTACGATGTTGAAGAGTCAAGGCAGAACCTTGAGTAAGGAGGAGCAGAACCGTGAAGAGAAATAATGAAGGCGGGTTTCAAGAGCAAAACCAAAAGTATCCCACTTTTTCAAAATGGTAAGCAAAATGTCGAAAAAAAAAAGCGATACGGGTCTCCATCTAACACGTGGAAAATGTGGTAAGTTCAAAACAACTTTTATTGCATTTTTGAGCGTTAACGCTTGGAGGTTAAAAAATATCGATATTCACTATGTCCGTTGGATCACTGGATGGGAGCGCGATAAACCTACGACCGTTGGATGCAAAGGGTAGTTTAACTACCAGGACCCAGTTCATTGCATGAGTTGGAGAAATAAACTTCGTGCAGTTTGGCTGCGCAATGATCGTCGGATCATCACATGACAATGCGATGGCTCATCAACCATTTGATGAAAAGGTATGTTATTGTCGTGGGCCCAAGTGTTGTTTTATTGTTGGTGTTAGATTTTAAATCAGGTCGGGTTTATATATGAACAAATATTCATAGGTGGTATCATTTTAATTAATGCGTGAAGGTTTCATATGGTATCGTTGATTAATATCTAAGTGCATGAGTATTGAATGATAACCATAGCGTGGGTCTAAAAGAAACGTTGAAGTGTTGAGTGCATAGAGGAAATGTGAGGTCGGCAATTGAAACCAAGGTAAGGACCTAAGGCATGGTGGAGGTTATATATTGTAGTGGTCGGAGTATAGAAAAGAGGGTTTTAATGTTCAGCTGTAAATAAACGAAAGGAAGAGATCTTGGATAAGTGGGTCCCGATATATATGGTTTCACAATCATACATTAAAGGTAAAGAGCATTGAGTTGCATTATGGGGGTTATCATATGATTTGATCATTGGCCGAAGAGCTAAGTCCCACTCGTGTATTTGGTTGTATGGGTTTATAAATCATAGTGAAATGATTTATTAAAAGAGCTTCCGCACTTATCTATTTAAATTGTGAGTCCAGCAAAATAATTGATTGTGAAATTGCCCAGGCCTTGAGTTTTGACTGGGACATAAATTTGAATTGCATTTTATATGCATCGAGATTGAAATTTAGGGGGACTGTTGGTTTTACCTACTATCATTTATTCTACCATTTTTCCTTTATTTGGGTGCATTTTGGCTTGTAGACCCTTTTTATTTTCTTTTTAACAAAAAACTATTTAGTTCTAACCTTATTACTTTCAAGGGCTCATACTAAGCTATTGAGCTCCTTATTTATTCTCTACCTAACTTCTGATCTGCCAAGATTAAGCTATTTAACTCATCATGGATTATGGCATTTTGAAAAAGTTGCACATAGTCCTTTATTTTGGCATATAAATTAAATAGTAGTGGCATTTAGACTTGCAATACTTTCATGATCTATTTTTGATGGGGTTCATATTTAATATATATATATATTTTTTTTAATCTTTGTTTCTTTTTGTCCTTTGATTGTTCTTTTAGGACATTCCCTATTTTCATTTTTAATTTCGGAATACATTTGCAGAAAGCAAAGGTATGTATAATGCTTCAATATTTTAACAGAGTCAAACCAAAATTATGAATCCTATATTTATAGAACCCTAACACTATTTTAAAATCTGTTTTGTATTTGATAAGTGGTAGGGACAGTGGTTTCGCTGGACTAGTGGCCTGTTCCCCACATTTTCGGCACTATTGTACTTAAGGTTAGCGGGTGGTTGGAGTTTGTCACTGTTTATGGTGCCGCTCGCTCGAAGGTTGGCCCACGTGCGCCAGGCGGGTTTGACCACCACTGACACCTTACATATGTTATATGTATATAAAATATGGCATATATGTTACATTGAATATTGACCACGGGTGGGGAGGTTGGTGGCCTGCCATCCCAAAAAAAATTTAATATTTTTGGTTTTTTTGAAAACTGATTGGAAATTCTCAAATTTTCGAATTTTTGGCTGTAGGAGTCCTTTTAACGGGGCCACAATTTTTTTCAAAATCTGACTGGAGCTAGTTGGAATCTGGTGGCCGGATTTTGGCAAAAATGTGCCTTAAGCTTGCCATGTCACCAAGTCAACCCAAAACTTTGACCGCTCCTAACTTCTTGATACGGACTCAAAATTGAGTGTCGTCTACATTGTTGGAATCAGAAATATGACATGTTCAACCTGAAATTAGTTTGAGAGCACTCCAAACACATTGATTTTTCAGCTTCCATAAGCCCACTTTGTCCTCTGTGTGTCTCTCGAGCCACCTGAATCACATTTTGACTATTTTGTTGAGATTTTTTCCCCAGCCAATACTATTGTATAGAAGCATGTATGTGATAGGTGGAGAATATCCTAGTGCCTTCTGAGGAACAACTCATAGAGGTAGTGAGTAGTCGTTCATGTATATATTTTTGATTAAGGAATGACTATGAGTTTCAAATCTCCTTTGTGTACTTGTGTGTGATTTCTTCACATAATATCTATATAGATATGTTTTCTCTAATTTGGAAATTAGTTTGAAGTCATTGAATCATCTTGAAATTGATATTCCTATAATAAAGTTAAAGGGAGAATTTGTGCGTTTGTGGGTTCTCGTGCAGGCCCTACATATATAATTTATCTAACCAAAAAAGCTGAGATAAACCAAAGACTTACGTAGTTATTTTTTAAGATTTTTGCGTTTTTTTTGTGAAGGGAAATAAATTCCATTCTATTGAAACTTCATTGTGTTATGTGTATGCCTATGGTCTCTAATAGGAAGTAAAGGGACTACGTAACTCTTGGGAAGGAATGTGGTATTAAGAAGTCGCAAGATCTCGAAGGAGTGGCATGTGATAAGAAGATGAGTCATGGTGAGGCTAGGTAACATATATATCTAGTTTGCAATTCATCTAAGAGAATAATAATGGTGACAACTCGCTCAGAAGCAAATGTGTTTGGGAAAATTCATGGGTTTCAAGGTTTTCCCGTACTAGTTAGTCTACTCAAATTGAGGCCCCTGCTAGTTAGTCTACTGTAGTTGGTAGTTAACTCTTTGGGAACCTTGGTTTATATAATAAACTAAAATACCACCGACCCAGGTGTGGGACCAACTCACTAAAATCAAATTTAGGATCATCGCACTAATCCTCCATTGGGATAGTCTGGGTGAGGTCTAGTCTATGTAATTTTATTTTGGTGGAGCGATGATTGCGCTAAGATAATCATAGGAAGAGAAGCTCTAACCTCAAACCTCAAGTTAGGGCTAACACCCACCCTGATTACGAAGATAACTATATAATCTCTAGTTTATTTTTTATAAAAAAGGTGTTTTTTTTTTTTTAAACCTAAAGGAAATGATGACCAAGCGTAAGTGTAAATTGCACCAATGAAAAAATGATATTTTTGATGCAAAAAACTAAAATTTGGATATACCGCTTGGAGAAGGAATAAATAGGCACAAACACGTGTGCCTTGAGGGGTTAGAGTGAAGGTACTTTAGTTAATTTGAAGATGGAAGAAAGATCAACAAAAACATGACTTAGGCTACATCAAGTGGTATCAGAGCCTTAATAAAGTGACAATAAAGTTGAGATAGATGATATTAGAGAGAGCGCGAGATTTTCCTTTTAAAGGAAGTAGAATTAGGTTACTTATTGGAGTCGAGAGAAAGGTAATAAGTATTTTTGGTTTTTAATTGACAGTATATTCAGTGTTACGAAAGTAAGATTGAAATAAAAAAATAAACTAAGGATTTGAGGTGGGATAAAATAACCCCAACAATTAGTAGAAATTACAGAAGGAGAAGGAATGGAAGGAATGTACTGAGCGAGTGATGACTTTCATGGTAGATAATCTTTATAAAATTGCAATCGAAGGAGAAATAAAAAGTAGAGAATTGAGAAACAATTATCGAAACAGAACATAAGGGATTTGTGAGAGGAGATTTGTGAGAGGAGAACATCCGAGCAGAGGAGAAGATTTCAGTATTAAGAAGGTCAATATGGTCTTTCAGTTTTATTTTATAATAATTTGGTAGTGACCATTACAATTAACTATTATAATCTTTTAGGATAGAACCTTTAGCATTCTCCAAGATTGTGGTAGAAATACTTTGCAGCAAAAGGACCCAATCTCAAAAATTCTAGTTGAGGTTAGAAAGGAGACAAGGTGGAAAAGGGAGTCCTTAAGGAGAAGAGAATGAAATAAATTCTCATGAGGTGACGAGAACGTGCAATATCTAGAGAGGAGAAAAGAGTTTTGAAGAGGTTCTAGAGGAGGGAAGCAAGAGGGACACTAATAGCCAATATTAGGTGAGGTGTTCAGGTAACAAGTAAGGTGAGGCTTGTTAGAAGGCTATGTTGTAGCTGACAATGAACATGGAGGAACTCATGTTGAGAATAAAGGAGGTGAATATTTCTAGTCATGATGAAGATTTGAGTAAAAACCACAATATAGGGGAGAAGGATGCCAAGAGAAATGACATGAGGAAATTAATTTAGGAGGAGTTTGATAAGGAGATGGTTGAGTTAAAGACAAGAATCAATGATATAAGTAAGCTACTAAAAGAGAATGAAGAAATGCAGACACAAATGTGGGACATAAGGAAGAAGGTCACAATACAGGATTTTAAAAATAAATCTCCAAAATCTATAGAGTTGGCGAAAATGAGGATGAGGCCTTTGATGAAATCCCAAATAAAGGAAGAAGAGCATCAGGAGAATTTTGAGGTACAAAATGTGTCTCTTAAGGAAATTATAAAATAATAGTGGAAATAATAAAATAAAACTAGATTACATCGTCCAATTTTAGAGGGAAAAAAGAAAAAACTACTTTTTCAACTTGTATTTTCAACTTGCCTTCCTATGGGCATACTCAAATTTTGAGTTGGAACACTTGTTGGATGCAAAAGCTTATTCCTCATCCAAGGAGTAGCAATGTTGCGTAATTTTGATGGACCGTCCTACACAAAATATGAGAAATACATGGAAAACATGATTGCAATCACATTTTCTCATGTATTTCTCATTTTTCATGTAGCAGGGCCATCGAAAGTATGCAACATGGGTACTCCATGGATGAGGGAATAAATTTTACATCCAATGAGTACTCTCAATCAAAATTGTGTAAAAACTTAAGGAGATAAGCTAAAAATACAAGTTGAAATATTAGTTTTATTATTTTATGAATTTTTATTCTTTTTACTTTTTTACCCAAAAAATGATAAATCATCCCCCATGGTTGACATCATCATATTGAATCCTATAGGTTCTTATAAAGTTGATTTTGGTTATATATTTTTCTCTAATGAGTAGCTAAGCCTAAGGAAGGAGAATTTCATTACCACAAATTAGGAGTACTACTCCTTGAAGATAAGGAGAGGATACTAGTGGAGAGGCTTTTGCACTATGAGAAGAGTCTAAAAGAATAGAAGGTGTTGTTGTTAGAGGATGAGACTAAAGAGCCTTTTGTTTTTTAAACTAATAAATTTTGTGTGGGTGTAGGTCTTGGAGCTAAGAAAGGATGACAACCATTAAAGGTTGTCATAATTAAGGAAGATAAGATTAACAAAACACTCAACCAGTGAAAGGAAGAGCAACAAACATGAGGTGGTAAAGGAAGATTGCATTCCATGTGAACCTACAAAAAAGGAAAGATAATGTATTTATGTTTGGAAAACAAACTCTTGTTTAATGATTATAAAGGTGCATTGAAAGGTGGAGAATTTGGATAGGTTGTCTGAGAGGAGGGAAGTAGGAGGGAAGTGTGGAGATGGATTTAGAAAAGTATGAACATGAATTAAATTTGTCCTCTAAAACGAATTAGGAGTTGTTCCATAAAACAAAAGAAATTTTGGTTGCAAATAGAATGAAGTTGAAGGATGAGGAGAGTGTAAAATTCTATTTAAGAAGAAACTAAGTGTTGTGACGAACAAATTGAAGGGAGATCATATGCGCCAACTTTAAGCTTGAATGAGAAACCCTTTGAAGTTTTCATAAGAATTGTGGGTAAATAAAAAAACTAAACAATTGCTACAGAGGAAAGAGACCATGTACCTTTGTCTCATCAAAGTCACAAACATGGAAAGATTGCTTAAAATGAGGATGAGAATAAGAAGGAAGCTAGAAAGAGGAGTTAAGATAGGAAGCAAAATGGCTATGGTATCTAGGGAAGCTCAAAATTATTTTTCTATCACAATACCAAAATGAATTAAAATTTCTAAAGGAATCGTTGGGCTATCCTATGATTAAAGAAGATTTCGTTAACACACTAAGGTTTTGAAGCCATCAAAATATTTGCATGGTAAAATGATTTTTGAGAGGATAATTGCAAAAGCAAGGGGTTGAAATTAGATACAAAAGAAGAGGAGTAGAGGCCTTAGGCTATTTTTTCTCATGAAAAAATATTTCATTTCCAAGTCGAAAATATGGGACGGAACAGATTCTAGAAAATAGCTAGTAGTTTGCAATAGTATACATTGTTGGGGGACACAATAGGAAGAAATATTTTTGTTATGAATCCATTCAATGTATGGATGATGGAAATCTACGATCCACAAATCATCTATGGGAAGGTGTATCAAATTCTTATAATAAACTGGAGAATGAAGCCCAGTATTCATTGGGGACATTCATGAGGGAGATTGGTGCCAACAGTCTCAGCCAACAAAGACCAAACAATATATAGAAGCAAGAAGGAAGAGTGGACATGGAAGTTGAAGAAACAAGGATGCTAATGAAAAACGTCTCCACAACAATGTATAATTCTAAAGGGAAGAAAAACCAACAACAAGGTGTAGTTGACTATGTAAGATTGTGTCCGATAGAATCCAACCTGGGATGGTGGCAGACTCGAGTTAGGATGGGAATAGTGGTATAATCGGGCATATGGAAAACAATAACGCTTTGTTTGGGATCTTGGAGGACTAAACACATTTGACCTAGAAGTCAATTATTTTCCAGATGTAGGAGCTCAAATCTAGGGATACTATTTTCTTTTAAGACCATAGGGTTCATGTAAATTCTAAAAGGGATTTTATTTACTCACTTTTATATATATATATATATATATATTTTGTAGTATAAATTAGCAATTACAAGGATTGATGTAAGTCCAACTGTCTAAATTCTAGAAAGAGTTTAGAATATGAGTTTGATATAATTTTTAGAATCAGTTGGTGTTTTGGCTAATGAGACCTTTGCAACTAGTTCCGAATGTTAAGCTAAGGTGTTAGTTGTTTTGGTGATTGGATAAGTGGGCCTAGCTAATACAAGAGTCAGGAATTTGATAGCTTCGCAATGCGAGATAGATGTACCACTTTCACTATTCACTTGAGATATTTTCCCAAACAAATACTATTGTATAGAAATTGGTGTAAAATAGCACGGAGAAGCTCCATGTGCATTACCTCAGGAAATTGATAAGGTGGTCAGTAAATCTTCATGTACAAATTTTCTGATTAAATCTAGAAATTGGTGTAAAATAGCACGGAGAAGCTCCATGTGCATTACCTCAAGAAATTGATAAGGTGTTCAGTAAATCTTCATGTACAAATTTTCTGATTAAATCTTCATGTACAAATTTTCCGATTAAAGAATGATTATGTATTTGGAATCTCCCCTGTACTTGTGTGTAAATTCTCTGCCTCTCTCTCTGGATATGATTCTGCTAATTTGGATCTTAGTAGGAGAGCCATTGAATCATCTTGGCATTATATAATGTTGAAGGAAAGATAAAGGGAGCAGTTGTGCATTTGCAGGTTCTTGTACAGCCCATGCATACAGTAGTTATCTAACTGACAAGGCAAGATAGACCAAGAACCTCTGCAATTATCATTTTATGAGTTTTGGGTTGACTATGTGAAGGAAATGGAGTCCAGGCTACTGAAACTGCATCTGGTCTCCATGGTCTCCACGTAACTCTCGGGATGGATTGTGGCGTCAACAGGAGGCTAGATCTCGAAGAAGTGGTGTGCGATAAGGCGAATCACAATGAGACCGAGGAATCTCCATATTTAGTTTTCGTTTCATCTCAGAGAAGAATAATGGCGGCAAGCAAATGTGTTGGGAAAACTTGCAGAATTCAAATCTCCAATTCGAGGAACTCTCAGAAGACTCAAATCAAAAGCCTCGCCTCTCATACCTAGCCTACAATAGGCAGTAGTAGGCTGTGTGAGCACCCGGGTTCATATAAGAAAAGAAAATACCGTCCGGAGAAGGAAGAAATAGGTGCAAACACGTGGACCTTGAGCAGTTAGAGTAGGTGCCTTAATTGAGTTGATTTGGAGAAAGAGTAAAAAAAACTATTTTTATTTTAGAATTTATATAATTTAGTAAAGAAAAAAAAATTAATTTTTAAGTTAAATATATACATATTTAAAAAATAAATAATATGATTTTCAATCACTAAGTTCTCTCACATTTTATAATAGAAATTCTTAATTTATAAATAATTTTTATTATAATACTATGAACTAGTATTATGGCTTATCAGTACTACATATCCAAAATATCATAACTGATTTTATATGACAAAAATAATGTATTTTTAAGTAATAAATTTAATTAAAAAAAACTAATGCATAATTATTTTCATCATAAATCTAAACCTTTAACTTATGTAAAGATTAGATCTCTACAATCTACATAATAACTATCAATAATTAAATTAAAATCTCCCATACATTTTTTTCAAAATAAACACTCCCTATAAGCATCCCTATAAATAAAGATCATAACAAAAATAATCAAACTACAAAGAAATATAATCACAAAATTCCACTTACAACTACTTATTATAATAAAATATAAGCTTCTTATTACAATAAAATATAAATTGCATTAATTTATTCTACTCCTGTAATAATCCATTAATATCATCACAATATATTATATTATATCCTTCTAGGTAGAATAAGGTTACTAAGTGAAGTATCTAGCAAATTGTATCTCAGAGACTTTTATTACATATTGCATTATGGATTCTTGTAATAAGTGTATTCTTCGTCCCCTGTAAATAAAAATATAAGAATGGCATATCAGTTACTTTCATGTCGATAACAAGAACGTAATTAAATATTTCCTACTTAACAAAATTGTAGTATAGGTAAATGTCAATAATAATTATAATTATTTAAACATAATAATGAAAAATGTATATATCTTAATATTTACCTTCTTTCAAATCCAAATCTCGATAAGAAACCAAATCTTCGTAACATTTGTCTATGTCAATGTCAAAATCCCCGTCCATTTCATTTTCTTTACCTTCTTTCAGATCCAAATATCGATAAAGTTCGTCCATGTCCACTTCCATTAACAAAGCTTCTTCACTCTTTTCAACATCAGCTCTTTCGGAAATCATGCGTCCTTCATCTAAAATTGAGAATCATATAAATTGTTGGAACTAAAATTTTGGATCAAAAAATTAGCAAATTGAGATCAAAACTCCACGAATCTGAATCTTTTTGGTTTCATGCTTGTTGTAGCTAAATTTACAATGTTTTATTAAAATAAAGAGGATTTATTAAACTCTTATCATTGAATAAATTGGCTTTTTCTCAAGTTAATATGTATTTATTCGAGATTTGATTTAAATTTTGTTAATTAATTTATATCACTATTATCGTATCAATGTTTCGTTTTTTTTTAATAGTATTGGGTTCAGAAAAATATATCATCTTTTCCCTTTAGTATATATTTTTTTTTAATGGCTAAAGTGTTAAGTGAAGCTATCATTAAGTTAAAGTTTGATCGTTAAGTTAACGTTTGATATTTTTTGAAGGAATATAAATTGATATGACCTTGCACATGTAGCACTTGTTATTTAAGGGTGATATAGTGCTACTTTACAAAATATGTAAAGGATATGCCTAAGAGATTAGGGAGATTATAGTCTCTCATTATATTATCACAATAATAGTTGTAAATTTCATAAAGTACACAATTTTATTTATGGGTTCCAATGAAGAAAGAAAAAGCATAGTTCATTCAATTGCTACCTTTTACACAAGTTTAATTATACCAGTACTTATTACACCCAATGACCCAATGATTACACCAAAAAGACCAATTGGGTATTGATGATCTATGAGGCCGAGAAAATATCATCCTTAAGCTACAAAATATTGTTATCATGTAGAGTCATGCTGGGACTAGTCAAATAAGTATTAGAAGTTATTGTAATTTAATGGGTCACCATCTTATTTATTCCTAATATAATCATGGAACAAGTTATATTATTCAGTTACAATTTCTTGTGGGTTGGATAATGTAAAATTAATAAATTTAGATTAATTCCTTCAAAGACAATTGTTTGATTAATCGTGTATAGAAACTATTGTCACTTTCAAAGAGATTTAGTTGAAAAAAGTGTTTCAAAACATTCTAAAGGAAGAGGTTGTTCGAAAAATTGTAATTGATGTCAATAAGTTGAATGGGCCAACATTTGTTTGATGGGTCCTCTTGGTTGGAGAGGTTTTAATTTTTGAAGTTTGATGCCCCAAGGATTGGTTTAGCACCAACAAATTTCCCCTCAAGGTATACGACCTTCTAGCATTGGATGTGTTTGTCTCGAATCATGTATTGTGAATAATACAAAAAGTAAATTTTTAAAGGCCTAAAAGTATCCACATAACGGTGAGCTCCAACAAAGTGTGGTTCATGTTTGTAGATTCGGCAAGACCCATTAGGCCTCCCTTCATCCCTATATATTTCCTCACTCATCAAGTATCAAAACAAAGTCAACTCAACATCTCTAAGGCAAGTAGATCTATTGCGAAATTTGAAATGAATAGAAGAAAGAATAGACATGAAGCTTAATGACCAAAGCTGAGAATTCAAATTCTTTAAGCATTTTTTAGACATATTTCACTTTGCATATAAGGGAACCTTTTCTAAGTTTTTATTTACATGTTCTAAAAGAGATTTATGATATCTTAGGCCCAATTCAAACCTTCTCATAAGGAAAAATTTAGCCCATTCATAGGGAAACATTCTGAGGTAAATTTTCAAATTATTCCAAGACCCATTATGTTGTAGATATAAAATTTTGAGGCATTCATCTAAGGTCTATTTTCACTAACCTAGAGGTATCTTCTATAGTTTTTTTGAATTTTTTTAATACATATATTTATTAGGTACGATTTTATATCCTTTTGCTGGTTGAAGTATTCCCCCTAAAGAAGATCTGAGGCTCTCCTTATGTGACTAATTTACAGCCTATTTGTGGTAACTTTCGGTTATGCCATGTTGGCGAAAAAGGAGGTCTCTGAGAAAGACCCAGGTTCGGGATGGAGGCCAACAAGGTTTCCACAGTAGTCTAGCACAATGCCGACATTTTCACCCTACTCCAAGGAGCAGAGAGTCTCACCCGAGACATGCCGTGACCTTAGTAAGGTTAGGAGACAGATCAACTATCACCTGATTACAACCATGAAGAGAAACTAAAGGAACTTGAAACAACAAACAGATCTCACTACCTTGTATGAGATATCAACCATTAAGCATATTTAGGATGCTGAATTAAAATTTAAAACAGATCATACATTCACAATAAGCAATAGATTAACACTTAACTGAGAACATCGAACACAACAAGAATCGTATTTCATTATCATTATAAAAAATATACATCACTCTGCACAATCTATTACAGGGTGGTTCATTACAACAAAGATCTAACAGAGCTCTCCTACGGCTCTCTCTTCCAGCCTTCTGCCACACTAACTCTCTTGTCTATGGTGGTTGATTTCCTATATTTTCTTCCGCTAACATGACTGGCATTCTTTCCTCTTTTCTTGCTTTGCTGTTTTCCACTTCTCCTTGATTATTAGGATTTCCACTGATTTTCTTTATCTCCCATACCTGCCATTTATGTTGTTTTCTGCAAATTCCGCGCCACCCATATTCCATCTATCCACAACCATGACAAGTCCCTATCTACCGTGGTTGTGCTCAACCACCTGTTATTCGCAAATCAAAATTGTTCCTTTTTCAAAACAAAGACAAATAGTCACTGACCACATGCTAATGACTCGTCCCAAGTCAATATTTTCTTACTTTTGCGACTTCCATTGGTCTGACTACTTCTGCGGCTAACTCTGTCTTGTTTGTTTCCTCTCCCTGTCCAGATAAAGGCCCCAACTTGGGAACCCTTCTCAATACTGAAGACTTGAGTTCTGTGAACTCGTTAATTGCCCGTTGTCATTCCTTGATGAGTGGGTCAGTTTCAGTGGCAACTCTTTCAACCTTGGTTTCACCTGCTACGGGCGACAGTTTGCTGAATACTTTCTGGATTTTTATTTCGGCCTCGGCAGCCATCGATTGTATTGCCTCTGCTGTCTACTTGACTGGTTGCCTTAGCTCTCTGAGGACCTACTTTGTGGCAGCATAATGCTCTTCCATACTTAGTATCTTGGTTTCTAGTACCTCAGCTTGGTTGTAGAGATAGGTTATGCCGACAGGATTTGTGGCTTCTTTTGTCTCTTGTGAAATATGCTAAAGCTGCACTAAGAGAGGTTTGGATTTCAGAGTTAATGAATTTTAGCATTCGTGTAAATGCTTTAGGAAGTTATAAGCCTCTCTGACTATTGTCCCCAGGGTTTCTTGCATTCCGGTTACCTCCTTCTGCTTCTCGATAACCTTCTTAGCATATATCATAGCAGGATCTAGTAATGTTGGTTGTGATGCGAGCATTTGTTTGAGCTCTTGGTTTTCCTTGCTGATATTTGGACATGTTATTTTTAGTTGGATAGACCGTTCGATCATGGAGCACACCAATATGTCCTCTGGCATATTTTCATCCTGGGTAATTATTGTTGACCAGAGATCCTTGATGATCCACATTACCATTTCTAGCTGTTCCTATAGACTTTCCTTCTCCCCTTTTAGTTGATTGCACTCTTCAGTAAGCACACTGATCTTCTCTTATTGCTGCTCGAACCTCTGTTGGAGGTCATTATGCAATCCTTCTGCCTATTGAACTGCTTGCTGAATGAAGTTGCATAGTTGATCAGTACCCCAGGTCTCAATACTCTTAGTGCCTTGTTAGGACTCTGTAGTTTTCAAGATTGGTAGGTACAAATGCTGCAGAGCCTACATCAAAATCGTTTTGGAATCTGAGGACCTAGCCATCCTAGATTCAGAGAGGGATCTCTCTATGTATGAGTTCAAAGATATGATCTTTAAGTTTTATGATATGATATTAGGCTAGTTATGAAGAACATGGGTTTTTGTTTTGTTTGGTTGGGCAAAGATATAATTCAAATGAAGGAAGTCTTTCTGAAGGGTGAAGGTGTGAGTAGGTGAAGGAATGGTTCATATGATAAGATAGGTAATGAGAAGCATCAATCCATTGGGATATGGAGTCATAAGAGGATTTAATTACACAACAAGGTTCAAGAGTGGTCCATGGGGAAATTCATCTATGTCAAAGGATCTCTTTAAGTTGATATTATGGAATGAAACAATAATAAATGAAGTGAAAGAAATAAAACACATGAAGAAACAAAGCACAACCTAAGATCAAGTAAGTACTTTGAAACTATCCTGCTTTTGGCATGCACTTAAGGAAAGACACAAAAGTAATCTAAGATCAGGTAAGTACTTTTAAACTAGTCTTCTTTTGATGTAATTTCAAGAGAAAACATTTAAAAACATAGACTAGCTTAAGATCAAGTAAATACTTTTAACTTAGCCCGCTTTTAGCATATTCAAAGGGAAAACATTCATGATAAACAAAAAAAGTAGTCTAAGATCAGGTAAGTACTTTGAAACTAGCCTGCTTTCAACATACTCTTAAGGGATCTTTTCAAAGAAACTATTGGAGAAGCAACTAGAGGAGAGGGCTAGCCATAGACTTCTCTAGCTCAGCCTTTAATTAGAAAACTTATCAATAAAATTCAAAGATAAAATCTCAAGTTGTACTCAGGAAATATAGGCTTACCCACACCTCACTGGTTATAATCTATTGAATTACCTCCAAATTAACAATCAACAAAAAACATAAAGGATAAATATTTTCAGTGAGATTTAGGGTACTTCATAAATAAATCCTAATATATATTTGTTGTTGTTTATCAGAGAAAAGTGGATGGAATGGAAACAAAGAAAATAACAATTTACAGTGAGAAACACATCACCATTGACAAAGAACAGGATCCCATAAATCAACTATTTGTATTTGATGTTCAAACCGGCTACAATCTTCAAGTCCAACGGGCTTCTACTGCTTCAAACTTCTCATCTCAGCTTATGTGTATTCAATTACAAACAGAGCTACAGCAGATTCAAAAGCTATTTACATACAACAAATATCCAGAGACCAACCTCTATACTGTCTTCTACAACAGTATTTATAGAAAAATGAGGAGGTGGAGTGAAAGAAAAGATCATTGGTTCAATTAATACAGAGTAATGGTTTATTTGACCTTTGGGAGGGCTAAGAGAGAATATTTCGAATGTTCATTTCTATCTTAACGATTTTACATTAAATTCCATCAACCTAAGTTACTATTGTTGAATTTGGGGGCTTTGGTAGGCTGATCATAAATTCTGAGTTGTCTTTGGCAAAATATCTCTAACTACACATTCATTGTGTATTATTTTGCGGAAATAGATCCGCGGGTGGAATTTGAGGAGTAATAGCCTCGATAATGTGGCATTCGAAGGCTCCTTTGTTGATCTGTCTTCTTCTATGGCTTTAAGCTTTGATCTGTCTTTAATCTGTGCTTTATCTTTATCTATCGGGTTAAGCTCTTTTGATCTTCAGTCTTTATGCATTAACCCTTTAACTTTATTGGCTCATTGATACTCATTAATCCTTCATCACTGCATTTTCTGGTGTACCGGTGTATGGGTGCATCGAGGGTTTCATGGTATAACCAATGCTCATGAGGCACGGGTGAAACCATGATTTTGAACCCTCTGGATTCCCTTTTCTATGTGAATAATGGCTTGAGGATCGTCATCCTTGGCCCTTGGTCACCTTATCATGACTATGGGATGGCTTTAAAGCTCATTTTCCATGAAACCTGCAACATAAAACAAACGTTTAGATAAATTCTCCATTTAGAGGTTAAACTACTTTCACAGGCTGGGCAAGGCGGAGGAGCGATGCAGAGGAGGGGTGATTATGCAAGCGGAGGATTCCTATGGAGGAAAATGGGTGAAAATGAAGTTTAAACTGTTTTTGGCCTGATCTAGGCAAAAAGTGGTTTTCGCAATACCACGAGTGGTTATCACATGACCCTTAGGCGGTAAGTGGTTTTTCTTGGAGGGAGTGCGATTCCATTCGCTACGTGACACCTGTCTTTTTGAAAACCACCGGTATCACGTTGTTTTGGAGTGTTAAACTCCAGGAGAAAAAATGCACTCCTGACCGTTGGATGACGGACGACAGATCCGACGGTGCGGGTTGAATGCGCTGAACAAGTTGCACGGGTGGAAATGAAAGTGGAAGATAGGTGGCAGTGTAAGATTGGGTGGGCATTGTATGTGGTGGATGGTAGGCCCCGGTGGAATTGGGTCATCGGGTTAGATTAGGACCGTCAGATCTGAAGGAGGGACGACTGCGATTAAATCAGGGAATTGCATGTCGGAGGTCGCGAAGGACGGGGGAACTTGGACACAGAATATGCAATGGTGGAGGGGCCGTCAGATTTGGGTGAACGGACGGTCGAGATGAAATCGAGGATTGGTGAGGAGAGACGCAGATGTATAAGGCGCTGGGGAAACTTCGATGTGATAAGTGATGGGGGTTTGTTGTTGATCGTTCGATCTTTGAGAGGGACAAATGAGATGTGATCAAACTCGTTTCGTCAGTGGAAACAAATGCAAGGTGAGAAAGCAGACGAAGGGAGTTTGTGATGCGATGAGGCCTTAAGCGCTTGGTTATAACACTGAGATTCTATGGAAAGCAGAGGCTGAGGGCTAAGCCGAAAGGCGCTTAAGCCCAGTTTTTTTAAATAATGGGATTTTTAGGCTTTTTAGGGGTTCTGATAGGAAGGAAAAAAGGGGGGTTTCAAAATTGATAAAGGAAAATTATTACTTTTGAAGGGAAAAATGAAGGGTAAAAGTGGATTTTTCAGAGGTAAATGGAGGATAAAAAGGGTCATAATGAGTGAATGACATGATGAAAGAGGGGTTTCTTAGGGAAAAATTTTGCAGGGGGCAGCACGTTTAACTTGGTTTTCTTTTAATGAAACATCAGTGAAGATTACTTGAAAAGTTCAAACAACACAATAAGACTTCAAGAATGAGAAGTTTTTCATGAAAAAAATCTCTTGAAGGCTTAGGACTTATTTTTAGCCATCATTTTCTTAGTCAAAAATTTACTGATGGCTAATAGTAGCTCCACTTGGGGATGGCAACTCCTTGGGGGTGTCAAGAATCTTCAGAATCTAATCTTTGGGATGTAGACTTGTGCCTTTATCCATTGACAACCTTCTCCTCTTTGATCATGCAGCTTTGAAAAATAATTAGTGTTTATGTCCAACAGAGTTATTTCCCAAACAAATACCTACACAGCCTACTTCCTAACATTTTTTCTTCAAAAGGTGCATTTGGACTTGAAAACCTTAAACATCAACATTTTATTCTTTTTGAAAATAGGAAAAAACTAATCTAAGTATAACCTTATTTCTTCCATGAGTTCAGATTAGATTGTTGAACTCATAAATTCTCTACCTAAGTTACTATCTACTAGGATTAGACTGTCTGGCAGATTTTATTCTCTATTTTCTAAAACAGAAATTTAAACACAGCTAAACCAGGATTAGGCTGTTTGATTTTCCATCATGTCTATGGCTGTATTTACAAGCTTCACACAGACTTTATTTGCAAAAAATTAAAACAAACCTATGAAGGCTTGAAATCTAAAATTTAAAACATCCTTCATCCTTTCTTTCAGCTTTAGATTTAATATTTTGAGTTGTTCTTCTCTTTTCTCTTGGTTCAGATTTTGAGCTTATTAGAACCAATTTCACATTAATCTAACAGGTTCAAATTTTCAATTTGTTTGAAACACTATATTTTTATCCTAATCCATTCTATTGATAAGCCAAGATTGAACAGTTTGGAAAATATTCTTCACTAACCTATCAATAGTAAATTGAAATCTATCTCAGTCATGATTAGGCTGTATGACTAAAATAGCAGAGTTTTGTTTTTGGTAGTGACATTTAAGCTTGTAGACTTTCAGAGTTTCTTTTCTTTTTAATATGGGGCTGTACCTTTCTTGTTTTATTTCTGCCCTCTTTTTCTTTTTCTATTGTTTTTGCATTTTCTCTTTCTTCAAATTTGAAAAGGCAGTGTTATATAAAATGGATAAAAAGTCTTGAAAGTAAAATATCAGTCAACAGAAATAATGTTTGAGAACTCTGCCATTAACAAGACCGCCAAAGTATTCAGCTCCATCCAACACTTGCAGAAAAAATGCATTGTTTCCAATAGCAGATTGGATAAGATAAGGGCCTTGCCATAAGTTATCAAATTTTCCATGTTTTCCCTTATCTTCTCTTCTTGAATCCCATTTCAAAACTTTATCACCAATTTTGAAATCACTTTCCTTGGTTCTTTTGTCAAGCAACTTCTTGATGTTTTCTTATAATTGATGTGCTCTAATGTAGACCTCCTCTCTGGTTTGTTGTAGATGTATAATTTTGTTTATTCTTCTTGTTACATCATCATCTTCAGACTGTACTTCCTAGATCAGCTTCATGACTGGCACCCCTAAACTAGTTGGGAACACTGCATCAATTCCATAAAGTAGCTGGTAGGGATACATTCTAATTGAATTTTTCATTGTCAACCTGTATGCCCATAAAGCATGTACTAGCTTATTGTTCCATGGTTTTTTGTTATCTTCCAGCAGCTTCTTGATAATTTTTACCAGACTTTTATTTGATGATTCTGCAAGCCCATTACCTTGAGGGTAATAAGCTGTGGAATGACCCAATATGATCTGATACTTATGACAGAATTCTACCATCTTCTTAGACCCGAATGCAACAACATTATCAGTTACGATCTTTCTAGGATAGCCAAATCTGGAAAGTATATGGTTTTCAAGGAATGAAATGATGACTGAGTCTCTGGCATTTCTAGAGGGGATGGCTTCTATCCACTTGGTAAAATAATCTGTTGCTGTGAGGATCCATCTATGTTGGGCAGATGAGGGACGATGGATTTCCCCAATGAAGTCTAGACCCCACTATTTAAAAGGAGCTTCAACAGTGATTGGTTGTAGAGGTAAGGGAAGTAGTTTTCTTTTGCCTTCAAAGATTTCGTATTTTTGACAAGAAATAATCATCTTATGGACATCTTGAAAGAGAGTGGGCTAGTAATAACCAGCTCTAAGGATTTTTTTGGCAGTTGATTTCCAGTAGAGGTGGTCTCCACATTCTCCTTCATGAAACTCATGCTTGATCTTATCTGCATCATTCTCAGGCAAACATTTAAGCAATAATCCATTAGCATTTTTCCAATATAAACATTTATTCAAAATGCAGTAATTTACAAATTTCAACTTTAAAAATCTTGCCTTTGTTTTAGACAAACCTGGAGGAACATTAAGATTGAGAAAAACATACAAAATATCAGCATACCAAGATGAATTTAGAAAATGGTCTTCAATAATTGGAGTTAAACGCTCCTCATGTTCATCTAATACATTAAACATGTTTATATCAAGAGCTTGGAAGTTAGATATAGCCATCAGTTTTGCTAGTCCTTGACCCTTTATGAGTTTAGTGGGCTTGATTTCTAAGTGATACTCTAAAATTACAGCAATCCACTTTCCTCTCTTTCCATCTGGATCTTGGGTCAATATTTCTTTCACCACTGAATGAGGCACAAATGCTATGATGTGGGAATGTAGAATGTAAACTCTGAAGTCTTTTAAGGCTTTGAATAAGGCAAAGGATTTTTTTTCCATTATGTTGTACTTCTTAGGTGCATCTCTTAATGCCTTGCTGAAAAATGCAATGGGCTGCTCTTGTCCATTCAAATTTTTATGTAATAGGACAACAACTACTATGTGTTCTGATGCAAAAGAAAAAATGAAAAAATCTTTGGAAAAATCAAGACTAATAAGAACTGGTGTTTTGGTGAGTGCTTATTTTATCAGTTCAAATGACTTCTTTGCTTCTAAGGTCCATTTAACTCCTTCTTCCATTTTAAGCATGTTTGTTATGTGTCTAAGGAGTTCAGCTAGATTGGGTATGAACCTTATCAAGAAATTAATCCTTCCAATGAAGGATTGAAGTTCCTTGATGTTTCTGGGATGACTGATTTGCAATATGCCATCAATCATTTTTGCATCTATCCTTATTTCTTCTTCTAATATGACATGTCCAAGAAGTTTACCTTCTTGGAGACCAAACAATGTTTTCTTTGGGTTTAATGATAGTCCAAATTTTCTGCACTTTTCAAAGAATTTTCTCAAATGTATTAGTTGTTCTTCATCTGTTTTAGAATAAACAGTTATATCATCAAGTTAAATCACAATGAGGTAACCTATTTCTTCTAAGAATGCAATATCCATGGCTCTCTGAAATGTGGCACCAACATTGATTAAACCAAAAGGCATTTTCAAATACATGAAAGTGCCCCAGGGTGTAGTAAAGGTTGTTTTAAGTTGATCATCAAGATGTACCAGGATTTGATTATAACCTAAGAAACCATCTAGCAAATAAATTCTTTTGGAACCAACTACATTTTGTAAAATATAATGCATTTTGGGCAAAGGATAGTTGTCCTTAAGCGAGGCTTTGTTTAAGTTCCTAAAATCAATGCAAAGCTTTATCTCTCATGTTTTCTTCCTCACTGATACAAGATTAGACAGCCACTCTGAGTATCTAACGGGGACAATAATTCCAGCTTCATACATTTTTTTAATTTCTTTTTCTACTAGAGGTAATTGAACAGGGTTGATTCTGCGCAATTTCTGTTTAAAAGGTTTCTGGTTTTCTTCGAGGGGTATCTTATGCTGAATTATTTATGTATCATATGATTTCAGATCTTCATAGCTCCATGAAAACACATCAGAAAATTCCTTAAAGAGCTTAATGTATTTCAGTTTAATGTGAGCAGGTAGTGTTTTAGATATTATGATTATTTTAGGCTTTTCCCCACTTCCTATATTGCATTCTTCCACTTCAGATTCTATGGGTTCCATTTTTGGCTTTTTGGCCACATCATTCAAGTCAAATAGTTCTTCTAAAGGGACCAGTGCTTTTGGCAAGCTTTGGTCTTTAGATTGCAGCACTTCTGAGTCTTCATTTTCTAAATCTGTGCTATTCTCTATTTTATGATTGGGTTCATAGGTTAACAGGTTTATTTCAGCGATCTTGGGAGATTTTTCTTCTTCAACAAGTGGGTTTTCTTCAATAGGATAGTCTTCATCAAAATCTGAATCTGAGTTTGTTGTTTCAAATTCATTTTTGGACTGTAGGAAGTCTTCTATTTGTTTATCTCCCTCAAAAACTTGCCAGTATTTTTCGTTTTCTAGGACAGCTGGTCTAAATTTGACTTGGGTGGTGCATTGCTCGGTTTCATAAGGTGTAAGACAAGTTATAGCAACAAAGGCTAAACCATTGGCAAGGGCATGTTGGTTTCTTCGGACAAAGATAAGTTGGAATTAATCAAAAGTTCCTAACAAGTCCATGGAATCATCTCTATAGGCTCTAAGTCTGGGATGTTTAGCACTATATTCCCCATTTACTTGCCTAATAATCAACTCAGAATCCCCATGAATTTTTATCCTTTTTGCCCCTAGTTTTTTCAATAAAAGTAGGCCTAGAAGGAGAGCTTCATACTCAGCTATGTTTTTGGTACATTGAAAGTTTAATTTGTAGGAATGCCCCTCAACATGATTGCTTTCAGTGTTATGTAACCATATTCCTACTCCTACATCATTTTTAGTGCAAGACCCATCAAAGTTCATGTTCCAAAGAGGATTTTTTTCAGATTTCAGATTTATTTCATTGTTGTCCTCTTTGTCTTCTTTGTCATTCTGTTCTGTGTAAAGGTCTACACTACGTTTTCTTGAGTGTTGTTCCTCAAAGTTTCCAATGTTTTGAGGTTTTACTTCTTGATTTTCATGATCTGTTTTATGCTTATGACTGTTGTGGACATCAAGACATCTAATATATTTGCTGTGAATTCCTAAATCAGCAGACTTTTTTAATTTCCTCCCTATTTTCCCCTTCATCCATGACTGCAACTATCTTTGAAAGTGAAGTGATTACAACATTTGATGTTTTTTCATTGATTAGCTCTTTCTCTTTAGGAATATCATCATTAAAAAGGATAAAAGAGTCAAGGTCAATGTGTATGGAGTAAAGAGGAGAGTTTTCAAGTCTTTCTTGGCTACTCACCATGTATTTCATGTGGGTTTCCCTATAGAGTCTTCTAGGTTGACAGAAGATAGGGATGGTAGCATAAGTCATATCCATGTGCATTGTGCCTTGTAACTTAGCACCCCATGATCTTGAAAGGAGCATGCCATATTTGGGGGGTATATCAGCCACTACAATGTCCATCACTAAACTCTTGGCTGGTATTTGGGCTAAGTTAACACAGATCTTTTATTAAACCTAGGCATCTCACCCTACTTGAATCAAAGGAATATAAATCTTTGTAGGGTCTAGTTACCTCTAAGCCTAACCTTTCCATTATCACCTTGGGCATGAGGTTGTGTGATGCTCCTGAATCAAGCATGGCATTGTGCAAGATATTGTCATGAATGTTTAAACTAATGTAGAAAGGAGGGGTTGTCTTTCTTGAAACTTTCCTTCAATTCTCGGTCCAAAAATGAGCTTTGGGATATCATCGTTTAATTTGACTGTGCCATGAACATCTTCTATGTTCAGAGCTTTCAAAATCTGACCCCTATATACATTTTGAGTGACTAACTCAATAAGTGGGATAGAGATTTTGATTTTGGATATTTCATTCTCTAGGCTGAAAGGAATTTGGTTTTTTAACATGTTTAGTAAAGCCTTTTTAGTCACTATTTCATCAGCAATATCAGTTTGCTGATTTTCTTTATTTATAGCAGTTAGAATGGTTTTTTTAGGAGCATTAGCTTTGTTTCTAGTGCTACTAGGGTTAAAACTCTATTTTTCATTGGACTGAGTATTTTTTCCTTTCTTTAAATCAGAATTTACAGCCACTGTTTTGTGATTTTCAATTGTCCTTTTGGGTGTATTTTCAGGGCTGTGTTTGGTAGATTTATCAGAGATTTTGTTCTTGGGAGGTTCTTGATTCCTTTTTCTTCTGAGGTCATATTATTTAGGTGACCCTATGATGGCATTTTCAGAGTATTGTTCATAATAATCAGTTTGTGGTCTTCTGTCATCATAAGGTTTGTATAGACCTTGTTTTATTTCATAAATGAAATCAAAATCCTCGTTAGCTACTCCCAACATATCCATGTTGTCATCCTATGTTTGTTCATTTGTTTTTTCATCCTCATCAACATAATTTTCTTGGAAAGAAGGTCTGATCTGTTGATCATCCTCTCTTTGTCTGTTTTGAGGTTGACTTCTCCTAAAGCTCTGATTTTGATTTTGAGATTGATTTATGTTCTGTAGAGTTGATTGATTTTCTCTAGATTGTGCTCTATCAAGTATGCTCATTTTCTTCATAATTTCCTCCATCATTCTTTCCATTTTTGAGCTAGATGTGGAGGGTGCACTTTCCTCCCTAAATGATATTTTCTTCTCATTCTTCATCCTAGCTCTTTTCTCAATCAGATTCACTTCCACAGCTACAGCTCCCTTCTGCATGTCCTCTAAAGTCAAGGGGTCTCTTTCTCTTAGCTGATAGGCCATTTCATGATCAAATCCTTCAGTAAATTTGGCCAAGACTTAGCTTTGTGGAGGATTCAAGTCTCGGGGTAGGGCATTATAAACACTATTGAACCTAGTGCAATAATTTTGAAAACTTTCCCCAGTGTTTCTTTTGAGGCTGTTGTAGTCTGAAAGTATTTGGAGAGGGTTTTTTCTGAATTCCCACTTATTTAAGAATGACTGATGGAGAGCTTGAAGATCATTAATACTGTGAGGGATTAAGTCTTTGAACCATTTTCTTACTTCTCCGCCTAGACTTTGAGAAAATAATCTGAGTTTGATAGTTTCATCATCTATCTCATTTCTATAAAAATATTCATTCATCTTGTCCACATGTTGTGAAGGAGTAGTAGCACCACTAGCATCATATAATGGTATCTTAGACTAAAGGTAAAGGAAGGACTAAAGGTAAAGGAAGGACTAGAGGTAAAGGAAGGACTAGAGGGGCACACCATGTTGCCATGATATGAGGTTGTGGGAAAAATGGGGGATTTACAGGTGGGGGATGTAAGATAGGAGGGGGTTGATGGAATGGGGTGGTTTGAACAGTGGGTGTATGGATAACAGAAGTGGATGGGTCAGCAAGAGATTTTTGAGTAGATCTAGGATGAGGGAAACCAAAATTATGAATGAAATGGAAATCAGGAGGGGTAGTTTCTCTGCTACCAGGATGTTCACCTATATCTTGGGATGAATGTGGAGCCTGAAAATATATCTGACCTATATCATCAAGTCACCTAGTTTTGAATGGGTTTCTCAAGGCAACTTGTGAATCTTGTAGAGCTATAAGTTTTTCAAGAACAGAATTAGGTCTATGGACTGGCCTGACAACAGTTGGAGTTTTGTTTTTAGGAGATTTCCTAAGTATACTTTCTGGATTATAAACTATATTAGGAGGGTTTGGGTCAGGACAAGCTCTAGTATGAACTCTTCTAGAAGCCACTATGCTATGTTTTCAGACCTGACGATCAGAAAATTTTACCCAAATATGATAATCTTTGTTAGGCTGACTAATCTCTTAAAAAGAAAAATTAATCATCAAAGTTTCCTAAGCTGAGCTGGTATGATGTTATGATTAGTAATGGGTTTCCCAGTGGATTCTTTAGGTCTATTCAGGATTGTGGAGTCACGAGGTGGAAATTTTTAGCTTTAGAAGGTAAAATGTTTTATGGTCCACCACCATTAATAAGTTTTAGTACCAATTTGAAATATTTTTGGGTTTTCTGAGTTTTTATATTCCTGTGGTTTATGAGAGTGTCCTAAATTTTTTTCAGCACTTAGCTATGGTGATGAGACAAATAGAGTCTACTCTGTGGCTTACCTAGCTGATTTTTTCAAGGTTCGGTAAGGGTCTTGTAGAATCCTAAGAAGTACTTAGCTTGCCATTGATTCAGACAAGTCCTATCATGATTACCAACATGATTGGTAGTGCTTGAAGAAAGAAACTTATACTGCACTGAATACTGAGTATTTAGTTTTAAGGATTTTACTCAGAAGAGTCCCAAGTATGGTCACCATTATGTCAGGACTCTGTAGTTTGCAAGATTGGTAAGTACAAACACTATAGAGCCTACATCAAAACTTCTTTAGAATTTGAGGACCTAGCCATCCTAGATTCAGAGAGGGAGCTCTGTATGTACGAGTTCAAAGATATGATATTTAAGTTTTATGATATGATATTAGGCTAGTTATGAAGAACAGGGGTTTTTGTTTTGTTTGGTTGGGAAAAGATATAATGAAAATGAAGGAAGTCTTTATGAAGGGTGAAGGTGTGAGTAGCTGAAGGAATGGTTCAGCTGATAAGATAGGCAAGGAGAAGCATCAATCCATTAGGCTATGGAGTCATAACAGGATTTAATTGCACAACAAGGTTCAAGAGTGGTCCATGGGGCAAGTCATCTATGTCAAAGGATCTCTTTAAGTTGATATTATGGAATGAAACAATAAGAAATTAAGTGAAAGAAATAAAACACATGAAGAAACAAAGAACAACCTAAGATCAGGTAAGTACTTTGAAACTATCCTGCTTTTGGCATGCACTTAAGGAAAGACACAAAAGTAATCTAAGATCAGGTAAGTGCTTTTAAACTAGCCTGCTTTTCATGTACTTTCAAGAGAAAACATTTAAAAACATAGAATAGCTTAAGATCAAGTAAAGACTTTTAACTTGGCCTGATTTTAGCATATTCAAAGGGAAAACATTCATGATAAACACAAAAATTAGTCTAAGATCAGGTAAGTACGTTGAAACTAGCCTGCTTTCAACATACTCTTATGGAAACTTTTGAAAGCAACTGTTGGAGAAGCAACTAGAGGATAGGGCTAACCATCAACTTCTCTAGCTCAACCTTTAATTAGCAAACTTATCAAGAAAATTCAAAGATAAAATCTCAAGATGTACTCAGGAAATATGGGCTTACCCACACCTCATTGGTTATACTCTATTGAATTACCTCCAAATTAACAATCAGCAGAAAGCATAAAGGATAAAGATTTTCGGTGAGATTTAGGGTACTTCAAAAATTAATCCTAATCTACATTTTTTGTTCTTTATCAGAGAAAAGTGGATAGAATGAAAAAAAAAAAAATAACAATTTACAGTGAGAAACACATCACCGTTGACAAAGACCAGGATCCCATAAATCATCTATTTGTATTTTATGTTCAAACCAGTTACAATATTCAAGTTCAATGGGCTTCTACTGCTTCAAACTTCTTATCTCACCTTATGTGTCTTCAATTACAAACAGAGATACAACAGGTTCAAAAGCTATTTACATACAACAAATATCCAGAGACCAACCTCTATACTGTCTTCTACAGTGGTATTTATAGAAGAATGAGGAGGTGGAGTGAAAGAAGGGATCATTGGTTCAATTAATACAGAGTAATGGTTTATTTGACCTTTGGGAGGCCTAAGAGAGAATATTTCGAATGTTCATTTCTATCTTAATGATTTTACATTAAATTCCATCAACTTAAGTTACTATTATTGACTTTGGGGGCTTTGGTAGGCTGATCATAAATTATGAGCTGTCTTTGGCAAAAGATCTCTAACTGTGCATTCATTGAGTATTCTTTTGCAGAAATAGATATGTAGGTGGCATTTGACGAGTAATAGCCTCGATGATGTGGCATTCAGAGGCTCCTTTGTTGATATGTCTTCTTTTGTGGCTTTAAGAATTGATCTGTCCTTAATATGTGCTTTATCTTTATCTATCGGGTTAAGCTCTTTTGATCTTCAGTATTTATGCATTAACCCTTTAACTTTATTTGCTCACTAATACTCCTTAATCCTTGATCACTGTGTTTTTTGGTGTATCAGTGTACGGGTGTGTCGAGGGTTTCATGGTATAACCAATGATCATGAGGAACGGGTGAAACCATGATTTTGAACCCTCTGGATTCCCTTTTTTACGTGAATATTGGCCTGAGGATCATCATCCTTGGCCCTTGGTCACCTTATCATGATTGTGGGATGGATTTACAGCTCATTTTCCATGAAACCAACAACATAAAACAAACGTTTAGACAAATCCTCCATTTAGAGGTTAAACTACTTTCAGAGGCTAGGTGGGGCGGAGGAGCGATGTAGAGGAGGGGTGATTATGCAGGCAAAGGAGTCCTATGGAGAAAAACGAGCAAAAATTCATTTTAAACTGTATTTGGCATGATCTGGGCAAAAAGTGGTTTTCGCAATACCACGAGTGGTTATCACGTGACCCTCGGGCGGTAAGTGGTTTTTCCCAGACGGAGTACGATTCCATTCACTACGTGACACCTGTCCTTTGGAAAATCGCCGGTATCGCATTATTTCAGAGTGTTAAACTCTAGGCACAAAAATTATGCGATATGCGCTCCTGACCGTTTGATGAGGAAGGATGGATCCGACGGTGCGGGTTGAATGCAATGAAAAAGTTTCACGAGTGGAAATGAAAGTGGAAGATAGGTGGCAGCGTAAGATTGGGTGCACGTTGTATGTGGTGGATGGTAGGCCCCATCGGAACTGGGTCATCGGGTTAGATGAGGACCATCAATTCTGAAGGAGGGACAACTGCGATTGAATCGGGGAATCACATGTCGGAGGTCGTGAAGGATGAGGGAACTTGGACATTGAAGATGCAATGGTGAAGGGGTTGTCAGATCTGGGCGAACGAGCGGTCGAGATGAAATTGTGGATCGGTGAGGAGAGATGTAGGGGTATAAGGCACTGGGGAAACTCCAGTGCGATAAGTGATGGGGGTTCAGTGATGATCGTTCGATCATTGAGAGGGACGGCTGAGATGTGATCAGACTCATTTCGTCGACAAAAAAAAATGCAAGGTGAGAAAATGGATGAAGGGAGCTTGTGATGCGATGAGGCCTTAAGCGCTTGGTTATAGCACTAAGATTCTATGGAGAGCAGAGGCTGAGGGCTAAGCCAAAAGATGCTTAAGCCCAGTTTGTTTAAATAATGGGTTTTTTAAGATTTATAGGGGTTCCGATAGGAGGGAAAAAAGGGGGGTTTCAAAACTGATAAAGGAAAATTGTTTGTTTTGAAGGGAAAAATGAAGGGTAAAAGTGGATTTTTTTAGAGGTAAATGGAGGATAAAAAGGGTCAAAGTGAGTGAATGACATGATGAAAGAGTGGTTACTTAGGGAACAATTTTGCAAGGGGTAGCAGGTTTAACTTGGTTTTCTTTTAATGAAACAACAATGAAGTTTACTTGCAAAGTTGAAATAGCACAAGAAGACTTCAAGAATGAGCAATTTTTCATGAAAACAATCTCTTGAAGGCTTAGGACTTGTTTTTAGCCATCATTTTCTCAGTAAAAAATTTACTAATGGCTAACACGCCTCACATGTCATGGGTTGGCGGTCTTTATCTGAGGGGTTTCCTGCTGGCTATTGATCTCACTGAGTCCTCATGTGGTGATGGGGGTTGATTATGTTGTAGTATCTGACTTTATTGGTTATTCATACTCGTGGTCAGCTGAATCCGTTGTAGTTTTAAGTTGGCTTGCTGAAATGTGTTCAGCTCCTTTGGCGAGGGCGTTGTGTATGCAGTAAAAGATCCCCCCTGAACTAATATTTCCAAGAAAGTGCCCTGCCACACCAGAGGTTGGTTAACCTTGGGTACCATAGCCGTACTCGAGTTAACTTCTGCCTCAGTGTCCCCATATGTCTTGTTTATTACCTTTGCTGGGTCCGAGATAGTTGCCGAGGTGGATGGAGTGTAGGTGCATTGGTCCTTGGAAGTGAATGTAGTGTGGGGTGATGAATGGTGTTTGCGATGTGAAGAGGTGTGAGTGTGGGGTGGAAATGATGTTTGAATATTGAAAACCAAGGACGGATTAAACACAGGTAACTCGGAGGTGACCTAGGTGGCAACCTTTGGCTCTTCTTGAATCGATACTCCCATATCCATGGGTTGGGTATGATCTTCCTCGGTGAGGTCAAATATATTCCTAGGCACCATGATTCTTTCTTTCTTGGCCTTAGGGGTAGCCACTGGTGGTTTAGGTGCCTTACTATTCTGGATTGGAATTACTATGGTTTCTGGGGGTGAATTAAACATGGTGGAAGGTAGGGCAGTGACGATAGGTGCAATCGTGGAGGGTGATGCAGAATTTTGAAGATTGAAACTTTGAAAAGAAGAAAAAATAGGAGAAGAACTTGTGAGAGTTTGTATTACCCGATTGAAGCCCTTTACCCTTGTGTCATGCTCTTCTAGTGAAGGTGTTATCTGTAGTCGAAAAAATCTACTCGTTGTTTCCTCTAGTGTTTCCCCTGGTAGTGCTCTTGGCAGCATGCCCTCAAACGAATAGTGATGTATTCCACTTCTTATCTCCATTTGAACTCCCGTCCATGAAAAAACTTCAATGTGGAATGCCTTTTCGTAAACCTGAAACTTTAACGGTCTCATTTTGAATGTGGTTTCATCCACGCTAGTGGGTCTGATATATGTCTTCTTGTGAGTGACCCCAAACCATACCTGAGAGGAATATCTGTCCAACAGGTTCCTCGGGACCCTTTTCTGCCTTGACACCACATCCACCATCTGCCTGTACCAAAATGAGAAAGCTTCTTCACTTACCTCCTCTGTGTTGGGATCTCTTGAGATTCTCTAGGGAATAAACTTCATCGCCATTGGCTGGTCATTTGTGATTTATGCAAGCTTTCTTACCCCCGGGTGAGTCCATTTCCACATGAAAATGCCATTATGAGGTAGTCGTAAATGAACCTTATGGATCTTCAGTAGTTATATTCGCAGACCTCGAACAGTTCATTCAGTAGAAATGTACATTAGTTTAGTTGGGTTACCTGGAGGCAGTGCACTACAACTGAAATGGTGTTGAGGGTGCATTTACCCTTTGTGTAGTGCCTCGTCATATTACCTGCTATTAGGTAACAGGAAAATTTTGGCTGCTGGAGTGTTGATGAGGTCTATCTTTTCCCCCTTCCCTCCCCTTCTAGTCTCGTATTTCTTATATTAATCACAATATCCCAATTTCTTGGCTCTCTTAGACACGTTCTAGAACGTTGTGGAAACATCCTTCCCTTCTGCAGATAATCCCGTGAGCCTATCGATATCTTCTGCATGTATCAGTATCTCCCGCCCTACCCACAATGATCCATTCTAGATTTTGCTCAGCGTGAATTTCGTACATTGCATTGTTTCTCCTATTGTTCCAAACACTGGGAGGTTCCTGAGGTTCAGTATTGTCGACCTCTGGATAGCTCTAAACTCCAGATTCATTCTTGCTGATTTCCCTCCTCCTTCTGTAGCATAATTCTCTATGTATACCTCCCTCTTCAGAGTCGGAAATTGGTATGAATATGTGAAATCTGTGTCAATCAATGATGCATTTTCATACTTGCCCATTAATGATTCCATATTCTGAATTCTCTCATCGAGATGAAGCTCAATGACTTATATTGCTACCTTTGTCATATTCGTCCTTCTTTTGCATACTTGAAGTTTTCTCCCTGATCTCTCTCTGTGAATTCTTGCTACTGGACTACCTCTTTGAACTTCCTTTGATGAAATTTCACTTGTTGTTGTGGCTGTTTCTTGTTCTAACTCAGAATGTTCTGGCATTCTCGTGCTTTCTTCTTTCATGCGGGTTAAGTAATGTAACCAGGATGAATGAGGCTTATAATACCCCATAAATAATAAACTTTTATGTCTCCCCCCGTTGCTATAACTGTTCAATTATGTCTTCGGGATTTGGGTAGATGTGATGGGTAATGATTATGGCTTAATATGGAAAAATTATTACAATATGTTTGTTACTAATTATGCAAGCTAATTCTCAAATCCGGGTGATCCTATAGACTGACATCGGTATGATGGGTTATTATGACGAAATTATGTTTGACACTCTAGGTTTTTTGACATGGATGACGCGTTAGACACTACCCTCCCCCCGACCACAATCATTTGTGATGTGGTGTCGACATTGCAACAGGTGGATTTTTCTCTATTTTACTATAATCATTTTCTTTATTGTGATTCTTATTCTATTCTCTTCTTAGGTGCGAGAGATTTATTGACTCAATATATCTCTATTCTACCCTACTGACTCCTCTCGGTTGCAAGAGTTATTTGAAAATTAAATGATGAAACTTACTCGTGATAAGGCTTCAGGCATGCGCCATTCCCCCATCCTTGTAATACTTGGCCATCTAGATGTACCAACCGAACTGCTCCTAAATCTTGAATTTCAATGACATGGTATGGTCCCATCTAGTGCATTTTGAGTTTGCCCAGGAACTTTTGAAATTTTTTATTGTACAAAAAAATTTCCCTCCGACTGTGAACATTTTATGTTTGATATAACGGTCATGCCAAGCTTTCTATCATTCCTTTTGGACCATCTCATGGAATTTCACCAAACATCTGTCTTCTTCAAGCTCTTGTGGCTCATGGAGGCCTTCTTTGATTGAGTATTCCTCTGCCAGATCTACTGTTGAAGCGATTAATAGACTCGGTATCATACACCATCTTGAAAGGAGTCTGATTGTGAAACCTTTTTAAAGTTGTCCTGTATGCCCATAATGTTGCTGGTATGCGCTCATCCCAGTCATCTCAATTTGCATTGCAAATGTTGGTTAGTCCTTTTTCTAGGATCTTATTAAATGCTTCAACTATTCCATTTTCCTAAGGATGGTATGGACTGCTCTTATGATGTTGCACCATAAAATTATCTTATAAATATTTTATTATTGTATTGATGAAGTGTGTACCTTGATCACTGGTTAGGCTTATGGGGCAGCTAAATCTACTAATGATATTTTTGATAATGAACCTGGCTACTGTGTCTGCTGTGCAATCCTTCACTGGTGCCGCCTCTACCCATCTGGTAAGATAATTTGTTGTGCTAATTATGTACCTTGTGTCTGAATGTCTTGCCATAGGTGCAATTGTTCCTATGAAATCAATGGCCCATTTTTCAAATGGCTACAATTCTCTTATAGGTTGAAGTGGCAGCTCATCGCATTGTGATGGACGTTCTGTTCTCTGGCAGACATCACATTTCTTTACAAATGCTTTACTATCCTTATGTACTATGGGCTACCATAACCCTACTTGTAATATATTTCTTGCGGTGGGTTTTGCACCGACATGGCCCCCTACAACTCTGCAATGACACTCCCACAATATATTCTCTCTTTCATGGTCCATGATACATCTCTGAAAGACTTGGTCTAACCCCATCTTATACATTCGTCCTGTTATCAATTTATACTCAGCCGCTATCACTACCAAATGTCTTCTTTAAGTTGTTGTGTATTAAATCAGGCATTGTATTGCTGCCAGATACACTGCTATCTATTCCAAACAATCTGGGATGGCTTCTACTATGAAGATATTAGCATCCGATAGCTAATCATCCAGGGATCCTCCATTCTCTCCATTTTATAGCCTTGATAAATGGTCAAGACTGACATTTAGCCTTCTTGGTTTCACTATCACTTCAAAGGTGAACTCCTGGAACAGTAGGATCCATCTACAGATCCTTCCTTAGGCTTGTTGAACAGGTACTTCAATGCTGAGTGGTCTGTGAATAATTTGAATGTACCTCCCAGTAGGTAATGGAGAAAATTTTGAATGTAATACGCCATCAAAAGAGCTTCTCGTTCTTTTGTTGTGTAGTTCCTTTTAGTCGTCGACAACTTCCTACTTGCAAAAGAGACTGGATGATTGACTGAAGTTTCTCCTGGCTAAGCTAACACTACTCCTAATGCAATGATGGAGGCATCAATGTGGACGTGGAACTATTTGTCCCAGTCAGGATGAACTAAGATGGGTGCACTTGGTAGTTTTTCTTTCAATGTATTGAGGGCAGTAGTGCATTTGTTAGTCCAACTAAATTGCTCTAAATTTCGTAACAAATTTTCCCATGGTTCTTTTATCTTTTCATAGTTGCGGATGAATCTTCTGTAGTACCCGGTATGCCCGAGTAATGATCTTAACAATTTCACAGTTTCTGGCACTTCTATGTTAATTCTGACTGCCACTTTTGCTAGATCCACATAGACACCCTGTTTACAAACAACATGTCCTAGCAGCATCCCAAAAGGTACTGCAAAGATGCATCTCTTAAGATTGAGGTAAATTTGGAGTTTTCTACATCTGTCAAACATTATCCTCAGTGAGGTTGCATGATTTTTCAGTAAGTTGTAAACTGTCCAATCATCCAGGTAAACCTCAATGAACTTGCGGATATATTCCTGAAATGATACTATCACTCTGAAACATCATTTATCAAGATATTGGGAACTATGAAACAAGTTGGTAAGCATGGAAAAAGGGCAAGATCGAACGGAACCTCTATGACTTAACCTAGCAATCAATATTCCACAGAAAGGCTTCAAGATAGGCTTTTGAAAGCTTCAAATAAGCAAGGCATACCATGAAACATACTTGCAAACTAGCATACTAACCATACATGAAACAAAAACAAGTCTTGGTGGACCTAAGGAGCGATCAAGGATTCCTTAGGATGGCAAAAAGAGGAAAACATCAAAGCTATAAAAAACAGGAGGACTGAGGTGCCTCAAAGAGCATGTCTCCACCTATACTTTTATGATTTATAGCAACCAAGAAGCATGAAACATAATGAGAACAAGAAAAAATAAACAAGTTAAGAAGAAATCACCATTCACCAAGCTAAGGAATCCTGCAAAAAATCTTCTCCATCATCAAGCCAAACAAGCCATTCATCCACTTCACAAAACCAAATTCTTCTCCAAGCTCATAAAACAATGTATATTGCTCTTCAAGCTCATCAAATGCCAACCCAAAAGATAGGGGCCTCATTCTCTATTTCTGGAGCAAGGGAGGAATGAAACCCTAAATGTGGTAGGAAAATGTCAAATATAACCATAAATGTCATTTATTGCCGAGAGACCATGCAAGGCCCAGGGCACATAATATCCTAAGAAATAAATGCCAAAATAACTATTTGCACCTAATTCTAGAGTAGTTTGCCTCAAAAAACTCAAAAATATCTATTTTCAATAAATTAGTGCATTTTGTTGACTTTTGGTCCAAAACACACTAGGCAACCTCTGTGCGCAGCGCCACTTCAGCAGAAAATTAGGTCCCTTGTGGCTGTTTTGGACCCCTTCCCGATACCAGATTTGGCTTTGTGATGGATCGTTGGAAATCCTAATGATTATAATTTCCAGAAGTGCTTGAGTTATGATAAGTGGGTGCCATTTACCTATTAAAGAACCAATTTTCCAAAAATTTCTCTATGCGCAGCGCCTGGTCTAAAAATGAGGCAGAAAGGTCAAAAGTTTGATGTTTTTTGACCTTTTGGGGGGTCAAAACTGCTCCAAATGATCTTAAATTTGGTGAGAAGACTGTTGGTGATGTGAGGAATCCAAAAATGTAAATTTTATGAGCTAAGTATGCACCAATGTTGTGCGTAGCACCTAGGGTGTTGCGCACAAAGAACTCAAAATTTGAAAAAAAAAAATTGCTTCAATTTGGCCCAAAATTCGTGGAGAGGTCCCTCAAGAGGTATTGGACACCTGTTCAGAAGCGTTAGCCAAAACTCCAAGGAAATCATGCTCTTTTTTCCTTTTTAGGTTTTCTAGCTCCATGAGGGCCTCCTTTAATTTGGCACAAGAAAGCATGTTTTTCCTTGCATAATGCTCGGTCATTTTATTTTGTAGAGCAAGGCCTCCCTTTACATCCTTAAAATTATTATGCTCCTCTTTGTAATAGTGAATGACAAGTTGTGCCATCTCAAACTCTCTTTCCCACTCCCTAAGATGTGCATCTTTGTCCAAGAGTAGCAATCTAGTGGTCATTTCCTTGTCCTCATTGTCACTATCTAGATCAATGAATTGAGGCTCTTGAGAAGTCTTCTTGATCCTTTTACTCCTCCTCACCTTTACCTGATGCTCACCCATTTCCATATTTTCCTTACCTTTATCCTTGTGCTAGATAGTTGGATGAGAGATGGCCCTTTGCCTTTTTGAGGCAGCAAACACATCTCTTTTTCCTCTGTGGTATGTGCATGTGAGAGGAGTGATGATGGTTTGGGAGGTGTTTCCATCATTGCCTTGATATTTGGTGATGTCACAAGCCTTTTCATTTTTACTATGGCTTTCATGAGTTACATCATGCCCCATTTGGTTACTGCTTTGTCGACTTTCAACATCAGCATCATCATTGTCTCCCTCACTATTTTCTACACTATCACTTTGGCCTTCAAATGAATCATTACCTTCTTCAATTGCTTCACTTTGGCTCTGTTATTCACTGAGGTCCTCTTCTTTGTCATTCCCTACACTGTCACTTTCATTCTCTTTGTCATTTAGAGGCTGATTTGTGTCATGACAGTCATGACAGCTGTCATGACTGTCATGGCTATTTCCTTGGCTGCCTTGCTCATCATTGATTATCTTATCAATGCTATTACTTTGGTCATTGCCTAACCCTTCAAACTTTGTTTCAGTTTCATCATCTGCCTACTCTTGGTCTTCTATTTCCTCATCATCTCCCTCTGTTTCTTCAATATCATCATCTTCATTCATTTCAGAACTTTTTGCGCTATCATTGTGCTTACTGTCATGCTCATGTACCTTCTTTTCCTGGTTGTTCTGTTCATTCTCTTGTTGACTATCATCTTCATCATTTTCTTCATTTTCTTCTATGTCTTCATTTTGTTCATCATCAACACATTTTTCTACAGTTGTGACTGACTCATTTGTGTCATCACTATCACTGTCTTGCTCCAAGTTTTCACTATCTTTTCCTTCATGGTTGTCATGTTCATCTTCCTCTTCTTTTTCATCATCATTCTTCTCTTCTTCATTAAAATTTGTTTCTGCCCTATTCTATTCCTCATTTCCGTCATCATCTTCTTGTTTCCTAGTGCTGCTGTCATTATCTTCTTCCTCATTAAGCTCTGTACTTGCCTCATTGTTTTCCTCATTCCCACTATCGTCTTTTTGTTCTTTATTGCTACTGCCACCTGCTTCCTCTTGAATAACATTGTCATTATCTTCACTTTATGCATCAGGAGAGGAGGAAAGAGGTAGGTTTTCCTGTGTAGAAGGCATAGGTGGAGGTGATGGAGGAGTGGAGGTAAGTGAGTGTGAAGTGGAGGGGAAATTTTGTTGAATGAGGGCTCGGGGATTTTCAAATACATCATGTGAGATAAAAAATTCCCAAGGGATTCCCTGTTGCTCGAGTTGCTGCAAAAAAATCATATTAACCAAGGAGTGCTAAAAAAGGATCTGCATTTGGTGGGGATAACTCCTCTTCTTGACGAATAAATCCATTTTGTCAATGCTCCAGTAGAGATAATATGGTAGGTTTACGAATTTAACCTTAGTGAAGTGCATTAGTAGCCTTATGTGATATGAATAAACCCTGGAATACCACCCCTCAAAAGTAAAGTACTTGATAATATGCCTCATCAGTAAGGCATATTTCTCTAGTAGGTGGGAGAAGGGGAAAACAACCTTGCAGCCTTGTTGACAACTAGGTTTGAGGAAGGGCTAATAGAATATCATGTCCAATTTCATCAATTTAAACCATCTCTCACTAATATCTGGTATTCCTGTGGCATTAGAAATGGATTCGGATGATAATTAAAATTTTACTCCTGCTAGGTTGACTTGGTGGTTTTGTAGGCTGAGAATGAACAACCAAGTCAAGTCTGAGTGGCTTTGGACGTGTTTAACCCTCTCACAAAACTGATAGACGAGGTGATTTGAATGGTATCTAAAGGCTCAAACCTATTAGCACTTCCTCCCTTGTGTTTTGGATTGATAGGCCCTTGGCCTTCATCATTGATGGTACTAATCTCTTCCTCAGAAATGGTGGCTAATTATATCCTTGAACAAAGTGGTTTGTTGCTTGATGAGAGTTTTTAGGGGTAGGGAGGGAAAATGAGTGATGTGACGGAAAAGTTTTAGAAAATAAGGGGAAAATGAAATAGGTCTAGGAAAGTTTCAAAGTTTTAGAAGGAGGGTTGTTGGTACTGAGTGTCTTGACACAAATGTCAAATCTCAAATTTGCAAACCCTGCGCTAGAAGGTCAATGATTTGATTTTCATGCAGATTAGGGTTTGGTCACATTAGGTTAAAAATACCTTCCTAGATTATGAAAACTATCACTTGCAGGGAAAGGAAGAAAGAAAACCAACCTTATCTAACTCTGTGCAGGGGCTTGGAGTCAAAAGATCTGGATTTAGCCAAATTTCTGAGCAAAGTTAACAAGGATAACCTGTACATAGTGCCACCCGACTCGTCGTTCAGGTCGGGCCGGTCTGAGCCTGTGCGTAGTGCCGTGGCCAATGCATAGCGTCACCCTCCTGGTGCGTAGCACCGTGTAATTTTGAACTGCAGCCACCCCCTCTATGTGTAGCGCTGAAGTCCAAGTGTGTAGCACCTCCATCGATGCATAGTGCCTGAAATATTTCAACCATAGTTTTAGAAAACCTTAAAAACTTCTTTCAACGATTCTACTTATCGTTCAAAGATACAAATAAGTTGGGAGAGGAGGTGAAGAACAATCTTACATCCCTTTTTGAAAAATAATTTCATGCCAAAAGCCACTTTTATAATGTTTATTTCCTTCTTACTTTTTTACTCTATTTTTGGCCTTTTTTTGGTCCTGTAGGTGGCAGAGTCTCAAACAAATATGGTTTGTTTCCTTGTCGGAAGCATCTTGATGTTCTTCTTGTACTAAAAAACCTTTCATCAAGCTCAAACATGTGGCTCTTATCAGATTTTTGGAAAAATGAACCAATCCTTGAAAAGCAAAAGATCCTCTGGGAAGTTTTGAGGAAAAAGTCAGATAATGAAATTAGTGTTTTGTTTTGAAGGTTTTTCTTCACTTTATCCTCTTTATGAACTTCAACACTTGTAAACATTAAGCTTGTGATCATCTTGGAACTTTTTCCTAGGAGTCTTCAGTCTTGCATGTATATGCCTTTGATTTCTTGGTGGATAGACTGAAAAGAAGAGTTTTAACCTTCCTTCAACTAACCTTTTGTCATGTATCTCTTTGAGACAGTGAAAAAACCTTTTGGTGTGAGAACCCTATCAGTTGGCACCAACAACTATTTTAGTATTGACGTGTGCCATCGTGGTGAGAAATATTTGGTTTGTTTTTCCTTACCAATTTTTCTGTAGGTAACCTTTTGTGACAGTCCTGCTGAAGTGTCACTTAGGTTTAATCTATCTCTTGCAGAATATACCTTTCATAAGGAAACCATTCTGGGAGATTTCTCTTCTTTTTAGACCAATCGTAAGTTTTTTCCTCAGACCAGTTTGACAATGATATATCTCTGGTGTTGGAGGTGAGCAATTTAAACCATTTTTGTGTCTTCCCCTTGGCCACTTCCTTTTTTGCAGGTTCCTACACAACTTTTGCCTTTGATCACTCTTATTTTGGAGCTTAACACCTCATTTTATCAATAATGAACCTATGCTTGTCATAATTACCTCCTTGGGAAATTTTACCTCATGCTTGCCTCCTTTGACCATTTGAAAATTCCCCTAACTATTCTTTTGAGAAGCCAAAACCTTTGCACTGATACTCTTTGTCATCTTTGTTCCTTTGGTGTAGTGAAGTATAGCTTATGTCTGCCTCCTTTGATCCCTTTAAGACCTTCGATTTTACCTTTTGATGAGGTAGAATCAACACCTCTTTGTCAAACCCTAGAGGGCAGCTTGAAACCCTTGACATGCCATCTGTTGTGATGAAGGAGGCCCGTTGTCATCGTTTGACCACTTTTGTCCATCTCCCCAAACTTCTAGGTTTCAGGGCTATTAGAAAAAAGTAAATAGTGTTGTCTTCTAGGTTCTCAAAAACCTTTCAAACATCATTTATTATTTCTAAATACCTTCAATAGTGCACTGATGGAGTTGAGGCAACCCTTGTTTATGTATACCTAGTACTGATTCCTTGTTTGGTAAAAGATGTCACAAACCCTGATTCTTTTCAAACATATACCTGCTGCTTTTCTTCTTTGTTGTTTATGGTCTTCTTCTGATTATTTTCCCATTACCTTACCTCTTTTTTAGGTCGATGGCCATTTGATCCTTTTGCAAAAATGTGAGCAACGGGCAGCTGTCGCCCTACAAGATTTGTGCTCTAGGGAAAAAATCCTTCCTTGACTAACCCTTTTGATCATTCTGGACAAGATCACATGTATTTTTCTTCTTTGAATGCAGTTTATTCATGTAGGAAAAATAGAGTTTTTAGGATACTAAATCCACCCTATGACCTTGTGAAACCCTTGGTGACCTAGTGAAAGCTTTCCTAGACTTGGCTTTTGGACTGAGACCTAGAATTTGGGATCATCAAGTGTAAGATAGAGTTTATGATAAACTAATGTATTGAAGATCCAAAATCCAATGTACTTGATTTATCTAAAGAGCCTACAAAGATAGTTTGATACCATTAGTGTTTGGGAATATTTTGGGAGACACAACAAAGTTGTTTGATTGGTGGGCTTAGGTAGTAGTGTGGGGGTTTTTAGGCGAAAAAAAAATAGAGGATTTGGGACAAAGGTGAATACATATAGACAAAAAGGGTGACATAAGCCTCTAATGGGTTTTATGGGACTGGTAAGCAAAGATAGACATTATGGAATGATGAAATAGTGAAAAATTATCTTGGGGATAATGAAGGTAGTGAGATTTGTAGAACTCACAATGTTGATGAACCTTTTTTCTAGGAATCTTGGGATAATCATTTAGTCATCTATGAAAGGAAAAAATTACTGATGACTAACAGTAGCTCCACTTGGGGAGGGCAGCTTCTTTTTAGGAGATGTTCAGAACTTTCTGGCTTTCTAGACACCAGTGCCTCATCCATTGGGAAGATTTTATCTCTTTTCATTTGCTGATATTTTCTTGAAGCTATGATCTCAACAATCTGAAAGACATGATTAGCTCAACTTCATCTCTACCTACCCAACCTACTTGCCTAGAATTTTTTCTTCTTTAGGTGCATTTGGGCTAGCAACCTTGACATCGTCTTGTTTTTGAAAGAAAAACAAACTATCTACTTA
Organism: Pinus albicaulis; assembly: GCA_034641835.2. Classification (NCBI taxonomy): domain Eukaryota; kingdom Viridiplantae; phylum Streptophyta; class Pinopsida; order Pinales; family Pinaceae; genus Pinus; species Pinus albicaulis. The sequence goes on along the minus strand of CM076575.1, from coordinate 437,833,491 downwards.
TGTACTTATTTCTTCCAGGAGTTTAGATTATGCTAATGAACTCCTTTGATTCTCTACCTAGACTATTAAAATGTCAAGGTTAAATTGTTTGACAAGATTCATTCACTAAGCTATAAACATGAAATTGAAAGCATGGTTAAATCGGGATTAGACAATCTGACTTACCATGGGTTTGTGGCATAAAACCAAGCTGCACACAAATGTTATTTTTGTACAAAATAAGACTAGAGAAATCAGGGCAAGGATACATTGTTTGCTATTCATCCCTATTTTTCTCTTTGGTTCTGTTTTAAGCATGTGGAATGAGTATTTCTCTACCTAACCTATATTTTCACAAGTCAAGCTTGAAAATTTTGACTAACTATCTTTCATTAACTTATCAACAATCAATTTAAAATATGTTTCAGCCATGATTAGGTTAGATGACTGAAACAAGATTTCTATATGCACTAGTAGTGGTATTTAGGCTTAAAAACTTTCATTAGTTCTATTTTTTGGGTATGGGGCTTTACCTTTTTTCAAATCTTCCCTCTTTTCCATTTTTCTGTTTTTTTTTTTTGTGATTTGTCTCAACATCTTTTCATTAAACAATGATATGTACAATGAATGAGAAATTCCAACAAAGAATCTAAATGGCCATGGTATTTGATTACACTGTCTTCCATAGGATCATCCACTAATTCTTTTTCATTCAACTATTGTAGATAAGGAACATGGCTATCTATTTTTGAGGGCATGGTACAGGATTTCTGCAAAAAAAATTAAACACGCCAAGTTCTCTTTCATATTTATTTTTTGAGTTTTGTTTCTGAACCTTGTTCCTGTGAAAGAAAATCTCTAGGTGAAGAAGGCATTCTTCATCAACTCCTAAACAAATGATAATGTCATCAATGTAAATCATAGTGGAAAATTTGGTAACAGGTGCCATGGCCTATTGGAAGGTGTATTTAGCATTCCTTATTCTAGGAAAAATTTGGTCAAGCATATAGTCATCCCAAGGAATTTTGAAAATGTCTTTGTGTTGATTGATTTGAAGTGGTATCTTCTCATGAAAACCTGAAACACTACCAACAAAAGTCACCTTGTTAGAAACTCCTATTTTTTTCATAGGATGATTTATCTTGGGAAAAGGGTGTCTAGACTCCATGGAGGGTTTGCCTAAGTGTCTAAAGTCCATACATAATTTGCATCCTTTGGTTTTATTTATTAGTGATGGAATTTTCCCAAAGGTTTCATAGTTCTCCTTGGAAAAATCCCTCTTGTGAACAATGTCTATGTCATCAGGCTTTGAGCTTTTACTTCTATGTATAAGAGCATCTTGAAATTTCTTGCATAACCTCAAGTGTTTGAGTTTTTTGTATGATGGAAAGGATTTGGATAAGTTAATCACCTTGGGTATTCTTAGGCTGCCTATATTGTATCCCTCTATATTAGTTTCAACATCCATCCCTTTAGGATTGATGGCAACATTAGTGAGAGTCAACAACTTTTCTGGGGAACCAGACTCTCTGATAATGAGGTGTCTAGATAAGGTAAGAACATAAGACTCCTATGATTTAGACCACCCAAGTTTTTTGTTCTGTGAGGGAATTTTAGAATTTTGGGATAGGTAAAAGGGAAGGGTTGTGTTTCTGAGTTTTGTCCTCCTTTTGAGAAACTTGATTCATATGTCAAACTGACCATTGGTTTTGAGGTTTCATTGTTAGTTTGTAGAGAGTCAAGTTTGATTTTTTCATAATGAGTTTGTTCAAGGCTGCTATAGTTTTGAATACTGAGTTCATCATGAAAATATTGATTTGGCTGTTGTAGTGTGTATTGATGTGTTTCAACTTCATATACCTGCTCATCATTATCTTCCACGTTATATAATATGAAAGAATCAAGATCTGAGTGAATAGAGTAAATAGGAGTGTTGTCTCGCTTGTACTAACTGCTAACCATATACTTCATATGTGACTCTCGGTATAATATCCTTTTCTGATTGAATACAGGGATGGTTTTATAATACATATCTAGTTGAAGGCCCTGTTGAAGCTTGGCTCCCCAAGATTTGGATAAGATCATGCCATACTTGGGGGGAATATTTTCCACTACTATGTCCATGACTAGATTCTTAACAGGCACTTATGCCAGGTTAACACAAAGGTCCTTGAGCAGGCCCAAATTTTTGACCCTACTCGAATCTAAGGAGTACAATTCTTTGTAAGGTTTATTTATTTATAGGCCTAACTTCTCCATCACAACTTTGGGCATGAGATTGTGAGAGGCACTGGAATCCAACATGGCATTATGTAAGGTTTTGAAGTGTATGTTTAAGCTGATATAGAAAGGGGGAATGGCTCCTTCCTGATACTTTCCTTCTATTTTGGGTCCAAACAACAACTTAGGTGTGTCATCAGCTAAGTGTAAAGTGTTAGCATCATTTCCTATGTTTAGTACCTTCACTATCTGAGATCTATACATTGGTTGAGTAATTGTTAAGTCCCTATATTAATAGTGTAGTCCCTTATTATGTTAGTGTAGCCCCCCTTATTGTTATTTTTGTACCTTTGTAACCCCGATATTATTATTATTGTGCCCTTACATTATTATTGTTAGGTTGGCTAGGATTACATTGTGGCCCCACTAGGATTACATTGTGACCCCATGGACTCCTATATATAAAAAGGAGGTTTTGTCATTTGTATTATCCAAGAATTGTGCATTCATGTAATGTATTGGATGTTGCCCCCTTGAAGTGGCTCATTTATAAGGCATTGATATCTCTTTTCTTCTATTTTTGGAACTGGTTTCAGAATATCTGGTATCAGAGATTTGGATTCTAGGGTTTTTCTGCTCCAAACAGGTCATCGTGGAATTTTCACTATATTTTTTTTTATATGAAGGTTCAAAAGATGAAATATTTAGAGTATGAAACCAAAAGCCTGAGTAAGATCTTCTCAAAATTTCAGATCTTTGTTAGCAATATTTTTAGATATATGATTTGTGGAAGTTAGGGCTTTTTGCAGGCTCCTGAATTTAACCTAAATAGGTCATTGTGGAAGTTTCACTATAATTTTTTTTATATGAAGTTTTAGAAGCTGAAATTTGTAGAGAGAAAAGAAAAAATACTGAGGGACATCATCGCAGAATTTTAGAGCTTGGTTCACAACAGTTTCATAGATATGATCTGTGGAAGTTAGGGAATTTTGGAGGCTCCTGAATTTAACCTAAACAGGCCATCACAGAATTTTCACTATAAGTTTGTTGATAAGAAGATTAAGAAGAAGAAATTTTTATAGAGAGGAGCCTAAATCCTGAGGAACATCATTGCAAAATTTCAGAACTTTGTTAGTAATATTTTTGGAGATATGATTTGGGGAATTTAGGTCTTATTCAGGCTTCTGAATTTCATCTCAAAGAGTTGATCATGGGAAAATCTTCATAACTCTCTCTCTAAGAATCAGAATGGAATACTGTGAAAAGTGGCTTGAAGCACACAGAATTTGTTTTCCTGTCTATAAATTTCAAATCCGAAGGATGAAAAAGTAACACGTGGGAATTTGTACAAGTTCACTCTACTTAACTAGTCCATAATTAGGTCATTGTGGGAGATTGGACATAACTTTTTCTTGAAGAGTAAAAATCAGGTCAGATCTGTGGCATTTGAAATAAGATTGAGAGGGATACTTTAGGGCCAAATTTCAGTTATTGAGGATTCGAAATCACATAGATAATTCAATTTCAATATCGAGCTTCTCGAAAGGAAGAAAAAAGTGTGTATTTTGTTTTTAAAATTGCATAACGTTTGATTGAAAAAGTAGTTGGAAGTGATTCCAAGGGAATATTTAAGAATTTTTATCAGTATTGGGTTCTTTAATGCCTCAAAAAAATAATTTCATACCCATTAAGCCCTCAAAAATTTATACTATGATGCATGTAGAGGAAGAATTGCAGTATGAGATATCAAAATTATGGTACCAAGTGCAACAAATTTCGATATGACGAAGAGCAACCGAAGATGACATAGATGGTTTAAAAGTAGAAATGGAGGCTAAGTTGGATGGTTTGAAGGATCAAATAATAGCTAATATGGATGATAAATTAGTGGAATATCACATCTAGCATCAACAACAAGTTCTCCAACTCTCGAAGGATAACATAACTTTGGTGCAGAATCTAATGAAACAACACGAAGATCAACATCACATCAAGAGAAGTTCTGAAGTAGTTACAGAAACAAGAACTCTACAAGTATGATAAATTTTAGAGTATCTCTATAAGTGGAAGAACTTTCTTGTAGAAGATTCCACATAAGAGGATGAGAATTTTATACAGAAGCATCAAGAAATAATCAAGCGTTGAGGAAAACACTTGTTTGAATGATAGGGGCATGTTAAGTCCCTATATTAATAGTGTAGTCCCTTATTATGTTAGTGTAGCACCCCTTATCATTATTGTTGTACCCTTGTAACCCCCATATTGTTATTATTGTGCCCTTTCATTATTATTGTTAGGTCGGATAGGATTACATTGTGGCCCCACTAGGATTACATTGTCGCCCCATGGACTCCTATACATAGAAAGGAGGTTTTTTCATTTGTATCATCCAAGAATTGTGCATTCATAAAATGTATTGTAGGTTTCCCCCTCAAAGTGGCTTATTTCTAAGGCGTGGATATCTATTTTCTTCTATTTTTGGAACTGGTTTCACAATAGTAACCAATTCAGTGAGGGGCATATTTATCTTCATTAATGTAATCTCTCCCTCAAACTAAAAGGTACTAATGTTCTGGATATACGAACATCAGCTTTATCAGCCATGATCTTTTCTACATTCTTGATTTGTTGATCTTGGTTTGGAGTTTTAGTCAAAATGGTTTTCTTAGGGTCAATGGTGGAGGTACTAGGATAGCTAAGGTCATTGTTTGGCTAGCTTATTTTTCCTTTGTTTGCTTCAGCTTTCTTAACCATAGTATTAACATTCTCTGTTGTTTTCTTAGGGGTGTTTTCACGTATTTTCTGAGCAGTAGTATCTATTTGGTTTTTCTTGGCTAAATCTAGGTATTTTTTTCTCCTAAGATCATACTTCTTATGGATTTCCATGATGGAATTTTCAAACCCCAAGCGATAGTCTTAAGAAACCTCGTAGTTTGTGTCAATTTGATCTGAGGAAAAGAAGCCTTGTTCTTCCTCAGTGAGAAAAATATCTTCTTCATTATCAGAACCTATTAGATTTATATGGATTTCCTCAGGTTCTATAATTTCTCGTTCTTCCTCATCTACACAGTTTTGTTGAAAGGGAGGTTTGATTTGTTGGTCATTTTCCCTTTTTTTGACTTGAGGGGTATCTCTTATGAAGTTTTGAGTTCTGGTTCTATTTTTGGAGTTGGCTTGATTGTTCCTAGGAGGTGTCCTTTCATTCAAATTTATTCTTTATATCATTTGCTCCATAGTTCTCATTAGGCTGTCCATTTTGGTGTCAGATGAGGAGGTTGAGGGCATGGTTTCATCCTTATAGGTTATACTCTTGTCTAATTTCAAGCTAGCTTTATTTTCAATTAAGTTTACCTCTACACTAATTGCCGCTTTTTGCATTTCTTTTAAGGTTGTAGGGTCTCTTTCTCTCAATTGGAAAGTCATGTCAGGGTCAAAACCTTCAGGAAATTTCACTAGTGCTAGGCCTTGTGGAGGTTTCATGTGAGGTGGGAGGGCATTATACACACTGTTAAACCTATTGCAATAGTCTTCCACACTTTCCCCTACATTCCTTTTAAAGTTGTTGTATTCAGACAAGATTTGGAGGGGATTTTTCTTGATTTCCCATTTGTTTATAAAAGTTTGGTAAAGGGAAGGTAGATCATGTATTGAATTAGGATTTAATGCTTTGAACCAATTTTTTGGCCTCTCCTCCTAAGCTCTGTGCAAAAATTCTCATCTTAATGGTCTCTTCTTCTATCTCCATGTAATCAAAAGCATCATTGATTCTATCTACATGATGTTGGGCAGTGATGGATTCAACCCTTGTGAAATGAGGGATCTTAGTCTAATATTCATTTGGAAAAGGTACTACGGGTTGAGGTAAGGCCAAAGGTGTATACCAAGCTGCCATGATGGGAGATAATGGAGGATTTACAAGAGGTGGGTTTGTGAAAGGGGGTGTATGATGAAGTGGAGTGGTTTGCACAGTGGTGGTATAGATGGGTGTGGTGGAAGTACTTGGACCAACAAACTGATTTTGAGTAGACTTGGTATGGAAATATTTGAAGTGATAGAGAAGCTGAAAGTGAGGTGGTGTGGAAGGAGAGGCTTCTCTACTAGAACTTTGGTGCAAATCTAAAGGTTCAAGGTTAGTTTGGTCAATATCAGTTTGAGACCTGCTTTTGAAGAGGTTCTTGGTATGGTGCAAGTCAAACTGGGGATCTTGCAAAGCTGTAAGATGTTCCGGTGTAGATCTTGCTCTATGGATGGTCCTAGCAGTGGTTAAGTTTCCAGATCTAGAAGTTTTCCACAAAATCTCATCTGGGTCATCAACTATGTTGGGAGGGTTTGGGTCCAGATGAGATCTGGTACTGATCCGATGTGAAGCCAAATTTCAAATTTCAAAATTCATGGAGGTTGCAAGTGTTAGAACCGTTTTATTAAGGTTGACATCTCTTAATTCTTGGTACTTATTACAGTATATGAATGGGTTCATAAGCTTCCTAGTGTTGGTTTGAAACAAATCTAGGAAGTCAAATGAGTGCTAATGAAGTAATAGGCCTCCTGGAGAATAGTGGCGTCGACAGGTGGATATTGTTTTTGTTGTTTTTAAGAGTCTATGTTTAAGGTCCACCACCAATTACTGACAATAAACCAATCTAAGGGTCTTTTGGGGTTTTCTGAGTTTCTTATATGTATCCCTAGGGTTTGTGTGAGTGTCCTATAGCTAAGTCGTCATTTTTCTAGGATGGTGAAACAAGTAGAGTCTACTCTTTGGCTATCAGTCAATTTTCTAAGCTTAACCAAAGGTTTAAATGAGTCTATATGAGTTTGTTAGGCTACTATTTACTTAGAAGGTCCCACCATGATCGCCAAAATGTTAGGTTCTCGTGATTTGGCAGATTGGTAGAAAAAATGTCAGGGTAACACAAAACCAGTCTTTAGAGTCCTAGGACCTAGCCTTCCTAGACTTAGAGAGGGATCTCTTTGTTGGGTGCAAAGGATGTGTTATTTTTTCTCTAGGGTTTTGATTTTAGGCTAGTTGTTAAGTGTAGGGTTTGTTGACTGTTTTGGTTGGGTAATATGGTCAAGTGGAATAGGTGGAGTGAGAGTATGTAAAATCCATTGGGCTATGGAGTCAAATTAAGTCAACGGTGTCTAAATGATGAAACAAAGTGTGTTGCAGGGCCAGTTTAGAAAGGTTAATGGATCCTTAAAGTGTTGTAATGAGGTGTAGTGAACATCAAGTTTGGGAAAAACAAGGTGGTCTTAAATACATATAGTTAAAGCTACAACTCATTAGGTACGGCAAACCATTAAGCTGAATGAACAATACTTAAACTAATAAATATCCAAGATAAAGATTCCAGTGAAACATAGAAATCATAAGAGCTTCTAACTTTAGAAATTCACCTTCAGATTTTGGGAAAACATATAAGATAAAAAAATAACTCAATCTATGAAGAGGGAACTCCTAAAAATTATATATCAAGCTATTGGGAACTCCAAAACAAGTTGGTAAGCATGGACAAAGGGCAAGATCGAACGAGACCTTTTTGACTTAACCTAGAAATCAATATTCCACAGAAACACTTCAAGATAGGGTTTTGAAAGCTTAAAATAAGCGGGGCATACCGTGAACCATACTTGTAAACTAGCATACTAACCATAAATGAAAAAAATCCAAGTCTTGGTGGACCTAAGGAGCAATAAATAATTCCTTAAGATGGCCAAAAGAGGAAAACATCAAAGCTATAACAAATAGGAGGACCGAGGTGCCTCAAAGAGCATGTCTCAACCTATACTTTTCTGATTTATAGAAACCAAGAAGCATGGAGCATAAAGAGAAAAGGAAACATTAATAAGTTAAGAAGGCATCACCATTCACCAAACTAAGGAATCCTGCAAACAAGATTCTCCATCATCAAGCCAAACAAACCATTCATCCACTTCACAAAACCAATTTCTTTTCCAAGCACATAAACCATGTATATTGCTCTTCAAGCTCATCAAATTCCAACCCAATACATAGAGGCCTCATGCTCTATTTATGGAGAAAGGGAGGACTAAAACCATAAATGTGGTAGGAAAATATCAATTATAACCATAAATGTCATTTATGGCCAAGAGACCATGCAAAGCCCAAGGCACATAATATCCTAAGAAATAAATTACAGAATAAATATTTGCACCTAATTCTAGAGTAATTTGCCTCAAAAAAATAAAAATATCTATTTGCAAAAAATGAGTGTGTTTTGTTGACTTTTGGTCCAAAACACACTAGGCAGCCTCTATGCACAGCGCCACTTCAGCAGAACATTGGGTCTCTTGTGGCTGAGTTTTGGACCCCTTCCCGATACCAGATTTGGCTCCGTGATGGCTCGTTGGAAAGCCATATGAGTCTACTTTCTAGAAATGCTTGATTGTTTCTAAGTGGGTGCCAGTTAGGTATCCCAAAACCAATTTTCCCAACACTGCTCTGTGAGTAATGCCTGCTCTAAAAATGAGGCAGAAAGGTCAAAATGTTGATTTGTTTTGACCTTTTGGGGGGTCAAAAATGCTCCAAATGATCTTAAATTGGGTCAGAAGACCGCTGGTCATGCGAGGAATCCAGAAGTGAAATTTTTTTGAGTTTATGATGCACCATTTTTTGCGTAGCGCCTAGGGTGCTGCGCACAGAGACCTCAAAATTTGAAAAAAAACAAAATTTTCGTCAATTTGGCCCAAAATTGGTGAAGAGTTCCCTCAAGAGGTCTTGGACACCTATTGAGAAGCCTCAGCTAAAAATCCAAGGCCATCATGCTCTTTTTCCCTTTTTATGTTTTCTAGCTCCATGAGGGCCTCCTTCAATTTGGCACAAGCAAGCATGTTTTTCCTTGCATAATGCTTGGTCATTTTCTTCTGTAGAGCAAGGCCTCTCTTTACCTCCTTGAAATGCTTATGCTTCTCTTTGCAATAGTGAATGACACGTTGTGCCATCTCAAACTCTCTTTTTCACTCCCTAAGTTGTGCATATTTGTCCAAGAGTAGCAATTTAGTGGTAATTTCCTTGTCCTCATTGTCACTGTCTAGATCAATGAATTGAGGCTCTTGAGAAGTCTTCTTGATTCTTTTAATCCTCCTCACCTTTACCTGATGCTCACCCCTTTCCTTATTTTCCTTGCCTTTTTCCTTGTGCTTGGTAGTTGGAGGAGAGATGGCCCTTTTCCTTTTTGAGGCAGCAAACACATCTCTTTTTCCTCTGTGGTATGTGCATGTGAGAGGAGTGATGATGGTCTCGGAGGTGTTTCCATCATTTCCTTGATATTTCGTTATGTCACAAGCCTTTTCATTTTTAATATGGCTTTGATGAGTTACCTCATGCCCCATTTGGTTACTGCTTTGTTGACCTTCAGCTTCAACATCATCATTATCTCCCTCACTATTTTCTACACTGTCACTTTGGCCTTCAAATGAATCATTACCTTCTTCATTTTCTTCACTTTCTCTCTGTCCTTCACTAAGGTCCTCTTCTTTGTCATTCTCTTCACCGTCACTTTGATTCTCTTTTTCATTTAGATGGTCATTTGTGTCATGACAGTCATGGCAGCTGTCATGATTATCATGACTATTTCCTTGGCTGCCTTGCTTATCATTGACTATCTTATCAATGCTATTGCTTTGGTCACTACCTGGCCCTTCAAACTATGTTTCAGTTTCATCATCTGCCTACTCTTGGTCTTCTATTTCCTCATCATCTCCCTCTGTTTCTTCAAGATCTTCACCTTCATTCATTTCAGCACTCTTTGCACTATTTTTGTGCTCACTGTCATGCTCATGTACCTTCTCTTTTTGGTTGTTCTGTGAATTCTCTTGCTGACTATCATCTTCATCATTTTCTTCATTGTCCTCTGTGTCTTCATCTTTCTCATCATCAATACCTTTTTATACACTTGTGAGTTACTCATTTGTGTCATCACTATCACTGTCTCACTCCAAGTTTTCATTGTCTTTTCCTTCATGGCAGTCATGTTCATCTTCATCTTCTTTGTCATCATCGTTTTGATCTTCTTTATGAGACTCTGTTTCTGCCCTATTGTCTTTCTCATTTACATCATCATATTCTTGTTCCTTAGTGCTACTATCATCATCTTCTTCCTCATTAAGCTCTGTACTTGCCTCACTGTTTTCCTCATTCCCACTTTCATCTGCTTATTCTGTATTGCTACTGCCACCTGCTTGTTATTCACTAGCACTATCATTATCTTCACTTGATGCATCAGGAGAAGAGGAAAGAGGTAGGTTTTATTGTGTATAAGGCATATGTGGAGGTGATGGAGGAATTTAGGTATGTGAGTGTGAAGTGGAGGGGAAATTTTGTTGAATGAAGGCTTGGGGATTTGCAAATACATCATGTGAGATAAAAACTTGCCAAGGGATTCCCTGCTGCTCCAGCTGGTGCAAAAAAATCATATTAACCAAGGAGTGGTGAAAAAGGCTTTGCATTTGGTGGGCATAACTCTTCTTCTTGACCACTAAAGCCATTTTGTCAATGCTCCAATAGAGATAGTATGGTAGGTTTAGCAATTTAACCCTGGCGAAGTGCATTAGTAGCCTTATGTGATATGAATAAACCCTGGAATAACTCCCCTCACAACTAAAGTACTTGATAATATGCCTCATCAGTAAGGAATGTCTCTTTAGTAGGTCAGAGAAGGAGAAAACAACCTTGCAGCCTTGTTGACAGCTAGGTTTGAAGAACGGCTCATAGTAGCTCAAGTCCAATGTCTTCTGTTTAAACCATCTCTCACCAATATCTGTTATTCCTGTTGCTTTATAAATTGATTCAGATGATAATTAAAATTTTACTCCTACTAGGTTGACTTGGTGGTTTTGTAGGCTTATAATGAACAAGCTAGTTAAGTCTGAGTGGCTTTGGACCTGTTTAACCCTCTCACAAAACTGATAGCATCCAACACCTTGAAAACATGCAATGATCATGGGAGAAGAGGTGATTTGAATGGTATCTAAAGCCTCAAACCTATTAACCCTTCCTCCCTTATGTTTTGGCTTGATAGGCCCTTTGCCTTCATCATTGATAGTACTAATCTCTTCCTCAGACATGGTGGGTGATTATATCCTTGAAAAAGTGTTTTGTTGCCTGATTAGAGATTTTAGGGGTAGGGAGGGAAAATAAGTGATGTGAGGTCAAATTTTTAGAAAATGAGGGAAAAATGAAATAGGTCTAGGAAAGTTTTAGAGTTCTATAAGGAGGGTTGTTGGTACTAAGTGTCTTGACACAAATGACAACTCTCAAATTTGCAAACCCTGTCCTAGAAGGTCAATAATTTGATTTTCATGCAGATTAGGGTTTGGTCACATTAGTTTTTAAATACCTTCCTACATTATGAAAAATATCACTTGGAGGGCAAGGAAGAAAGAAAACCAACCTTATCTAACTCTATGGAGGGGCTTGGAGGCAAAAAATTTGGATGTAGGAAAATTTTTGAGCAAATTTAACAATTTTTTCCGATGCGTAGTGCCACCCGACTGGTTGTTCAGGTCGGGCCGGTCTGAGCCTATGTGTAACACTCTGGCCAGTGCGTAGCACCCTGGCCGGTCCATAGCGCCACCCTCCCGGTGCACATCACAGTGTAATTTTGAACTGCGGCCACCCCCTTTGTGTGAAGGGTCGACGGCTAGATACCTAGCGCCTTCGTCGATGCGTAGCACCTGAAAGTTTTCAACCACAATTTCCAAAATACTTAAAAACTTCTTTCAACAGTTCTTCTTCTCATCCAAAGATACAACTAAGTTGGGGGAGGATGTGAAGAAGAGCCTTATATCCCTTTTCAAAAAATAATTTCATGCTAAAATCCACTTTTTTAATGTATATCTCCTTCTTACTTTTTTTACTGTCTTTTTGGCCCTTTTTTGGTCCTGTAGGTGGCAGAGCAAAAAAAAATATGGTTTTTTTCCTTGTTGGAAGCATCTTGATGTTCTTCTTGTACTAACAAACCTTTCATCAAGCTCAAACATGTGCCTCTTATCAAATTTTTGGAAAAATGAACCTATCCTTTGAAAGCAAAAGATCCTCTGGCAAGTTTTGAGGGAAAAGGCAGATAGTGAAATTAGTGTTATGTTTTGAAGGTTTTTCTTCACTTTATCCTCATTATGAACTTCAACACTTATAAACAGTAATCTTGTGATCATGTTGACACTTTTTCCTGGGAGTCTTCAGTCCTGCATGTTTATGCCTTTGATTGCTTAGTGAATAGACTGAAAAGAAGAGTTTTAAACTTCCTTCAACTGACCTTCTGTCATGTATCTCTTTGAGACAGTGAAAAAACCTTTTGGTGTGAGAACAATATCAGTTGGCACCAAAAAAATTTTTAGTATTTATGTGTGTCATCTTCGTGATAAACATTTGGTTTGTTTTTCCTTACCAATTTTCCTGTAGGTAACCTTTTGTGACAGTCCTGCAGAAGTGTCACTCAGGGTTAGTACATGTCTTGCAGAATATACCTTTGATAAGGAAACCATTCTGGGAGGTTTCTCTGCTTTTTAGATCAATCATATGTTTGTTCCTTAGACCAGTTTGAAAATGATATATATCTGGTGGGGGAGGTGAGAAATTTAAACCATTTTTGTGTCTTCCCCTTGGCCACTTCTATTTTTGCAGGTTCCTACAAAACTTCTGCCTTTGATCACTCATATTTTGAAGTTTACCACCTCATTTTATCAATAATTAACATATGCTTGTGATAATTACCTCCTTGCGAAATTTAACCTTATGCTTGCCTCCTTTTACCATTTGAAAATGCATCTGACTGTTCTTTTGAGAAGTCAAAACCTTTGCACCGATACCCTTTGTGATCTTTCTTCCTTTGGTGTAGTGAAGCATAGCTTATGTCTCCCTCCTTTGATCCCTTTAATACTTCTGATTTTACCTTTTGATGAAGTGGAATAATTTCCTCTTTTCCTTTCCCTAGAGGGTAGCTTAAAACCCTTGACATGCCATCTGCTATTATGAAGGAGGCCCTTTGTCATCATTTGACCATTTTTTTCCATCTCCCCAAACTTCTAGGTTTTAGCGCTGTTAGAAAATAGTAAATAGTTTTTTTTCTAAGTTCTCAAAAAAATTTCAAACATAATTTATTATTTCTAAAGACCTTGAATAGTGCACTGATGGGGTTGAGGTGACCCTTTTTTCTGTAGACCTAGTACTGATTCCTTGCTTGGTCAAAGATGTCATAAACCCTAATTATTTTCAAACATATACCTTATGCTTTTCTTCTTTGCCATTTATGGTCTTCTTGTGATGATTTTCCCATTACCTTACCTCTTTTTTAGGTTGATGGCCATTTGATCCTTTTGAAAAAATGTGAGCAAGGGGAAGTTGTCCCCCTGCAAGATTTGTGCTCTAGGCTGTTGGTCGCTTTAATTGTTTTCACAATTCAAGCTCCACATAAATTGTCAACCCGAGGAAGTCTTTTTATTCCAAAGACAATCACGCACTGGATATGCTCAATTTCAAAAGCAAAAACAATGTTGTAGTAAAAAGCCACACAATTACCAATCATAAAAATCTAATTATTCACACTCTGTTTAATCAAAGCTGAAGTCAATTATGTTATAGCAGAAGTAATTCCTAGATTGCAAGTTAGAATCCAAATAAAGGGAAATCAATCTGCAGGAAAGGAAACCAATCAACCATAACAGGAACAGGACCCTATTCCTTTAAATAGGAACTTCAGCACCTGCTGCATGACACTAATCACTCTGTAGAAAAGATAACTCAAGAGACCAAGACCCTATTCCCATGAACAGGAACCTTCAGCACTTGTCCCCTGTTTCTAATCACACTGCAGGAAAGGAAAGGCAATTAGTGGGAGCAGGACCCTATTCCTCTGTACAGGAACCTTCAGTACCTACTTTCCAGCATCATACATTCAAACAATTAACAGAAATGGATCTCTCAACTTCTTAAGAATGAATGTACTAAACACATGCAGCGTTAAGGAAACAGAGTACTCAATGAACTACAGAACTGTGTAACTGGTGTTCAGCAAACAGAATCAAGGTGAAGTGCAAACAACATAAAGAAATTAAAAAAACTACAGGGACAGAAGGGTGAATCTTGTGAGGAAGGCGGGCCCTTTCCCTCTCACAAGATTCCCCAGGGAAAGAATTAAATTGGAGCGCTCAACAGGAAATTTTATTCATCTGTCAAAAGAAATGATACATTACAAATGGAGTCTAGCTCCAGTCTCTCAAATACAATGTTCTCCTATAGCTTTCAAACTCGAACTCCCCTCTAATGATGATGTCTCCTCTTTTTAAAGAGGAGACATCTCTTACAATTACATGAGAGCGAATCTGTGTTTATCCCAATTCTGTTCTTCTTTCTTAAAACAGGACTATTCTGTTCTTCCATAAAAAGATATTGTTACAACAGATACAACAAGAATGCCATCTTCAGAATAATCCGTGTAACCACGTCTTCATGCTGTTGCCATTGTTCCACAAAATACTCTTCCAGAATCGCAAATTACGAGTGACGGAATTTGCGTGCTTGCTGGCTGTTTCAGCAACGAAGTCAACTGTTTCAGCAACGGAGTCGGCTGTTTCAGCAACGAAGTTTGACTGTTTCAGCAACGGCCGATTGCTCCAGCACAGCACATAGATTATCTGCGATCTTTTAGACTTATGTTAGCAACAATCCACTTCGATTAAAGATAAAATATAAGAGTATTATGGAATTATATGTAAACAGATTAAACATATAATAAACAAGAGGATTTTATATACCTTGGGATAAAGTAAATTAAAAATGATAATAGAATCCTTTTTAAACATGGTTATAAAGGTAAGATGGTGTCAAAGTATATAGTAAAAATGATACATAGTGGAGTCCTAACATTCCCCCCAGCTGAAAATGTTGCATGTCCTCAGGCAACTCCTAGTCTGAGTCAGAGTCTGAGTACTGACTTTGTGCATGCAAGTTGCTCAAGCAGTATCTGGAGAAGGTGGCATCTGTAGGAGCTCGGAATCCTCTATTGTTCTGCAATTGCTGCCATGCTAAAGCTTCATCTCTGCCAGCCAAGTGGTAGTGACACTGATATTTCTCTGAAGGCAGCCATAGAATTGGAAAATGAAAATGGTAACCAATCCAGTTTTCTCCACAATGTCGAATGCATCTGATATAATTAGGTACCCTGGAAAGTGCAGCTTGGAGATTATCAGGGCTAAAAGGGTGATAGTCTTGTCTTTCTTTACATGACTACTGCCAAAACATAGTGTTGGCCTTCAATGCAGCAGCCTCCTTTACTCTGATTTGCTGTTGACACTTCAAAAGTGTTGAAGCCTGTAGTTGTTGCATGTACCTATGCATTCCTGGCTTCTGTAAGAATTGGTGATATTGTGCTATAAACATGGCTGGACTTAAAGGTTCCAGTCTAATCCAAAGGAGCCTATTCTCCTCATTATGACTACTTGCAATAAACGCAGTTTGCCAGGTGAGCTGATTGGCCAAAAATGAAACAAATGCCCTTATTTGTATATCACCTGTAATTGGAATGAGATTGACTCTTCTATTCTTGGGAATGGCCTCATTATGGAGGTAAAGTTCGCACAGCAAATGCTGGTCACTTTCAGGGGCCTCAGCAAAAGTCTCAACAAATTGTTCTGAAGTAAGAAATTCGTGAGGTCTGCCATCCTGTATTGCCTTCAATTGAAAATAAATCAAACGTTCAGAAAGATAGAGAGAGTAATTTACAGAGGGTTTGCGGGTAGCCATCAACTTATGCACTAATGAAAACATCAAGGCCATCTTTTCTTTTGATTCCTTGACTTCCTTCTTGGAATCCCTGAGCTGTTGCAATGTTTGTTCCCAACTATCCCAGTTGGCATACATGTGATTCTGCCATGCTAACTTATGCTGCTGTAATATTGTATCTTGTTCTTCAGCATATTGTTTCTTCCATTTATTCATCAGTTCTAATTGGTCCCATGGCAGGGTCTGTGTCCTGGCATTAGAAGTACTGGGTAGGGACATTTTTTGAGTGGCTGTACTGACTAACTCAGGGCAAGATATCTGTGGTTGTGTTTCTGTCTGACTAGCTGAGCTGACTAGCTCAGGACAAGATATCTGTGGTTGTGTTTATTTTTCTAAATTTATTGAGAGCCCTACTGGTTCTTGTGGGGCAGTAGGGAATTCTTCTTTAATTGATGTAGATGCCTCAGATACCTGAAATTTGACTACTTTGTAGCCTGCCTGCTGGTAAATATTACCACACTCATGGCACATGTATTCCTTGCATGGCTCCCTATTTGGTAATGATGCTGTGTGTGCTAGCATATAGAGATTCAATTCTCTATCAAAGGCTTCTCGTATGGACTAATTCATTCTTATAGGCTTCTAGCTCAGACTTCAAAAACTCATTTTCTTCTAATAAAGATGCCATAGTATGTGAACCTTGTGTGCTGGTTGATTCTGCTGGGGTTGTCTGCTGATGCACAGCTGTAGCTGGTTCTTGTGGAGCAGCTACAGCTGGTTTCCCTGTATCATCGTGCTTGGTGTATGATTTTTGTACCACAGTGGCTGGTTCTTGTGTTTCAACCTCTGGGTAAGTGACTGGTTCTTGTGTGACAGTCACTGTTTGAGCCATAAACGATGTCGTATTATCCCGGGGCACTATTTCTTGTGTGGCAGTGCCACCGGACGAGACGGGTTGAGGGATTTGAAATGGGGGTGAAGATTGAAGTTTCAACAGAATAGTGGCGGGGTCAGGGGAAATGGGAGTAACTCCTGTTTCAATAGTCATCTTCATTTTCCGTTTTGGTAGGAAAGCAGAGAAGTCACTGTCTTTCCTTTTCTTTGCAGGGGAAGATTCTTTTCTGGGGGAAGGGCTTTCGGAAGAAGTGAGAATTTGGAATTTGGCCCTTGTTCGTCATTTTGAGACAGAGACTATTGGGGTTATTTTCTTCCTTTTATAAGTAGGCGGGGATGGGGGTGTTAGAGAGTCATTGCTAGGGATAGAAATAGTGGGAATGGTTGACTCTACTAAGTGGGACAAACTTAGGGTTGGGTCAACTGGCTCTGAGGATGGAATTACTAGGGAGTCTGGAATATCGTCCAGTTGCCCTTCATAAGGAATCTCAGGAGTTTCTTGGGAACTTTTGGCTTGTTGGGGGATTTGGGGCTGCTGAGGAATTTCAACCTATTGGAGAATAAGGAGTGGAATATTCAGAGGGAGGTTTTGCTGAGCAAAACCCCTCTGAATTAGCAATTGGCATAAACGATGATGGGTGAGGGATAACAATGGGAATTTAGCCCGTCTGCAATAATAGGACATGTTTTTGATACAACCAAGTAGATAATAGGGAATATTAACTAATCGAGCATTCCTTAAATGATTCATCAAAACGAAGTCGTGTTGGTAGACTACCTGATAACGCCCTTCGCATGTCAAGTAGTGCTTCATGAATTCTGCTACTGTTGGCCATGGTCGAGGAAGTGAATGCAGACTTACACCGCGGCCTTTAAGTTCAACTGGTTCATCTGGACGAAGAAAATCTTGCTGTGCATTTAGAATCACTTGCTTCCTACTGAACCAGCGAGTCCCAATAGCCGGCAAACCTTAAACTTGAACTATGTCCTCCTCTGTAACTGAAATGCGGACCCATTGAACCACTGAGAAATTCCCCTGAAGGTTCTGTGCGAACTCTAAAACTTGTTCCTGATCAAATTCTCCCAACCTTTCAAAATATGCTGTCCATCCTGCTTGTTGGAAAATTTGATAGGCTTCGGGGAACATTTGAAGAAGATTTATCGAACTAGGCTCGTGTCTGATAGCCAACCCTCCCATGGCTACTATCTTGAGTTACATGCAGAGGCACAGAAGACAGAAACACAGGCTTTGGTCAAGCTAGTTGTTGCAACAGAGGATGCGGAGTCTCAATGACGACGGAAATGGAATGAAAAGTGACGGAGGATTGGTTAATGTGAAATGATTATTTAGTTTTCGAAATTCCCCCCCCCTACGTATGGTGCAATGATGATTGGGCGTGTGGAGATTGCAACCATTATGAGCGAGATCCTCTCTTTAATATAATTTAACTGTATTACATTAAAACCACATACCTTACATTTTTACCTTTGGTTTAATAATTCGAAGTGTAGAGTGCTTCAGAATGGCTTAATATACATGGAAGAATCTGTAGATTTCTTTGAAATTTAAAACAGGAGTGTAACAGGATCTACTCAGTACTGAATAATTTCCACTCAAAGGATCTGAAGCGTAAAAGTGGAGACCAAAAAAAACTTGTATAGAGGCGGAAAGAAATGATGTTTTAATGATGACAGGTTACTGAAACTGGTGTTTCAGCAACGGAAAAATGAACGGCATGTTGCTGAAACTGGTGTTTCAGCAACGAAAAAAATCAGGAAAATGGGATAAATGACTTGGGTTTGAAACAAGTGGGGGAAGTGTTTGATAGGGAATAACTTCAGCAGTAAGGGATAGGAAATACTAGCTGAAGGATGATATTTCAGGAATGGTAGAAGTGGGAAAAATGGAAAAAGGGAAATAATGTAGGAATGGGATGAAGGAATATTACTAGGAAATGGGATAAAATGAAGGGAACAAGCTTCTGTGATTGAAGCTTCAGATCTTCTTATGATGGATCTGTCCTCCTTAATGAGCTTTTCCAGAATCTGCAAAATTCAATTGTAATATTCCAACCCTTGACAGGGATTATTAGTTTTAAATCTAATCTAATCTAGAAAAAATACAGTGCAGAAAATTAAATGTTGTGAGGAGTAGAAGACTCCCCTAGAAAAAGATAATGAATATCAGTCATGCAAGCAGTCTTGAAATCCTCTTTAGAAACAGGGCGCTGGTATAGACGGAGCCTATGACCATTGACTAGTAGAGGTGTTTTAGAATCATCAATTGTTAAAAGTCTTACCGTTCCATTAGGAAAAACAGCATCTACCTCATATGGTCCAAGCCAACGTGTACGTAGCTTACCCTGAAAATTTTCAAACCGAGAGTCATACAACAAGGCCCAATTACCTTTTTGGAACTGCTTGTGTTTGATAATTTTATCATGCCACTTCATTCTCTGTTGTTGAATCATGGTTGTTTGGTGAATGGCATATAATCTCTTTTCATCCAACCCAAGAAGCTGCTGCAACCTAGCTGTCTGCACATCAGTCAAATCAAGATTAACAGCTAAAGCAGTTCTTAGAGTTTTGATTTCAAATTCCACAGGAAAAACATCATTTTTACCATAAACCAATTCATAGGGAGAAAAACCTGTAGTGTTTCTCCAAGTAGTTTTGTAAGCCCATAATGCTTCAGGCAGCCTTTGAGACCAATCCTTCCGGTTGTCCTTCACTGTTTTAGTTAGGATGGCTTCTAATACTTTATTTGTGCTTTCCACCTGCCCATTGGCCTGGGGGTGGTATGGTGTAGTCATTCTATGATGAATATGATATTTCTGAAGGGTAGACTTAAAACCATGAGAATTGAATGGAGGTCCTCCATCTGTAACTAGCTCTCTAGGAATTCCAAATCTAGTGAAGATTTCTTCAAATAAGAAAGCTAAGACAACCTCTTCATTGGCTCTAATAAGTGCTTTGGCCTCCACCCATTTAGTCATATAGTCTGTGCAGACTAATATATAAGTTCTTTGATTGGATGGAGGATTAATGGGTCCTATGAAATCTAAGGCCCATCTTTCAAATGGTTCAGAAACTACCTGGGGGTTTAGTGGCATTTGATCTCTATGATTGGGTTGACCCATTCTCTGGCAACTGTCACAAGCCCTTACATATTTCTTTGCATCCTTAAATAATGAGGGCCAATAGTAACCCATCCTTAGAATTTTGTGTGCTGTTCTCTTATCTGCAAAATGCCCTCCACAAGGGCCATCATGGAAAGCTTTCAATATGTCATACACTTCATCTTCCCTAATGCATCTTCGGATTTCCTGATCAAGTCCTATGTAGAAAAGACACCCACTTATCCAGCTATACCTGGCACTTTGTTGAACAATTCTTCTCCTTTCTCTGTATGACAGGTGTGGTGGTAATTTTCCTGCAACCAAATAATTAGCAATATCTGCATACCATGGAGAGTGAGAAGAAACTACAAAAAAATACTCATCAGGAAAATAATCATCTACTGGAATATCATTGTCAGTTTTTAACCGTGAAAGGAAATCAGCCACCACATTTTCTTTACCAGGCTGATCCACAATTGTGATATCAAATTCCTGCAGTAATAATAGCCATCTGGTAACTCTAGCATTTGTAACATATTTGTTCATTCAATACTTGATAGCTAAGTGGTCAGTATGCACAAAAGTAGAATAACCAGTGATATAGTGTCGAAATTTATTAATGGCATAAATTACTGCAAGAAATTCCTTTTCGGTAACTGTGTAATTAAGCTCAGCAGGGGTCATATTCTTACTAATAAAGTAGATAGCATAAGGAAGATGATTTTCCTCTTGTCCCAAGACAGCTCCAATTGCAGTGTCTGAAGCATCCGAAGATATATGAAAAGGGAGGGCCCAATCAGGCCCCCTCAAAATAGGAGCAGTAGACAACTGATGCTTGAGTTCTTCAAAAGCTTTCTGACAAGAATTAGTCCACTTAAATTCAACATTTTTCATAAGCAACACAAATAATGGAGAAGCTATCTTAGAAAAATCTTTAATAAATCTTCTGTAGTATCCAGCATGTCCTAGAAAACTTCTCACATCAGTTTGTGTTTTAGGAATAGAAAGATTCTGGATGACCAATATTTTAGATGGATCTACTTGAATACCTTGAGATGAAATAAAATGTCCAAGCACCACTCCTTCACTCATCATCATATGACATTTTTCAGTACTTAGGGAGAGGTAAGCTTGTATACATCGTTTAAGTACCTTCTCAAGATTTTGCAATGCATCTTCAAAAGACACACCATAAGGAGTAAAATCATCCATAAATATTTCCATAGAGTCATTCAACATATCAGAAAAAATTCCTATAACAGCCCTCTGAAAAGTTGATGGTGCATTACATAGCCCAAATGGAAGAACTCTATAAGCAAAAGTTCCCCAAGGGCTAGTGAAAGTGGTCTTGTCTTGGTCTTGGGGTGCAATTCTAATCTGATTATACCCACTGAATCCATCTAGGAAAGAAAAGAAAATAATTTCTTCCCTGCCAGACTATCCAACACCTAATCAATGAAGGGTAAAGGAAAGTGATCCTTTTGAGTAGCTTTGTTCAAGGCTCTGTAGTCAACACATACTCTCCATTTCCCATTTTTCTTAGGGACAATTACCAATGGGGAAACCCATTCACTGTCAGATATAGGGTATATAAATCCCGCATTAAGCAATTTCTGAAGTTCTTCTTTAACAATTTCTCGTAAATTAGGGTTCATTCGTCTTTGGGGTTGACAAACAGGCCGGCATCCCTCTTTAATATAAATTCGATGAGTACATAATTAAGAAGAAATACCTTTCATATCCGTGTAATCCCATGCAAATGCTTCCTTATATTCATGCAATAACTTCATTAATTATTGTGTTTCATCAACTGTTAGATCAGGATTTATGTTTAATGTCTTGCCAGGTTCAATTTCAACTGTTATGCTTTTAGATGAGATGGTGGTTAATGTCTGAGATGAGTCTTCAGATTCAATCTTTTCTTGGGTATCTGTTTCAAAATTTGCAGTCAATTGATTGTGTGTTTCAGCAATTACAGAAGAAGGTTCACAAATAAAATTATTAATTATTTCATCCTCTGTATTGTCTTTAAGAGTTAAAGCTTGCCCAATAGTTAGAATAGGCTGAACATCATTATCATCATAATCCATCCACATAGAATCTTCATTATTAATTATGGGTGTAGCATGAGGATAAAGAGTAAGCTGTTTAGTTTCATAACCATTAGAAATTGTCATTGAACCAGATCTGCAACTGATAAAGGCATCAGCTGTGGCCAGCCATGGCCTTCCTAGAATTAAGGGATGTCCCCCCAGCTTTGTTTTAGTCTGCAATACAACAAAATCAGCTGGGTATTTCCAGGATTCAACTGAGATAAGTAGATCCTCAACAACTCCTTCAGGTTTAATTGTAGAACGATCAACCAACTCTAGAATGGTGGGTGTATCTCTGATTGTGTTATTCAGCTGTAACAATTGTGAAGTTTCAAGAGTCATTATGTTTATTGCAGCACCTAAATCTACCAAAACTTGAGGAATCATTGTTTTACCAATTTGAACTGTTACGGTAGGATGGCCAGGATCACCATATTTCACAGGAGGGGTTTTTCCAGACATTAATGCAGATAAGTCACCCATCACATGTACTGTAAGGGGATCTCTAGTTTTCCTACCAGAATTCTTAACACAAATATCCCTTATTGTTCTGTCATAAATTGGTACATCTCTTAATGCTTGTAAAAGTGGAATTTTAACATACAAATTTTGCAATTCCCCTAAAAAATTAAAAGCAGGTGTTTCAGGCGTTCTGGTTAAAACCAAGCGCTCGGGGAATGGTGGTTCTGTTATTTCAACACTCTTGTTAGAAGGTGGTTGTGCTTTCTTATGTTTCTCAGTTTCATCTTTATCAGAATCAGAAGAAGTTATGTCATCAATAATAGGCTCTACTATTTTCCCAGATCTTAAATGAATATCATTACATTGCATAGTAGGAAATATAGACTGATTCTAAATATCAGTGACTTGCACAACTTTATTATTTGGGTTAGGATTTGGTTGCACAGGTAGCTGGGGTCTCATTTAGTTATTTGGTGGAGCATTTGATGGCAGAGGAAGTGGTTGTTGGAATTGAGGCAATTGATTTGGATACGGGAGTTGTTGGCTTCTCCAATTTGAATTCCAAGGGTTAAAAGAAGATGGCTGCTGTGGGGGCCAAGGAGTCCACATTGAATGATCAACAAAGGGAGGGTTTGATTGCTCCATGGGTGGAAAATTCGTTTGATTGAAGGGTGGGTATTGCATTTGATTAAAGGGAGGGTAATTTGTTTGACCGAAAGCAAAATAATTGTTCCAACGATTAAATGGCATACTAGAGTTCATACCTTGTCCTTTTGGCTGCCATTGTCTTCTTTGAGTTAGCAGGTAAACTGCTTCAGCTTCTTCTTCCATTGGCTGTAATGCTGCCTTTATTCCTGGTAGAGATGGACATTGTCTTGTTTCATGATCTTTCTCACAAAGGGTGCAAATTGGTATTTTGTCCATTAGGCATTCCCTTAGTGGATGTTTGTCTCTGCACTTCGGGAAAAAGACAGCCAGAGTTGCTTCTGCTTCAGCCTGCTTCTTCTTAACCTGCAAAGTGTCAATTTGTGAAGCAAAAGAACTTAACATCTCAGTTTTAAATTCTTCAAGTAAATTACCTATTTCAGCTCTTGTTGCTCCTCCACTGGCTGATTTCTACACTCTTGAATAGGTGGAATCTCTATTACTTACTCTGTTCCTTGCAGCTCCCCTTCAACACCTCTTAGAAAGTTCAACAATCTCATCATATGATTCTTTAGATATATCTCCCTTGCCAAGCATGTTTAACATATCTAAACAATCATCCCTTAAACCTCTAAGTAATATTGTTTTACGAATTTCCTTACTTATATTCGGATGATCAGATCTCTGTATATTGTACTACAGCCTTTCTACATAGTCCTCTAGATTGTCGTCTGACTTTTGTGCCATATTGAATAGTTCATCCTTCTTTTCTCTCGTCCGGCATTAGTCTTGATATTTAAGCAGAAATTTCTGTTTCATCTGCTCCCAAGTTGTGATTACCTGACTTCCAAGGCTCATGAACCATCTCAAAGCATTTCCTTTTAAGGTTGCTGGAAACAGTTTCAACTTTTGAGCATTAGTAACATAATCATAACTTCTGCATAATATATCAAATTCAAAAAGAAATTCATCTGGATCTTCAGAGGATAAACCATGAAAGTTAGGTAAAGCAGACAATGGAATGTTTTTCATAGGAGTTGTTCCTACAGGGAGATCACTGATAGTAAATCCCAAGGTAGAGAGATAATTTTCATCCCTTCCTTCTCCTTCAGGATCTACACGTCCTCCACCAAAGAAATCTTCATTGTTTCCTTCCATTGTCTGTTCTCCTACTGCGCTTGCTCGATCGTCAAGATCTTCTACTGGCTCTTCAATGTTCCCTACTGGTCGTCCAACACTTTCTATTATTTCCTCAATGTGCTCTGCTGATTTACCAACACTTTCTTCTGACTCTCCAGCACTGACTGCTGGTTCTTTAATCACTGGCTCTTCTATATTTTCAGGACCCACAACTTCCTCTGTTTTGTAATCTAATTGAGGGGAGTGCTGAAGTTTTGGTCTTCGAGAACTTAATCTCTGTGATGATTCAGCCTTTGACACAATCTCGTCAATAAAAGTCTTTCTTCCTCCCCTTCCTTTGCCTTTGCCACCTGTGGGGTTATTTTTCTTCTGGTTTCCGCGTCCTCTCATACAATCTGCACATTTAAAAAGAAAAGATTAATTCTTTTGAAATCTATAATTGCCTTCCCCGGCAATGGCGCCAAAATGTTGGTCACTTTAATTGTTTTCACAATTCAAGCTCCACATAAATTGTCAACCCGAGGAAGTCTTTTTATTCCAAAGACAATCACGCACTGGATATGCTCAATTTCAAAAGCAAAAACAATGTTGTAGTAAAAAGCCACACAATTACCAATCATACAAATCTAATTATTCACACTCTGTTTAATCAAAGTTGAAGTCACTTAAGTTATAGCAGAAGTAATTCCTATATTGCAGTTTAGAATCCAAATAAAGGGAAATCAATCTGCAAGGAAGGAAACCAATCAACCATAGCAGGAACAGGACCCTATTCCTTTAAATAGGAACTTCAGCACCTGTTGCCTGACACTAATCACTCTGTAGAAAAGATAACTCAAGAGAGCAGGACCCTATTCCCATGAACAGGAACCTTCAGCACTTGTCTCCTGTTTCTAATCACACTGCAGGAAAAGAAAGGTAATCAATGGAAACAGTACCCTATTCCTTTATACAGGAACCTTCAGCACCTACTTCCCAGCATTATACATTCAAACAAATAACAGAAATAGATCTCTCAACTTCTTAAGAATGAATGTACTAAACTCATGCAGTGTTAAGGAAACAGAATACTCAATAAACTACAGAACTGTGTAACCGGTGTCTCAGCAACAAAATTAAAGTAAAGTGAAAATAGCATAAAGAAATTAAACAAACTACAGGGACAGTCGGGTGAATCTTGTGAGGAAGGCGGGCCCTTTCCCTCTCACAAGATTCCCCAGGGAAAGAATTAAATTGGAGCGCTCAAAAGGAAATTTTATTCATCTGTCAAAAGAAATGATACATTACAAATGGAGTCTAGCTCTAGTCTCTCAAATACAATGTTCTCCTGTAGCTTTCAAACTCGAACTCCCCTATAATGATGATGTCTCCTCTTTTTAAAGAGGAGACATCTCTTACAATTACATGAGAGTGGATCTGTGTTTATCCCAATTCTGTTCTTCTTTCTTAAAACAGGACTATTCTGTTCTTTCATAAAAAGATATTGTTACAATAGATACAGCAAGAATTCTATCTTCAGAATAATCCGTGTAACCACGTCTTCATGCTGTTGCCATTGTTCCACAAAATAGTCTTCCAGAATCGAAATTACGAGTGACGGAATTTGCGTGCTTGCTGGCTGTTTCAGCAACTAAGTCAACTGTTTCAGCAACGGAGTCGGCTGTTTCAGCAACGAAGTTTGACTGTTTCAGCAACGGCCGATTGCTTCAGCACAGCACACAGATTATCTGCGATCTTTTAGACTTATGTTAGCAACAATCCACTTCGATTAAAGATAAAATATAAGAGTATTATGAAATTATATGCAAACATATTAAACATATAATAAAGAAGAGGATTTTATATACCTTGGGATAAAGTAAATGAAAATGATAGTGGAATCCTTTTTAAACATGGTTATCAAAGTAAGGTGGTGTCAAAGTATATAGTAAAAATGATACATAGTGGAGTCCTAACATAGGCCAAAAAACCTTCCTTGAATGACCCTTTTGAGAATTTTGGACAAGATCACCTTTATTTTATTCTTTGAATGTAGTTTCTTCATGCAGGAAAAACAAAGTTGTTAGGATACCAAATCCATCCTATGACCTTGTGAAACCCTAGGTGACCTAGTGGAAGCTTTCTTGGACTTGGATTTTGGACTAAGACCTAGGATTTGGGATCATCAAGTGTAAGATAGAGTTTATGATAAACTAATGTATTAAAGATCCAAAATCCAATGTACTTGATTCATATAAAGAGCCTACAGAGATAGTTTGAGACCATCAGTGTTTGGGAATATTTTGGGAGACACAACAAAGTTGTTTGATTGGTGAGATTAGGTAGCAGTGGGGGGGTTTTTAGGCAAAAAAAAAATAGAGGATTTGGGCCAAAGGTGAATACATATAGACAGAAATAGTGACATAAGACTCTAATGGGTTTTCTGGGACTGGTAAGCAAAGATAGACATTATGGAATGATGAAATAGTGAAAAATGATCTCGAGGATAATAAAGGCAGTGAGATTTATAGAAGTCACAATGTTTATTAACCTTATTTCTAGAAATATTGGGATAATCATTTAGTCATCTATGAAAGGCAAAAATTACTAATGACTAATAGGATCTTCTTGTATATCCCGCTCCCCTTCTTTCTCTTCAAAGCATAAGCATTAGAGATTTTCTAGATCATCGTCATCCATCTCGCTGTCTATTCGTTTGCATGCTAGTGATTTTTTGATAATCTGGTCCGAAAGCGGTTGCTCTTTGTCTTCTTGAAGTTCTGGAAAAAATAGTACACTTTTGATATCTTGTAGTGCCCGTGTGATCAGTTTTTTTTCTCCTTCAAAAGAAAAACATTGCGCAAACTTTTTTGCAACTACTTGCCAAGTGCCAGTTCCTCTTTTCATTTCTTTGGTTAAGTACCAAGCTTGTGGAATTGTATCTAGTGAATGTATAAAATGGTGCATCCACAGATATTTTGGATACCCTGTTTTATTATAGTGGTACTCACAATTTTGTAAATGCTTCGTGGGGTCAGAATCCCCTTGGTACTTCACAATGACTTGTGGTCCTGCACCTTCTTTGAATCTGGCTGTTAGTGCTATTGCAACATCTTCCCACCTCGAAAGTGAGTTGCGATGGTTGCTCCACCATATCATCAACATGGATTGTAGGGTTACATCTATAAGAGGCACTCTATGCTCTATTGGTACTTTTTCTTCTACTTTTGTAATAAATGTATTTATAGCATTCATATCTAATAGAGTTAGATATCCTCTTACCTCAGGTCCAATCCAGTTGGCTCCTCACATGTTAGCACATATTTTTATATTAGTCTCGTATCCTCCCTACTGCCAATCATCCCAAGCTAATTCCCAGCCCAAGTCTCAACTTTGAATGCTTCTCCAGCTTACGGTCCCTCTCGTTGTTGGATTGATATAGTCTTCTCTCTTCCCTGCTATCATCTGGTAAAGATGATCAAGAATTTGAGCACCATCTCTATTTTCAATTGTTTATATATATCGAGCTCCTTGATATGGTTCAAGTAGCTGAGTGACCCTGACTTCCCCATCCTCAAATATCAGCAGTTATTTTTTTAAGTCGATCACTACATAGTTATCAAAAGCCAAATCTATCCCCAAAAATGCAAGATAGAGATATTTATCCCCCATGATATCTATCACCTCGAAATCTGTGTATGTTTTCACTCCCACAACATCAACCTCCACCTCTTCTAGTCTTCCTATGGGCACAATACGGTGCTGATTTACCATGGCGAGATGTATTGGTGAGTATGTCAACGTTGGCCTCCCTAGTGCTTCCCACGTCTTTCTTGGTAGAATGTTGACATCTGATCCTAGGTTGAGCATGGTGTCTTTGATTTGAAATCCCACAGCTTTAGTATTCATGTGGAATTCCTTTCCTGTTCTTCTCTTATTTCTTTTTATCCTCCTTATGTATTTCTGGGTTGAATCTCTTAACTCTTCTAGTTCTGCATTTTCCTACACCACCATCTCTAGATTTTTCTTTAGTTGTTCCAACATTGGTGCATTGGTTACAATTTTTAAAAATAATTGGAACCATTCCTCAATAATTGTACTGTTAACGACCTGCTTCTCTTTTTATATAGTCGTCTATGAAAGCTCAATTCCTTTGCTCCCTCTGATTTAGGAAAATTTCTCCATTGCCTCTTTAAAATATTGATTTTGTCTATCTGGTTTGAAAATGGGTTTTGGAGATGCTGGCTTGATCAGCTTTATTGGATCTATATTCTTTGCATACTCCCCTATTCTCTTTCCTCCCTAGGTTACTATGGCTATATTTTTCATAGCCTGAGCCTCTACTATTTATTGTTCTGCATTCACCAGATTTGCTCCTCTCTGTCTGGCTCTTTCCTCCCACCTCTTAATTAATTCTATAAAATCTTCAGTTGCATGTGTATTGACTTTACACTTAGAGCACCATGGTCTTCTGGGTAGTGGACATTCCCTTGCTACGTTTCATTATTGATCACAGTTGTAGCATCTTACGAGTCATATTCCTCTAGTTCTGCCTCCTCTTGTTCCTCCTCCTCATCCCCTTGGAGCCTCATTCACTCTATAATATGGTCTCTCCAATCGTTCTGTCAGCGTATCCACGGCTCTACACTGCTCTGTTTTATGTGTTGTGGAAACCCATAACTCACAATATGTATTGTTTGGAACGTTGGAGTACTTCTGCAAAATTGAGCATAGTCATGGAGGATGACCAATTCCTTTGCATATTTCGCAGTATTTAGTTGTGGTCTGATTTTGTTAAGTGGGGAACCCTGGAAAGTGGGGTTGCTGCTGTTATAATCCCTTAGTATTTATCTGTGAAACTCCCCCAACTGGTGGAGTTCCTTGTGTCCATGTTGTTGAATCTCTGACGTTTTGTCCCCGCAACCTCGATAATTTTGTGGCTACATGTCCCTCCATCAGACAATAGGTATACCACACAGTGGGCCTTGTAGGCAGTATTGGCTGAATGTCCTTCAATTTCTCCATTAAAATGGCTATCTTATGTTGTAGCCCTAATATGGAAGGGTCTTGAGCTGCTGCTCCTCCTTTAAATTCTTGCAGATACCCCGCCATAGCCTCTATCTTCATAGCTTGCTCCAGGGCATCTTGTAAGGTATTAATATTTTTTTGTGTCAGTGGAGTTCTTGTAAATTGAAAAAGTGCTTTAATAAACCAATCTCGCTGATGATTCAGAACAATTGGGTAACTTAGTTTCCCAAATCGCATCCTTGAACCTCCTCATCAGGTCCCATGTCATTCACCTTCTTACTGTTTATTCTCCCACATCTCAGATAACCCTTGCTGATCTATCTGAGGTAACTTAAATTATTTGAAACATTCTTTCTTTACATCATCTATCATTGGGTTTGGATGAGCTTCAGAACATTTAATGAACCAACGAAGAGCTCTCTCCCTTAGAGTAATTTGGAACTCGATCAACTGAACTCACTCTAGTGTTTGTTGCACCCTCCATATGGCTTCACAGAGATACCAGTGCTGCTCCACATCATCATTGCCCCTCCCAGAGAATTCTGTGTATCGAGTAAATGATCCCACCATATTTCTTTGTATGGTTGGTACTAGAATAAAACCTCTATTTCCTGGTTGTGATATTGTATTACTAGCACTATTGATAGTAGATATTTCTACTGTACACTGAACACTATTCAAATTTCTAAACTCTCGTAACTTAATAAAAATTTTACCTGGTGGCTAATAAAGTGCCAGTGGAAGGTTGGGACTAGAGCTAGTTGTACTTTGGGGAATGCAGTTACCTTGAATTACAGGTGCCGGCCTTTCCTAAAATAGTTTCTCCATCGAATCATGCAACTCCATATCGAATATATCCTCAGGGCACATGTCCTCCACGTTGGAATTTTCTCCCTTTTCTCTTTGGGCTGGGCTCCTATACACTTGCCAAACTTCCTTGATGGTCCCTCATACTCCTTGGGATCCTATCTAAGCTTCCATTTCCTTTGTGATCTGCAACATCTTCTCCTTGACCTATCGACTACTTTCTTGCTTCTCAAACCTTCATCAATATTTCCCACCATTTCTCAGCAATCTGCGCCCTCCAATGTGCTCGTCGCTCTCTCAATCCACTGTAGGTTTCGACATCCATATCCCTATTCCCCATTCTAAATTACTTGTATCATATCTCCCTTAGCTCCTTCCCCCAGTACTGGAGGTTTAAGTTTTCATCTCATACTTTTGAAATTCTATCAAACCCTCGTCCACCATTAAAGCTTTGATCCACATTGAAATTTCCTTCAATAGTTATCCCCGCAATTCGGATCTGAATATGTATTCCACCTTTGAATAGGATTGGTAACACTCGGCTGAAAATTCCACAATGTATCCTTCGAAGGTAGGTTGTACCCAAAAATTTACAGCTCGGGTCAAATTGGTATCTAACCGATGGAGTGCTACTAGGTTCGTGTCTATCAAATTGCAACAGACCCTATGCGACCCTCTGTGAAGTGACTTGACTTGTAGTCTCCGCAACCAATTACAAATTTCTTCCGAAAAATATGCCCAGAAAATTTCATACAGGTTACTTGTAGAAACAAAAAATAGTACCCGATCGTTGACAGTTTTCTCCCTTTGTTGTCGCAACTCCTCTTGTTTCGATATGAATTGGTCTAAGTGATTATCCCACTAGATTTTTAGTTCTCTCTCATAGATCCATTATACTATGATATAGCTCGTAAATGAATTTTCTGGTCCCGACCATGGAACCATTTGTTGGAAAAAAAAGAGGTATCTGAGCAAGACCTAGGTTCATGATGGAGGCCAACAAGGTTTCCGCTATAGTCTAGCACAACGCTGACATTTTCACCCTTCTCCAAGGAGGAGAGCGTCTCACCCGAGGCATGTCGTGACCTTAGTAAGGTTAGGAGACAAATCAAGTATCACCCGATTACAACCATGAAGAGAAACTAAAGGAACTTGAAACAACAAATAGATCTCGCTACTTTGTATGAGGTATCAACCATTAAGCATATTCAGGATGTTGAATTAAAATTTAAAATAGATCATACATTCACAATAAGCAACTGATTAACACTTAACCTAGAACATCAAACACAACAAGAACCATATTTTATTATCATTATCAAATAGGTTACATCACTTTGTAGAGTCTACTACAGGGTGGTTCAGTACAACAGATATCTAACAGAGCTCTCCTATGACTCTCTCTCCTAGCCTTACGTCGTACTAACACTCTTGTCTATGCTAGATGATTGCCTATTTTTTCTTCTACCAATGTTACTATCAGTCTTTCCTCTTTTCTTGATCCGTTGTTTGTTGCTTCTCCTTGATTACTAAGAGTTCCGCTAATTGTGTTTGTCTCCCATACCTGCCATCTGTGGTATTTTTCGCAACTGTCGGGCCACCTATATTCTAGCTATCCACAACTGTGACAACTCCCTGTCTACTATGGTTGCGCTCCGCCACCTGTTCTCCGCAACTCAAAATTGTTCCTTTTTCAAAACAAAGGCCCCAATAGGCCCCAATCACATGGTATTGACTCATCCCGAGTTAATATTTTCCTGCTGCTATGGCTTCCATTGGTTTGTATGATTCTTTGCCTGACTCTGTATTCTCTTTTTCCTCGCCCTGTGCAAACAAAGGCCCCAACATGCCATAAAGTCCTTTTTTGGATATGTCCTAGGGAAAAGTTTGGCCCTAGCTAGGGAAGTACTGAATGAAACTTCATAGGACATCTTCATCTCATGTTTTGTATTACCTAAATCTTGTTTGAAGTAGATTGGAATCATTTTTCAAAAAATATGAGAGAGGTGAATCATTTTTCTCATCATGGTTTGTGGATATTTATGTTTTCTGAACTGAGCTTCTTGGAGGGTTTTGAGACCCCTTTCTTTCTAATTGGTTATGATGGTGAAATATTCCACCCTACCTAATCACTTTCTCTATTGTACTTTGCATATTTTTTAGAGTCATAATTTATATGATTTTGGAAAAAGGGAGGACTTCTATATATTGATTGGTCTAAGGAAAAATTCTATGGCACAAGATTTCTCTATGAAAATTCAGGGGTAGTGAATACATCATCTAGATGGAAAGTAGATCTTTTGCGACACTAAAATCCTATTAAGTAAACTACAGAGTACCAAGAGTTTCAATAGAAAAATAAGTCCTAAACCAAGGTATGTGGAGGAGGTTCCCTATAAGAGTGAGGGTAATTGAGGGATAACTCTCTGGTCCATGAAAATGAACCACTATGAAGTGATTCCTCCATGGGAAACATAGTCATCCATGGTAGTGAAGCTTCCTTCCCGAGGCAATGAGAGCCTCTAATGTTGTATCCTTGTATCAATAAGGTATTATTAGATTGTATTTCTTGCAAGGGTTTATTCTATCCTTGCAAGCCATTTCTAGAGGGTTGTAGTGGATGAATATCCTCATTGAATCACACTTGAGGTAGCAAAGTGAGTGTCAATTGGAGAAAAGTGGATAGAGCTAACAAATTTCCATTATGGAACAGCAACAAGGTTTGTTAGGGATCTTAATGAAAATAATGCAACAAGGTTGTAGAGTTGTGAAAGCAACCTAAGAAGTGAAAGGAAGAACCAATAAGCTAGTTATTTGCGTTGATGTTAAGTTAATTTTCATTTTGATATATGAAAGAAAAGTTCTACTGCTTAATGGTTAAGTGTTGTACAACAAACTCTATTGGTACAAAAACTCTCGGAAGTGAATCTATGGTAATTGTAATTTGATGTGTGCTAATTTTATTGTTGAATATGTTTACATTGTTTTGTATTCACTATCATATTCCTTGAATTGAAAAGAAGAGTTGTGATGTTTGTACAAGTTGTCTTATGCTCCAATAAGAGCAAGGGAAAAAATTTCGCTAGGAATATTACATATTCTGAATTCTTTTAGATTCATGGAGACTTAGATATGATCACAAGGTTTTCTTTATTTGGTAGTTATCTATAGAAGATTAAAATAGTTTATCTCCAACAACTAACATGGTTTTAATAGAAAAATGTTTCTATTTTAGGGATACTACATGCTGTCCCTTAACATAACTTTCTAGAATTTAGAAACTAATGCAGCATCCCAAGCCTTATCACTAGTGACTTAAGTAAAGAATTAAACACAAAATGCAATGGATTTAGGAACACGATAATCAACTTACGTTATGTAAGAAGGATGATGTACAACTTTTTATGGATGGAAAGTAAAAGGAAAATTATTCCTAAAATTGAAATTGAAAAGACCGTGCTTGTTAAGTATATTTCTTGTAGTAAACACATTGTACAAGTATGTGTTCAATATTAATTTCAAAATTAAAATTTATATTGATTACCTTGAATACCTTTTAGTACCTCATGTATACAATCCTTCTATAAAATAATATAAAAGAATAATGATAAGAATACCTTACCTTGGAAACAATGTACATTCACTTTAAGATGAATTTGTGTTTATCTTAGCTATAAGAAAAAAGTGTACACATTACCTCAAATGATGAGATTCTTTAACAATAACTACATCATGCTTCTAACATATAAGTTAAGTTTAGATACATATCATGAAACCTATTATATATATATATATATATATAATATTTTCACTATCAAATATCAATCATTTTCTTTTGAGATATACTTGAAAAGATTGTTATAAACTTCATTACAATCTTATTGCTTATTTGAAGAGAAAGTTTTCCTATCAATAGTATTAATAAATTCATAAAATACTATCCACTTTCTACTTTCTATAATTCAAACAACATAAGATATGAATTCTTAATATATTCTATAATAAAAATATTATATTACCAAGACTAATAAATTTGAAAATAATGCAATTCATTATTTCCTTTAATGAAACACTCGTTCTGATATCTCATAATAGATTAAACCTAAACCTTCAAAAAATATATACTTTTAAATAAATTAAATATTTGTTTTAAAAATACACATCCATTATACTAATTAATAAAATAATGTCCATAGTAATATTAGTAACATAAAATAACAACGCAAACATGATATCTTTTACAAGGAGAATACCTGAAATAGCGTACTCTTGGGAGTCGGCCTCCGAAAAAAATGGATTGCAACATTTTTGGCACGCTAAATATTCGTCAGTTATTAAATTATAGAACAAATCTTGTTGTGTAGTGTTGCCCCTGCAAGTCAACCAACGTTACTTTGTTAATTTAGAAATAGTAATAAAGTTGTTTATACGTATATTCAACTATAATATCAAGCAAAACGTTAAACTCACAAAATTACAAATATATTTTTACATATTATAATATTAACTAAATTCACTAAATATATCTATGAATAAATGTTTGATATTATGTTTGCACAACTTTCAAGGGAGCTTTTGGATATCTCTATTGTATTTCATTATCGCACTTCCTCTAATGGTTATCAAGATGTATGGCGTTGGAAGAATTTTTTTAGTGATTTGACATGTCAACTATGTGGTTGCTGGTTTATTTTATATGGTTTTGGTGCTAGTTGTTGGTGGTAGTTATATTATGTTCTATTCAGTAGTTGTCATGTTTCCTGTTGTGGTTAGGTGTTGGTGACAGTTATAATGTTGTTGGGTTTATTATTTGTAATGGTTCTTATTGGGGTGTTTATGGTGGATGTTGTCCTTGTTATCTATGTATTAAAAGAGTGGTAGTTCACATCTCATACACTAGTCATGTTCTACGACTTTCAAAGTCTCTGGTGATGTTTTCCATATAAGTTTAGTTTACATAATGCAATTGAATGTTTATTGTTGTTTATGAATTGAAAAACAAATAATATACGAAATTAAAATCTATCTCAATAATGATAAAAATGATAACAATACAGTGGATAAAGATACAATGATGATTTTAGGCTCTTTTAATTTTACAATATCACAAGGTGAATGCCTATTCCTTGTATGTTCCATGCTAAAAATAATATTCCATGACTATCATTTATTTTCAGAAAAGGAAAGGAGATCTTGGTTACTAGAAGGGTCAAAATAATCTACCTACCATTTGAATTCAGTTAAAAGGAAAATATAACTGATTAAGTGTGATGATGAGCTAAACCTCATTGCCTTTATTATTTCTCATTCTCCCTCTTCTTACCATTCATTTTACCTATTTTCTGACACTCCCATGCTCTAAAAATCCTTTTTTACCTCAAAACCCACATACATAACCTTTTTTTTGGACTTACTGCCTTATTAGACCCACTTGTATGGAAAAATAAATGTGATAAAAGTCTAAAGCTCTGCCCACATTCTGGAACCTGCAAGTTTCCAACTTCTCTTTTGCAAAATCATTTCTGAAAACTTTAAAAAAAAATTGTCAATGCAATATGGTA
This sequence comes from Pinus albicaulis, assembly GCA_034641835.2. Lineage (NCBI taxonomy): Eukaryota > Viridiplantae > Streptophyta > Pinopsida > Pinales > Pinaceae > Pinus > Pinus albicaulis. The sequence continues at coordinate 437,797,826 of CM076575.1, read as the reverse complement.
GGACCCGCCTAAAACTTTGTAAAATGGACAAAAACCACAACTAAAACTTCATAAGGCCTTTTCCCTTACCTTCCGCCCTTTCCACACTTGCTAACTTTTAGCGCATCGCAGACTGCATTTCACACTTTTTTTAACATATCGATAAGCGCCCACAACTTTAAAGTTTTAAGTGTGATGTGAAGCGATCGCATATCATGCATTGCAAGTTTCAAAGGTCACCACAGGAGTTAAAATTTAAAATCACCGATGCCAGATGTGCGATGCTCAGTGGGGCCCAATCGTACTTCGCAGATCACAAATAATAAAGGGTAAGTGCAAATGGTAAAAGATAAATAGAGTGAAGCACGATGTGTGATGCTAGGTGGACCCAGAGTGCACAAGAAAAGTTTAGAGGCAAAGGGTTAGATGCTCCAGTATGTGACCTGATGAAGTGGTTGATGATGTGGTAGATGATGTGGTTGACGAGGTGGCATGGTGATATCATCACGCATACCACACTTGCGTCATGCGAAGTGCAATGGAGGCCCAGATGCGATGTGTTTTCAGAGGTATAATTCCAAAAAAAATCAAATCCATAGGCACGGCCATTTCTCTCGTAAAGCTATGCAAAGGCACACATATGGGTTTTTATTATAAAGTCTCTAAAAAAAAAAGCAAGTGAAATAAAAAACAATAAGGTGCTTGCGGTCTCCAACGGTATATCTCAAGCTTCCCTTAGATCTATAGCAGAAGTTGACTTCATGTCCCCTCCGCCCATTTCTTGTTAACAAAAGGGGGGGGGGGGTGTGAACTCTATTTTTAATGGCCGCACATTTCTGCAACGTGGCAACACCAGGTAACTTCACACCCCCTCCCTGAGAATCCTCCATCAACATCACCTGCAAGAGAGCCACTAGAGATCATGTAGCATTCAAAGGCCAACCCTTCAGAAGAGCATAATATTTTCTCCAAGGTCCTAGAAATCAAGAAAAAGAATGAAGCACTGAGATCAGATGTCTACAGTCAATTTTGGAAGTAGAAATCCTCATCACAACATAAACTCCTCATTGCCTTTGACAGCAAGAAAAGAAGGATGTATATGGCCTTTCTACAAGGAACATTGTTGTTTCCAAAAACACATGCTAACTACAATAATATTGTATTCTCATTTGATGCAAGACACATACATAATTTTGACCATATGGATATGCAACAGTAGTGAGGAGAGATGCTATTTTCAACCAAGGTTACAACAGCTATGTCTCTCTCAAAGTCAAAAGTAGTACTGTCAAATATGCAGTCCCAGCTGAAAATTGAGAAGTTATCCTATTTGGCTAAATACAACAGGATAAGGACCCTAGAAGAACTGGTAGGGAAATTAGGATATGATCCTAGTAATTGCAAAAGAGCTGAAGAAATCATTAAGAAGAAAAATGCAGCCATTTCTACTTTAAGAAAGAAAGTCAAGCTACCCTCGAATGAAGACCCACCGATGAAAGAAATGGTTCAAAGTGAAGCTGGAAAGGAAGATATGGTCAAGTTAATTATCGATCAAAATCTTCAAATACAAAAAATGGAATATTAAATCGAAGAAATTTTGAAAGAAAGATCATCACTCCAAGTAAATATTGACCTCGTTTCGACAACTTAGGCATCTTCTGCAGGTGTAGAAACCTCAGCAGCCTTGGACATAACTTACCCAGCACAACTGGTTCAAGAGTTGGCGACACAAAATCAAGCATATGAGAAGCTCGATCATAAGTTTCAACTTATGGAGTCACAGAATATTAGAAATGATACTTTGTAGCTAGTGGAAATGAAAAATACTCATTGATTGGAACTCAGAATTAAAGAATTGGAAAGTGAAACGCTGATGGCATCAACGTTAGGAGAAGCTAAGGAGAATATTTAGGAGAACATCAACGACTCCATTACTGAGATATGGCCATCAATTTAGATCATCTTTGAATAGCAGGAGCTCATCCACAAGTGTAGAACAACAATACAAGAAGAGAAGGATCAACTCCAATAGAAGGCAAGTGAATCTAGTGATATGATAAAAGTTCTTAATTCAAAGAACATGGAGGATCTGAAAGAGATCAATATTTCAAACAGGACTGCAACCATTCAAACAGGACTGCAACCATTTTGGAGATTAAGAAAGTATTACAGAAAAGGAATTTGATCAACCAATTGCAAACCAAGTGTGAAGCCTTGAATGTTATTATTCAAAGGTTTCATAAGAAATTTAATGTCTTAAATAAGAAAGGATTGCCAGGTCTGGTTGGATTAGATGATAAGATGGTCAGGTTGGAAGATTATTGTGAAAATATATATACAATTTCTATAAACAAATCAAAATTTTCCAATATCAACGATCACATTACGGGGAGAGATTTCCTTGAAGCTCTACATTTTGATTTGATGATTCATCATGAAATTAAACAATTATTTATTCAAAAACCAACTTTTGGCAGATTCACTGAGGTGGATGAAATCTTTGGAAAAATGGTAAATATATAAATCACGAGTGAAGATCAGTGGGATAAGTTTTTGAAAGTATTGAGTAAAAGATAAAATTTACAGCATGCCCACAATGCATCCTCTCTTATGACCTATGCAGTGGATATCCAAAGAAAAGCCAGATGTCAGGACTACTGAGCGTTGCCTCCTTACAACCACGACGGTCGCCCCCAACCTAATTTTTTGAAAATTTCCATAATTAATGTTACAGTTAGAGATATTTCAAATATTAGCTCAGAAGTTATTATAGAAGTTAATTTTGTAGGTGGTTCTCCAGAGATATTTTAATATCAACCTAGAAGTTATTGAAGAAGTTAATATTGTAGGTAATCTGCTAGATAATATTTTAGTTCGTGCCATGTGTGGAAACAATTGTCAAAATTTCATTTACTTTGCAGTTAATGTGGATTTACAACCTAGATTAGGGCAACCTCCTTAGTTGTAGTTAAATACTGCACGTATTTTCATTATCAAGGGTTGGACTTTGTTTACACTCTGTGTTGCTAGATTATTGTATTGGAACTTTGTAACCGTTTTGAGCTGGGCATCAATAATAAAATCACATTCACAAGATCCTTAAGCTATGTTAATGGTGATGTTATTTCTTTCGTATTAATGTTTCCTTGTTTTTCCATACTATAGTTCAGTTTCTCTTATTACAGAGCAATAGTTTTAGATTAAGATATGATGAGAAAGCACCTTAAGTCTATATGTTTTTGTTACCTTAAGGTTTTCCTCTGAAGTATAACTAAAGAATTCTTAACTGCTCTTTAGCTCTACTGGAATTATTGTCTTAAAGGTTTTTCTTTGAGGTATAGTTAAATAATTCTTCACTGCTCTTTAGCCTTACCAAAAATTACATCTTTAAAGTTTTCCCTTGTGAAGTTTAGTTAAAGAATTCTTAATTGCTCTTTAGCTCTACTGAAATTGTTGTCTGGTTTTCCTCTGAATTGTAGTTAAAGAATTCTTCATTCTTCTTTAGCCTTACCAAATATGATATCTTTAAATTTTCCCTTGTGATGTTTAGTTAAATAATTCTTAACTACTCTTTAGCTTCACGGAACAAATATATTTAATGTTTCTCTTTGAAAGTATAGTTAAGGAATTATTAAATGCTATTTAGCCTCCACTACCTCCTATCATACCATATTCGCACTACCAGTAAGATCCATTTTATATAGTTATCTTGCCGTGTGAATGAAATTGAAAAGTTGATTCACAATTCAGCCCTTTATTGACTCCATAGCCCAATGGATTAAACTTCCCATATTCTATCTGTCCAACCAACCAAATCAAACAAAAAAACAATCTCTATAAGTAGCCTAAAATCAGCATTATCAATCACCAAAGTTAAATCCTAAGTCATAAAGATACAGAGAGAGACCTCTTTGAGCCTAGGAAGGATAGGTCCTAGACTCCAAAGCGATTTGATGTTGTCCTATGCTACTTGTTCTTGTCAATCTTATAAATTATAGAGGGCTAATAGATGACAAACAAAAAGTACTAAGGTTTGAGAGAATGTAATATATATATATATATATATATATATATATATATATATATATAGCATAAATTAAATTCCATTATATTTAAATAGATAGAGATACATGACCATATATTAGTTTTGCTAGTTTGTTAGGAAAATGAAAGTAACAAAAAAAATATAAGTGTAATGTCCATTTAAACTCAGAAAAATGGTTGATGTATTTGACATACGAAGGTATCTAACTGAAAAACTACACCATAACTAAGCACATTGGCTTGACTACTATACTAGAGATTAGTAAACAAAACGACGGAAAAAATTGTGCATTTTGAAAATCATTCAAAGGAATGGAGACTCGTGAAATTGACATATGATAGCGAGAATGACTTGAGTCTCCAAAATCCATATGATTTGGTATATTGTCTAGGGTTGTGGGCTTGAAGTTGAGTTATCTGAATCGAAAAAATTTATGTAACTTGATATATATGGTAGGGTTGGTCAGTTTTGTTTGGACTTTGCAATATGCATCCATCTAAGAGTTCTTCCTATTTCCCTTTCCAACTCAAAAAAATAGTGGTACTACATCCATCTAGGTGTTGTTTCTACTTAGAAGTTTCTTATTTCTTTTAATTTTTTTTTGCATCAATGCTCTTGGTTTGATAGCTCCATTACTTTATGGGTTTACCTAGAGGCAACATCACTAAATCGGCCCAAATGAAGCAAGCCTTTAATGATATGTACAAGGACTATTGTATGTCCAAAAAATTAAAGGAGGAAATATTTAAGATGAACCTAGGACCAGATGAATCTTTAGAGGACTTTGAGGAAATATTCCAACTCAATTATAGGAGGGCTAATTATACACGTGTCCTTGAGTCACTCAAGTTAGTTCTCCTATGAGGGATCATGGAGAATGTACGAGAGACCAACACCATGTTGTCTAAATGAGACCTCTACCAGTTTCCTTATGATGACATCAAGACATTATTCAAGAATCACTTGATGGCTACTAGGAAAAATGGTAGGTCTATTTAAGTCTTGGTTAGTTCATCTCCCTCTACATCATCCATCAAACATGAGATAGGAAGCATGTTGGAGGATTTCAAGAGTGAAATGTTGCAAAACATTCCCCTAAAGATGTATACTATCTATATCAAAAGTAGGCAATATGAAGCACAAGGATCAGTAGCTATATTTTTCCATAGATGCACCAAGAGACATCCTACAAATGAGTGCCCATTGAATATCATAGAATGTTTCCTTTTCTATGAGGAAAACCATGCCACAGACAAATTATCCTCTCTGCCATGCCTAAAAGTTTTATACCAAGGGGAAATGTACAACTTATCCTCCTTACAATTCAAATCATAATGCACCTTTCAAGCCTTGGTACCCTTCCACACATCCATCATGGCCCATACCTTCTCATTGGCCTTATACTCCTCAATATATTCGCCAATGTATCAACCCTCCTTTCCAGCCATATCCACCTCAATATCTTCAATGGGGAAACTCCTAAAAAGGGTAGAGGCCTCAAAAAAACCATCCTTTTGCCTTTATTCCTCCACCTCAACAGAAATCACAACTCCCTCACCATAACCCACCTAAGCAACCTCAATTTCCTGCGCAACCAAATCAAAACTGGAAAAATAAGTAGGCACAATAGTTTGTTAGTGGTGAGACATCTTATCCTGCTTATGTTGTGGAAATACAAGGGATAAAACTTTGGTTTGGGAAGGTACTTCCATATGCTCACCCACCTTTTCCACCTAAGGAGCGTGAAGGAGAGAATTAAGAAATTGCCCCTCAATCCAATGCACCTCCCTACCTTTATAGGTTGAGCTAGCCAAAACAATAGACCTTGAAAGAGGTTGAACTTCTAAGAGGATTGAATATTCTTTGTTTTAAAATATACCTTCTCCAAGCCATCAGAGATGTCCCCATTTACAACAAACTTATCAAGGAATATTGTTTTAAAACTCTTGAGAGAAGAAGAATATATATGCTCGCTATCAATGTTTTTGCGAAGTTTTATGATCTGATGATTGGGAAGGTAATATCCCCAATTTAATTGGATCCTGGTATCCCAGTAGTGGATGAGAAGATATATAACATTATTCTCACTAATACCTTGATTGATCATAGGGTTGCAATCAATGTGATGACCATGGAATCCATGCTCAAGCTCAACCTTCAAGGGGCTTTGAGGAAGAAAAATACAGTTTTGCATATTGAAGATAGATCCAAAGTAACTCATCATGGATTTATTGAGGATTTAATGGTCTCTATTGACTCCTGGGAGTACCCCACTAATTTCATTTTCCTCCGGCCCAAAATTAAGTTTAATGGTTATCCTCTCATCCTAGGAAGACCGTGGTTGGCCATTGCTGATGCCTACATTAGTTGCGGAGGATTGGGAATATGACCATGAAGAATGGGCCTATATATCAAAACAAATTTTGTTGTATCATCCTTCTCAACCTTCTATTGAACATGACTTTCCCTCTTGTTAGAGGATGAGGAGGAGGAATAATTTTATCAGATGTCCCTCTACCAAGTATGCGCATTCAACATTGCTATATGGGGGAGGAATATTGATGAAGATGACCTTATTGACCATTTATTAAAGAATCAAGCTCCCATTTCCATGCTAGTTAATGAAATAATGGAATAATATGAGTACCCCTTGGACCAATTTGTGCTCTATCGACCATTACCTAGAACATGCCAAGGTTGTATTGATTAGCCCATCCTTCTTAGATGGGTTTAGTGGGTACAACCATATATAGATCAGCCACAAGGACCAAGAAAAGACCACATTTGCATGTCCTTGGGGTACCTTTTCTTAGAGGGTCCTTCCATTCAGTCCGTGCAATGCCCTTGCTACCTTCCAGAGGGAAATTTTGTGTATATTTTCTAATCTTATTCATGACAATGTTTAGATATACATTAATGAATTCACCCCTTATGCATGAGAATTTTAAGAAGCTATTTTTAAACTCTTTAAAGTCTTAAATAAATGCATTGAGATTAATATTTCATTAAGCTCCAGGAAATGTAATTTTTTTATGACTGCATGGACTGTCATAGTCCATTCTGTAACGAGGGAAGGGATACAGATTGACCCCAATCGAAATTTCCATCATTAAAAGGGTCCATATCCCTCAAAAGAAAAGATATTTTAGGAGATTTCTTGGAGATTATGGATATTAAAAGGTTCATTAAAGACTTCAATAAATTAGCTTCACCTTTGTTTGGACTATTGGCTAAAGATTCATAATTTTTTTGGATAGAAAAATTCCAAGAGGAATTTGAGGTGCTAAAGGAGAGGCTAGCCACTGCACCAACCCTTAGAGGTCTAAATTGGGCATTGACTTTGGATACATATATATACGCATCAAATAAAGTTGTAGGGGAAACCTTAGGACAAGTGGAATACAAATTTTACAGATTTCCCTATGTTATCTATTTCTTTAGTAAGAACCTTTCTAAAGCCAAGCTAAATTATACAGTCATTGAAAAGTAACTTCTGGATGTGGTACACTCGTTGAACAAGTTTAGGCACTACATCACTAGGCATCAAACTCTTATCCACACTGATCATGCAACCGTCAAGGACTTAGTGAATAAACATGATTTCAATTCCAAAGGATGGGTAAGCCCACAAATAAGGATGAAATCCCCTTACAACCCTAAGTGACTCTAGAGCCATTTGATAAATGGATCATGGAATTAGTTGCGCCCATTTCTCCCCCATTAGGAAAAAATACATATGTCATTATGTTCACTAATTACCTGACTAAATGGGCTGAAAGAGAGGCAGTAATGGCAAAAAATGAGAATAAGGTGGTTGAGTTTCTAAGGGAGAAAATATTCTATAAATTTTGTTTTCCAAGAGAGTCGGTAACTGATCAAGGGACATAATTCACCTTACATATGATAAAAGAACTCACTAAGCAACACCACATCAAGAACATGACATCGAATTCCTTTCACCCTCAGGAAAATGGGCAAGTCGAGGTTAAAAATAGAGCCCTGGATAACATTTTGACCAAGGTAGTTAGAAGAAAAAAATGGATTGGGAAGATAGACTTATGGAAACCACTTGAACCTATAATAATACTTGGAAGACCACCACTATATTTAACCCATTTGAGTTAGCCTGTGAGAAGAAGGGCCTAGTGTCAATTGCATTTTAATACAATAGCCTACGGATAGAAACTCATTTATACTTGGACCGAATTGTAGCACAATAAGAGAAGCTACTCCAACTAAATGGTTTATATGAACTCATGTTGCAAGCTCTCCTTCACACTAAGGTAGTCCTACTGTAGAGAAATATTTGGCATGAAAAACACATTAGAGAGATTTTTTCAAGAAGGTGATTGAGCCATCCTATATGAATCAATATTCAAGGAGTTAAAAGGAAAATTAATGACAATATGGTTGGACCCCTATCTAGTGCAAAAATGTTATGAGAATGGGTCTCTCCAAATCATAAAAATTGACGAGGAGGGTATTAAATTGCTTGTTAATCGGTACAGGTTGAAGTTTTACAAGAGAAAAAACAAAAATAAGGAAAGAAATAATATGAAAATATCCCTAGGCGAATACCTCCTCTGAGGAAACCAGGGCAAGCATGTAGAATGAAAACCTCTCCATAGGGAGTATGGATGTCTAAAAAAATGAATAAAAAATAGAATAAAGAAAAAGAAACATAAAACACAAGGGGGAGTACTTGCAACATATCTTCTAACACTTTTCTTTTGTAGGAACCTAGACAATCAAGGGGATAGTGACGGAAGAGTAGGGTCCACAGTCCATTTCTCCATTTCCCCAACCAACCACTGCATTTTCATCATTGTTCAACCACCTCACTACATTTATACATCACTTAGAAAGAATTTGGACTTAATATTTTCTCAATCCTGCAATTCTACAGGATTGTCGTAAACTGCTACATAACTAACCAAAAATATTACAAGATTGATATCCACTCGGAAAAAGGGGCCAAATGGTCATGCTTCTCCTAGGGAAAGGTTAGGACATGTACAACTAACTTCCTTGACCTCTCATCAACCACATTACACTTATTCCATCCTTAGGATTCCACATCTAGACATTGAAAAAAAACATAAAAAAGGGGCTCTTCCTTCACTCTTCACTTAAACTATGGTCAAATTATACATCTTTAGGAAGTATTGTATGTTAGGTCCCCATATTACTAGTGTATCCCCTTATTATTGGTAATGGAGCCCCCTTATTATTATTTTTGTACCCCTGTAACCCCCATATTGTTATTATTATGCCCCATAAATCCCATTATTATTATTATTGTGCCCTTACCTTATTATTGTTAGGTCGGCTAGGATTATATTGTGACCCCATGGAATCCTATATATAAAAAGGATTTTTTCTCATTTGAATGATCCAAAAAAATTTCATTTATGTAATGTATTGGAGGTTTCCCCCTTGAAGTGGCTTATTTCTAAGGAATTCATCTCTGTTTTATTTTATTTTTGGAGTTAGTTTCACAACATTTGGTATGAGAGCCTTGGATTCTAAGGTTTCAGTGCTCCAAACAGGTCATCTTGGTAGGTTCGCTATAAATGTTTTTCTACAAAGGTCGAGAAGTTGAAATTTTTACAGAGAGAAGCCGAAATGCTGATGGAAATATTGTTAGAATTTCAAATCTTGGTCCATAATATTTTCAGAGATACGATTTGTGCAAGTTAGAGTTTTTTAAGGCTCTCGAATTTAACCTAAACAGGTCATCGTGAAATTTTCACTCTAACGTGTTTTCTATGAAGATTCAGAAGCTGAAATTTTTACAGAGCGAAGCCAAAGTTCGAAGGAACATCATATAAAAATTTCAGATCTTGGTTTCCAATAGTTATAGAGATATTATATTTGGAAGTTACGGTTTTTTCAGGCTCCTGCATTTCATCTAAAAGAGGTGCCCGTGGGAAAATCGTCATAACTCTCTCTTTGAGCATTGGGTTGGAATTCTATAAAATGTGGCCGCAATCACGCAGATTGGAGTTTCTTGTATATCAATTTCAGAGCCTAAGGAGGAAATAGTGACACATGGCACGTCGTACAAGTTCACTCTACCACAACAATCCATAATTAGGTCATTGTGGGAGATTGGGCATAAATTTACCTTGAAGAATCCAAATCAGGTCAAACCCATGGAATTCGAAAGAATATTCAGAGGGCTACTAGAGGGCGAAATTTTAGATATTGAAAATCCAAAATCACATAAATAATTCAGTGTCAATATCTAGATCCTCAAAAGAAAGAAAAAGGTGTGTATTATTTTTTCGAATTGCATAAGTCTTGTGTGAAAAATCAATTTGAAGTAATTCCACAGGCATATTGAAGCATGGATATCATTATTGTGTTCTAATATTCCACCTGAAGATTATTCAACACCCATTAAGCCTTCAAAAGGTTGTACTATGAATCATGAAGACGAAGAAATGCAACATGACATATGAAAATTGCAAGAGCAAGTGAACCAAATTTCGCTCTTGCAAAGAGCAACAAAAAATGAAATGGAAGTTTTAAAGAAAGGCGTGGAAGCTAAGATGGATGGTTGAAGAAATGCATGGAAGCTAATATGGATTGTTTGAAGAATGGCATGGATGGCATGGAAGCTGGCATGGAAGCTAAGATGGATGACATGGAAGTTAAGATTGATGCAAAAATGAAAGACAACATGGAAGACATGAAGAATGATATAAAAGTAGACGTGGAAGGTTTGATGGAAAGGTTGATACAAGAAATGATTCCTACTATTGGAAAGATAGTAGAGTAAACTCATGATGAGAACAAAATAAATGTTAATCGTGATTTCATAAACTCTAGTGTTGGATTGAAGACCCACCATATTCCAAAGATCGATATAGGAAGTTTTATGCCAAGGATCATGTAACATTGATACTATAGATGGAGCAATATTTTTATCTCAAGAATGTGAAAAACACATTTAGAACAAAATACATTTTTATGATATCGATGGCTTTTCTCCTGCAAAAAAAAATGTCACTTGGTAAATTTTTACGGAGGAATGATGGCACATTATGAGGATACAAAGATAAAAGCCTTCTTTAGCCAATTGATAAATCTCTATCAAAATGGTTAAGTGGTGGATCACATCGAGGAATTCCAAAAATTGAATATAAAGGTAGATGATATTCTAAAGGAACACAGGATTGATGTCTTCATAAGGTCTTTAAAGGATAACATCCAACATGAATTTTGAGTTTGGGAACCTGATTCATTGGAGACTGTATTCACGTTGGCAAGAAAAATTGAATGTAAAATTATGGAGACAAGGAAGCATACCACTCACATATATAAATATGGAAGTTTTGTAACTCCTAGACCTCCACAACCTACAAGGTTGAGAGAACAACAATTAGAAGAAAAAAGAGCGAAAGTTCTTTGCTATAGTTGTGATAGAAAATACACTAAAGGTCATAAGTGTGTTGAAAATAAATTATCTTACATAGATTGTGAAGAGGAAGAAAAAAATGAACAAGAAACTTCAAAAGAAGAGGATATACAATAGGAACCTACCCTAGAGAAGGAAGAAATGAGTCTGACAATATCATGTAATGCATTGGCAAGAATTACCACTCCTCAAAAACTCTCAATATATAAGGAAATATCAAGAATAAAAAAGTAATAGTGTTGATTGATTCAGGTAGTACCCATAATTTTACTCATTGTAAGGTAGCTAAGGAATTTATTTGCTAACTATACCCAGCACCAGAATGTCAAGTGATGGTTACAAATGGAGGAACTATAAATTTCTCTAGAAAATGCCATAATATCAAGCCAGCCATGGGGGAATATGTATTGAATAGTCCAATGATTTCCATTACAATGGGAGGTGTTGATGTTGTACTAGGAGTACAATGGTTACAATATTTGGGGACGATAGCTTTTAATTTTTAAGAACTTTTATTGAAAAAAAAAATTTGAGAAGGAAAGGAAGTCGAATTACGGGGTATCGCAGGAAAGTTGGGAAAGATAATAGTCTCTAATGTCATGAAAAATAATCTGAAGAAATAAAAACGAGGCTTAATTGCACAATTATGCTCACTAGAAGTTGCAACATAAAAATCATCTATTTATCCAGATCTCTAGGTCTTGGACAATCATTCCAAGGTGTTTGAAACTCCCAAACGACTCCCACCTATTCGTGATCATGACCATGCTATTCATTTGATTCCAGGAAGTGTTCCTCCAAAAATCAGTCCTTACAGATATCCTTATGTCCAAAAGAGAGAAATTGAACATATGATTACGGAAATGTAAGAGGCTTGTATAATTCAAGCGTAGTCAAAGTTTATTCTCTTCTCTAGTAGTATTGGTGCACAAGAAGGATGGATCATGGCTCATGTGTCCAGGTTATAGGGAGCTCAATATGCTCACTATTAAAGATAAATTTCCCATTCATGTGATTGATGAATTATTGGATGAATTACATGGAACAATTTATTTTACCAAGATGGATCTTCGTTCAGGATATCATCAAATTAGAATGAAGACTGAAGTTATTCTCAAAACAACATTTCAAACTCATGAGGGTCATTATGAATATTTGGTCATGCCTTTTGGCCTTACCAATGCACCTTGTACATATCAAGGGTTGATGAATTCCATTTTCAAAGCCTTCCTTAGGAAATTTGTGTTAGTATTTTTTGATGATATAGTAATCTATGACAGGTCTTGGAAGGATCATGTAAACATGTTCACAAGGTGCTCAAAATATTGGAGGAGAAATAATTATATGCAAAAACATCCAAATGTTTCTTTGGAGTTCAAGAGGTGGAATATATAGGTCATATTGTATCTCACGAGGGTGTTAAGGTAGACCCTAACAAAATTAAAGCCATTAAGGAATGGAAAGTCCCTACAACCATAAAGTAGTTTCGAGGATTTCTTGTGTTAACATGGTGTTATCGCAAGTTTGTTAAGAATTATGGGAGAATAGTAGCACCTCTAACAACATTATTGAAGAATGATGCATTTTCATGGACACTTGAAGCAACTAAGGCCTTTGAACATATTAAAGAGGCAATGTGCCTAGCACCGGCCTTGGCTATGCCAGACTTCACAAAAACCTTTATTATGGAATGTGATGCCTCGGGAAATCAAATTGGTGTTGTTTTAATGCAAGAAGGGAGAACCATCTCTTTCTAAAGTCTTCCAATCAAAATGAAAGTATTTACAGAAAGCTATTTATGAGAAGGAGATGTTGGCAATACTACATGCACTAAAGAAATGGCGACCTTACCGAATGGGAAGACACTTCAACGTAAAAAATAATCATGATAGTCTTAAACACTTTTGGAACAAAGACTATCTTCAGAACAGCAGAAAGAATGGGTCACAAAGATGTTGGGTTATGACTTTGAAATCATCTACAAAAAAGGGAAGCTAAATGTTGTTGTATATGCACTCTCAAGAAAGGATGAAGAGGTGGAAGCATTACTTTGTGCCATTTCTATTATCCCACTAGATTGGATAACTGAAGCAAGGGATGAATGGAATAAGGACGAAAGTGTGGACACTAATTCAAAAGCTGCAGCAAGATCCTAGTACATGTGATACATTTATTTGGAAAAATGATTCCTTATGGTACAAATATCGCTTACATTTTTGTAAGAATACCCAACTAAAACAAAATATTCTTTTGGATTTGCACACTTCCCATTTAGGAGGATACTCAATATTTTTAAAAACATACCACGGGGTGAAGAAATACTTTTTTTGGGATGGCCTTAACTCTGATATTCAAAAGTTTGTGGCCATATGTTTGGTTTGCTAGCAAAACAAAGTTGAGACAATTAAGACCCCAGGTCTTCTACAACCTTTATCCATTCCAAGTCAATGTTGGGAGGAGATTTGAATCATGTCTACATAAGTACGAAGGAAAGGGTGTCATCATGGTGGTAGTTGATAGACTTACCAAGTATGCACACTTTTGTGCATTATCTCAACCATTTAAAGAAAGTACAGTTGCTATTGAATTTATGGAAAAAAGTCAAATGATACATGGAAACCCAAAGATTATTGTAAGTGACAGAGATCTAATTTTTACTCAAAAATTTTCGAAGAAATTATTTTCTTGTTTCGGTACTCAACTTGCTTATAGCTCATCTTATCATCCTCAATACGATGGTCAAACTAAGATAGTGAAGAAATGTTTGGAAGGATATCTTCGTTGTTTTGTATCTGATAAACAAACACAATGGGTCAAGTGGTTACCTCTGGATGAATGGTGGTATAACACTTCCTTCCATACTGTATCAAAAATGACCTCATTTATGACACTTTATGGATAATGTCCACCATCCATCAAATAATATTTAAGAGAAAATTCTAAGGTTAAAGCAGTGGAAGATCACATCGAGCATCAACAAAAAGTTCTCCAACTCTTAAAGGATAACCTAAATTTGGTGCAAAATTGAATGAAACAATAGCCAGATCAACATCGCAGTGAGAGAAGTTTGGATGTAGGAGACTAGGTAATTTTATGGCTACAACCATACAAACAAATGTCCCTCGAGGAAGCTAAGAAGGATAATAAATTATCGCCAAAGTACTATGGTTCTTACAAGGTGTTGCAAAATATTGGTACTATGGCATACAAATTGAATCTTCCTGCTTCTTCACGAGTGCATCCAGTTTTCCATGTTTCATGCTTAAAGAAGGTAATAGGTGAGAAAATTTCAGTTCAAACAATATTTCCAAAACTTGAAGAAAATGAAAAATCATATTCGAACTTGAAGTAGTCACGGAAACAAGAACTTGACAGCTACGGATCGATCAATTTCGTAGTATCTCATCAAGTGGAAGAACTTATCCATTGAATATTCTACATGGGAGGATGATAATTTTATACAGAAGCATCATGATCTACTCAGGCATTGAGGACAATACATTTTTGAAGGAGACGGGCATGTTAGGTCCCTCTATTACTAGTGTATCCCCTTATTTTTGGCAGTTTAGCACCCTTATTTTTATTTTTGTACCCCTGTAGCCCCCATATTGTTATTATTGTGCCCCATAAACCCCATTATTGTTATTTTTGTGCCCTTACATTATTATTTCTAGGGCATCTAGGATTATATTGTGACCCCATGGACTCCTATATATAGAAAAGAGGTTTTTCCATTTGAATGGTCCAAGAATTCTTCATTTATGTAATGTATAGGAGGTTTCCCCCTCGAAGTGGCTGATTTATAAGGCGTTGATCTCTCTTTTCTTCTATGTTTGGAGCTAGTTTAATAACATTGTATGTGACCTATTTGAATAATACTTTGGTTTCTATTTCTGTGGTGGAGTAAAAAGGCCTCAAGGTGGCATTCATTGATGGGAATGTATATGTATGGAATATAAACTTCAAATATTCTTTCACTCTAGGATTTAGGGTTTATGGTATTTATCAAATTGGTGAAAGTTTGATGGGACCATTGGAAAGTGATACCTATATTCAATATGAGTTGATCTCACAAATTCCCGAGGTTCATATGAACCATGAAGAAGCTTGTCAAGGTTGTGCAACTAGGAAACATACAAAGGGGCCATTCCCTGCTAGTGAAAACAAGACAACTAATATTCTTCAGTTGATCCATTATGACCTGTCTGGTGCCTTTCCCATAAATCCATTAGGAGGATACACATAAAATGCAATTTTTGTGGCTGATTTCTCACACAAAACATATTTTTATTTATTAGACAAAATAGATGAATTGTTCAAGTGGTTTCATTCTTTGAATGAGTTGGTTGAGGATAAAACAGGAAATAAGATCAATATGTTGATGACTGAAAATGGAATCAAATATGAATCCAATGAATTGAATGAATTTTGCAGAGAGGTTGGCATTATGAGGGATACAATTGTTCCATATACTCTAGAGAAAAATGGTTTTGTTGAAATAAATAATCAAACCATTATGGAAGCCACCCATTCCATGATCTATGTTCAATTTCTATTGAAATTCTTATGGGGAGAAGTTGTTAACACTGTTGTATATGCTCAAAATTGAAGTCGTAATCAAGCTTTGAATTTTAAGACACTTGAAATAGTATTCATTGGTAAGAAACTTGATGTTTCTCATTTTAGAATCTTCGATTTCCCTATGTATTTTCAAGTGCCTAAAGAGAAAACAAATGAGTTGGAATATTCTGGAAACAATATTGTATTCGTGAGATACAATGAAAATTCTAAGGCATATATAATATATCTTCCTGGTGAAAGAGAGGTAGAGGTAAGTAGAGATTTTACGTTTGATGAATAAATTTCCATTGGGAAACCCAAAGATATCACCATTTCAAGAAATGCCGATGATATTGCTAAAAAATAAGAAGAACCCCCAATAGATGAGGCTATGCTCAATGTTGATGACCTAAATTATCTTGTTGATCCAATGCCTTTTGATCCCTCTAACTAAAGGAAAATACCACTACGGGTTAAGTATACACTTTAAGATTTTGAAAAACATGCCACTCTAAGAGGAAAATTTCGAGAAAGTTAGAGGCCCAATAGGTATTAAGGGTACTTGTCTACCATGAGTACTATTATTAAAAGAGGTCATAAAGCACCAAATATAGAAATATTATATGTCCGAGGAACAAGAATCAATCATGAATATTGATGTTTGGGAAGTGGAGATGAGACCTGAGGAAAATTCTATGGTCAATTCAAAATGGATATAAAAGAATAAACATGGAGCTTATGGAAGTGTTGTAAAATATAAGGCAAGATTTTTTCCTCCTGGTTTCTCTCAAAAGGAAGGAATGGACTACGATAAAATATTTGCATAAATTGTTTGATATACCACTATCCAATCAATAAATTCTCTTGCTTCCAATCAAGGGTGGAGCCTACTTCAAATGGACATCGAGACTATGTTTTTTGCATGGCTTACCTAAGGAGGCAGTCTACTTGGAACAACCTCATGGGTTTGAAGTCCAAGATAGAAGGACACATGTATGTGGGTTGAAGAAATCCCTCTATTGGCTAAAGAAATCGCCTAGGGTTTGGTATGATAGGATTGATAACTATATTATGAATCTAGGATTTACAAGGATCTATGTATATCTAAACCTATACTTAAATGTTGGAAAGGATATGTTGCTTATTTTTGTATTGTATTTCGATGATTTATTTTTTACTAGTTCAGATCCTATAATTTATCAATGAAAGATGGATTTTAGTTCTCAATTTGAGATGAAGGACCTAGGACTGATGCATTACTTCCCAGGGTTGGAGGTCATGTAAAATCTAGGGAAATTCATTGTGAAACTATTATAAAGTTGTGGGATGGTAGAATTCAAGTCTGTGCATACTCCGATGGAGCTAAATTTCAAGAAGATATACATAGAAGTGTTGTTGTAGTTGAATTGGAAAATCCTTTTGAATATAAAAAACTTGTGGGGGGGTTATTGTTTTTTGTAAACTCTTGACCAAACATATCTATGTGGCACTATCAACTATGGTCTGAGATAAATTGCATAAAATTTTAGGATACATGGATTTTCTAATGTTTATTAGGCTGATAGTGTGGTTGATAGAAAACGCATGTTAGGATTTTGCTTCTCTTTGGGATTTTCTTCAATTTCATGGAGGAGCAGGAAGTATGGCCTATTGTAAGGCACCACCAAGGTCGAATATATTATAGCTAGTATGGCCTATCGTGAAGCCATTTCGTTGAGGAAGATCTTTAGACATCTATTTTAGCATATGTTGGATACCATCATCATTTATTGCAATAGCCAAAGTAGGATATAGTTTACGGAGAATCCCATGTTCCATGACCTCTCCACGCATATTTATATTAGGTCCCATTTTAACTGGGATATGGTACAATGAGGAGAAAGAAATCTCCATCACATGAGGATTGATGAACATGTTGTTGAAATCCACACAAAGACCTTGGGAAATGAGAAGTTCTTATCATTACGAGAGAGACTTGGAGTCATGGAAAGACACTCCTATGAGGGTCTCGCTTGAGTTGGACATTGACCTTTAGCAAGATTGTGGGGGTCTAAGGTACTTCTTGGAGTTATACGAGCACACGGTGAGTGATTCACATTCTCATGTGGAGTATATACCCCAGTATGTTTCAGCATAAGCTCAGTGGTTAACATTCCCTTATATTTTATGACATATCCATAGGATGAGTAGTTCACCTTCTCCTATGGCATATGAGCAAAATGAGTGGTTCACCTTCTCTTGCGAATGCCTCAACATACATCCTACCCTTGTAGTCTATGACCCTTGGGAATTAACTTTCATTTGGCTAATGAGTTGGGAAAAGTGGTTAGGGACCATAGCACTATATATGGACACATGATGTTCAACAATTTTATTTCTCATGATCATCTCTGATTGGGATTCTACCCATATTTATGTGGGCCGACATTTTCCGATGGAGTGGTAATGTCTTAAGACTCACTCTCAATCAATTCTTCTTATTATCTATATCAGTCTTCAAAAGAGACAAGATGAGATGAAAATATAGTGCATGATTATCATAATGGCGTGATGATGATGGATATTAGCAAGTGGAATTCTCACTAGTTGAGAGGGGGCATTAAAAAGTGCAACTAGATCCAAATTCCACTTTGGGAAGCTCATTGGCCTTTGATAATTATTGGAAAATATGAGAGGACCAAAATCGACCCTAGAAGCACTAAAATAAGTCAAGGATAAATATGTTTTTTAATTCAAGCCCCCAAGAGTACAATTGGTCAAGGTTAGCTTGGGGTAAATTAAACAAATTGAACCCCCATAATCACATATAAATATAGGAGACTCTCATCCTCATTTGACACAAACAACACAACATATTTTTCTCTCTCCTTTATTGATTGTGTTGTACAAGTCCGAGGCAACCTATTCTTCTTCCATACATGCGATTTGTAGAGTTGATTTGATCTACACTGATTTTTTGTTCTTGACGAGTCTTTAACCACCACTAAATTTGGACATTAATGGAATATTTGACTGCAATTTGGCCAAGGATATGTATATCCAAACAGGCCGCATTATCTGGCACAAAAACTGAGGGAAAAGGAGTTGTTTGACCAAGGTTTGCTGCAAAGTTGTAAGCTTATTTTGACCACAGAATGACTCATAATTTGGTTGGGTTTGACCCTTGATTTGTTGATTTTTTTTTTGTTTTTTAAGCACCGATGAATATTTAGTTTGACTAAGATTGACCAAGCTCAATATGGAAAATTTGTTTATTGTCTTGACCATTGATTTTTGATTGTTTAGGGAAAGTTGATTGTTGTTTACCTTTCAAATTTGCAGTCCTTCATCAAGTTGATCAGTTTTTCATTGGCTTGGGTAATTTAGAAAATTCAAGTCACATTGACTTTGAATCTCATCATTGTACTCTACTGGGCATTCTCTCTCTGCTGACCATTTGATATTTGATAATAAGAAGGATTGATTAAGGGTTTTCCCTATCTTGGGGTTTTTCTGTGGCTTTACCTAAATATTATTGTTCTCTTGTCTTGACTTGTCTTTTTCATTTATTGTTATTTTCTATATACATTTACTATCATTGTGAATTAATGGTTTATGTGATTTCTATTGAAAATTAAAGTGGAATTGACACTACCCTAATAAAATACATTGAAGTATTTTCCCAATAGAAAAGTTGAGGTCACTGAAGTCTTGACTATGGTTGTAACCTACTTTTGATGAAAATGAATGAATAAAAAAAGTCTGCCATGGTTAAAAAAAAATAGCTAAATACTTTTCTATCATAACCTATTAAATATATTCTCAAATTCTCAAAAACTTATTTTATCAAATTATGTATTAATAAAATATAATAATATCTCCACGATTTTTTATTTTCCTTTATGATAAAGATATGGATAATCAATTTAACAGTGTGTAGTAGTTTCACACCTCTCTAAAAGTGCAATATAGCTTGGCTTGCTCTGCCCAACTTCCTCACAGGAGAGGATATAGCTGCGAATTGTCTTCGGCAAATCAAAATGAATAATATAATCGTATTTTTGAGCATCGATACCGTTCATCGTGAAAAAAATATGTACCTATTCAATCGTTCATTAAAATAATATATATAATTTAATATTTTATCAAAAATATATTATGTTTACAACACATATTATTATAATAATAGTATTTATACTGACCTTATCAAAACCACAAAATTTTGGTGAATTTTGCTTCATTTTCAAACCATTCGCATGTATCGGAATTGAGCCAACCAAATAGTCTCCGTAAGTATACTTATACTCAAAATAATCAAGTGACTTCATGAACATTGATATTGCAATAGCTGATAACATATTTTCCACAGTAACAACGCAAGACATGTCTTTATATTCCCTGTCAAATTGAAATAAGTCAAATCTTTTTATTTAATTAAAAACTAAATAAATGAAAATAAACAAAATTACACAAATATCCCCAAACATCTTACCCTAAACCAAGATAACGCATGAAAGCATGGATTTTTGGAGTAACAGAACCCTCTTTAACACCAAATAGATTTGCCTCTCCGATATTCCCATTATTCTTCAAAGCTATATACATTTAAAAAAAAATATTATATATATATATATATATATATATATATATATGGCATTGTTTGTTAATTTTAGCTCTAGAAAAATATTTATATTAAAAATATAATTTGAACAAGAATGGAAGATCATGGTTAATACTTAGCATATTTGAACAAGAATGGAAGACTTGCAAGCTAATAAAAATATAATTTGAACAAGAATGGAAGATCATGGTTAATACTTAGCATAGTGGTGGGAATATAGAGTTTCTTGGTTAGCAAAAGTAGTGGATGGTGGGGTCATTTCATGCCTACATATAGATGATGGGTTGATGAGTGTTATATAACATGTATATTATTTATGTATTTTTGAATTTTCACTTTGGAATTTATTGTAGTTGGGATATGGTAAGTATTTTATAAGTTAGATTTTAGATTAATGGCTATTAGGTATAAATAAAAGAAACATACATCTAGAGGATTGCTTTTATGTAATACATTTTATAAAATATTTATTTAAGGGTTTTTATTAAAATTATTTAAAAGTGTAAGCGTCCATTACCAAGTCAACATGGTGGCTTGTCCTAGTATATTAATGCAAAAGAAAATTTTATAGATAATAGGTTTTCGTACAATCAGTCGCCAACATTTATACAAGAGATATTTTCACATAATTAATGGTCATTCATGTATTTGAAGTAGATCATGAACAAATCAAGTGTTAGGGACCAACTATTAGTGTTGAAAGAGAATATGGCCTATTTGAATCTATAACATATGGTGCATGTTGAGATTAATATGGTTAGGGGTGAAATTTGTGAGTAGTGTCATAAGTATTATATACGCACCATGAAAAACAATCATCCATGAGGGACATTGTAAAGGAAGTTCCTTTTATTTGAGTTACCCTTTCCTCTACCTTTTTTTCCAACCCTTATTTATACTTTTTCTATTTTTTGATTATCTTGTCTTGAAAAATTCATTAATTTATTTTGATTCCCTTATTTCAATATGGGAATTTCATCACTTATAGGTGTTTTAGTGTTATTTATAGCTCTTTTATGCATTGGACTAGGGTTGATAGCATCATGTGAGGGGATAAAAATCAAAATAATTTGGCTATCAAATATATGATTCATCCCTTGCATATATTTTACATTCTAACATTTACTTCCTACCTTTTTGTTAAATATTACAACAACATCAAACTCAGGGTATTTCCAAACAAGGAATAGAAAGAACTAAGACAAGTGACTAGTGATTAAAAAATTCAAAATTTGGGAGAATGGAAAACAATATTAATGGAAAGTGTTAAGTGTGGAAGAATATGTGCACACTATCTCTATTTAGGCCTCACATATATACCACTTATAAACAAGGAAAGACAAGTTATGCGGTGATTACACTTCACTAGAACGAATCAATAATGCCATAGCTTAAATTAGGCAAGTAATATCTATCCAAAATGTCATGAATTTTTTCAACTGACTAATAAACAAATCAAAAGAGAGGGGTACGGAGTATAGGATCGATCAAAGGTGTTGGTTATGGAAGGATATGGACATGTTATCTCTATCTAGGCCTCTTCTTTATGCCCATTATAAACAAGGAAAGTTATTTTGGTGGTTACACTTGTATAGAAAATGTTGAAGACCAACAAGCTAAAATAGGTTATGCAATATCTCTCCAAATTGTCATAGTCCATTATTTTCTTCAATTTCATAATAAATTCTCCATGCTTTAAACATATCTTATTATCACTTTTACAGGAAGTATTTAGTGACCAAAGATCTTATGAAGGATTGACAACGAATTATATTTAGGATTCATATGTCATTTGAAAGGTGAAAGTTGAAATCTAAGGAAAATTAAACACTATCTTATTGAGAAACATCATTCACAAAAATAAATTTGCATCAAATAATCTATGTTAGTAGCTTAGGGGATGAAATAAGCATGTTGCAACACCACATTATTGTTATGTTCAACATTTCAATTTCATAATTTATTCTCCATGCCTTACACATATTCCATTATGACTTTTACATGAATAAGTCGTGATAAATACATCTTACTAATGGTTTTGAGAGCTAAAATTGGGAAGGTAATGAAAATGCATAGTTATCATGTCCATAAGCCTCCTTCGCCAAACGTAACCTACATCTATTCATTTATTTACACATAACACATTATCAATTTCCCATGAAGAATTAAATAATAATACATCTTATGAACAGGTCATAACCCATTTTATGCAGGAATTAGGTGTCAACTAAGAACTAAAATTTGAACACGAAGGAAAATGCAATCCTACCGCATGTCAGAGTATCATTCACCAAATCCACTCTACATGAAATAATTTTAGTAAGTTGTAAGAGAAGAGATAATAATGTTATAATACCACCTGATTATTTTTTTATGTTGTTGTGACATTGTTTCTACCACACCACCATGTTGTTACATTTCTGCAAAAACATTGTTTCAAATTGATTGCTACAACACTACCTTCTTCTTGCATTACTGTGACACCATTACTACGACAGTATTACTTCAAACATCACCTTTATGTTAACTCAATAAGCTTAATGTTGCCTCTCTATTACAATCCTTCCCGACTTACAGGGATTCCACATGTCTCAAAGGGTTCATGATGAATTAGCAAACTACCTATTCTATGAAATAATGGTTAGCAAGGGAACGAAACAAAGAAGGGATTCTTAGCTAGGCATAAAATGAGAAAATTTGTATTTGTTGGGAGTAAAACCATTTTGATTGTTCAACATTTGAAGTAATGATGGTTGGAATATAAATGTATAGGAATTGGAACAACTATGATAGTTCAAGCATTCAATGTTCATTTAGGGTCATGGGGTAAAATTAGAAAAGGAGGGTTGAAGTAGATAGAAATAAGAAGGGATTGATAGTACCTAATGAATCTAGAAATGGAGACTCAAATAGATGAGAAGCGGACAACTATTGAGTTTGGTGTGAAAGATATTTTTTGTATGTTGAGGCATAGCATGGAATAGAAATGTAAAATAATTGCAAGAACAATTTACTATCTATTTGCATAAGAATGAAAATATGTAGTTTTATATTATTATCTCCTATGAATAATTATAAATTTCCTCGTGGCATGTCTTAGTTATTATTTTTATTTTCTAGCATAATCGTATTCAATACACTCTATGGTAAAAGACTATATTCATGTAGTCATGTTTCGTTGGAAATTTCTCTTATATAAAGGTATATGATCTTTTTTAAGCTCCTGAGATTGGTTCCTTGTTAATTCTACAATATGTATTTTTGTTAGGATATTCCGACACATAGGAAATAGTTTAGAATAACTTAGTCTAGTGTAGAGTTAGGTAAAGCGTGTTTCTTTATTATGTACATTTGTAACTTATAATTCGATGGTCACGATTTGTAGTGATCTGACGGTTCACTCTCTCCTCGGTATTAACGACACTTGATCTATGGGTTAACACCTGATTGTTCCATGATCTCTATTTAAAGAGCATAGAGGGTCATTTTTCCGGTAACCGTTTATGAGAGAAACGTATGTAACTTTTATTTTTGTATTAATAAATTTCCTGAAGTGGTCACGTTGGCTTAGGCTGTGGACTGTTTCCCTCTTCGAGGGTTTTAACCACGTGATAATACTGGTGTACTAATTTGTGATCTATTTGTGAGCAGTGACCTTTATTTTTCGATCTACAAAACTTACCATATAAATTCCTACATGGTATCAGAGCTATTTTGAGGGCCGCATCTGTTGTTGATCCAAATCCGAAGCCACTTTGACTACATGCGACTATCGTTTTGTAGATCTACTATTTATGAACTTTTTCGAGTCTTGAGAACTGATCTATTGTGTCCGGAGCATCTGTTACAGTGAGGAATGCCTTTCATTTCATGCGAAAAGGTTTCTAGTTGCCCAAGTTATGTCAGTTTAGATATAGAGGCATAAAGTATCTATTTTGCAATTATAGTTATTAATAACTATGTTTATTTCGGTTTTTAGGTTTTATTTATTTGTCGGATCTATACCCTCTTCTCTGTGTATGCTCTTTTCTTTGTGATATGTGCGATCTCGGCAAATCAGAAATAGGAGGAAGGGATTTTTTTACTACATATTCTCTTTTCCCACGTCTTTGTGTGATCTCTGGAAATCAGAAATAGTGAAAAAAATAGATAGTTGGCAGTAAGGCTAACCGAAAATCTAACATTCTATAATAAGACTTGCATATCTTTTTTTTGGTTATTTTTTGTGCAGGAAAAGAATGCACACCGAAGAACAGTTAAGAACAAAACAGATTAAAGAGAGTTTATTTTTCTTCCAAATTTGTTTGGAAATCACATTAATGCCCTTGCTTCAGCTCTTGACCGGTGTTAATTTGAAATATCTCAAACTAAATGAAACTAAAGTGACACCTTTCTCTTGACTTGTGCGTTAGTAAAGCTGAGGCTCCTCTAAAATAGAGCGTTCGTACAACAAGCTAGGCTCCTCTTGACTCGTTCCTTCAAAAAGGCACAAATTCTTCATTTTGAAGTCATTTCTCGAGCCGTTTTATTTTAATTGGCCTAATTTTTCAAGATATTTCCATTGGAACAGTCAATTTTAGCTTTTCTTAGCTTCATTTAAAAAAAATGGAAATTACATGCCCGATTATTCTTAACAGCACCAATTATTTCCAATGGCTACCTCACATGGTAGATATACTTAGAAGTAAAAGGCTTTATAGAATAGCCACAGGACAAGAAACTAAACCTTTCTATGATGATAAAGTCACGAAATGGGAAAATAAACAAGATCAAGCACGCGGGTTGATAGGAATGTCCATTGCTCTAGATCTTCAATTTCATATCCTTGAAATTGACACCACTGAAGAAGCCCTGAAAAATCTCAATAACTTTTTCAGAATTCAAAATCAAATCAGGGCCCACCAACTTGAAAATGAGTTGCTTACTTTGGACCCCAATAATTTCTTCTCTATTGAAGATTTTTTGTCGAAATTCAATACCCTTATACTTCTTTTAGAAGGTTGTAAGGTCAAAAAGGAATATGGTAGCCTCATCTATTGCATTCTTGCTAAGCTTGGCCCCACATACTCTATATTTGTTTCTGCCTTCCATTCCATTAGAGAAGCCATCATTTCTTTAGGAATTGCCTACAAGAACCCCTCTTTTGATGCCTTTTGCGATTATTTGATAAGAGAACAAGAAAAAACTCTTACACCTTGGTCTTATCACTCCTATAAATGCTTCTAAGAAATCCTTAGCAACCCAACAACACTCATATGAAAAGAATCCCAAAAAGCAGTATCCTAAAAAATATGGTCTGAAACCAAACAAGGGTCCTAAGGAATCTCAACCGCAAACTGAAAAAGCAACTCACAAAAATGAAAAGGAAAATAAAAAAAAAGGAAAGAAGATAGATCTACATTGCAACTTTTGTAATCGTGATGGCCATATAGAGTCCAAATGTTTTAAGAAGATGGAATCCTTAGAAGTAGCAATGAATAAGCACAACATCAATTTGGAGCACTCTTCACCTTCAGCTTCAGGAACGAAACTTTATTCTTGTGGTTGTCAACCATCAAGATCTGGTTATGCGTTAAATGTATCTTATTATTCTCATTCTCATGAGTGGCTAATTGATTTTGGAGCTTCTTACCACATGGCCAAAAATAAAGCCATGTTTTCTTCTTTAAATGATTGTAACACCAAACATTTTTATGTTGGTGATGATAGATCTCTTAATGTTGTAGGATCTGGAACCATTCATCTAGATAATGGTCAATTTAATAATGTACTATGTTTTCCTACCTTTTCATGCAACCATCTCTCTGTTTATGAGATAACTCATTCAGGTGAAGGGAAAATAGTAGAATTCTCACCTCATGATGTTGTAATCAAGGACATCAAAGATCCTAGACATATTTTAGCTACTAGCATTCCTGATGATTCCACAAGGTTGTATAAGTTTGACAACTTTGGGTCATCATGTCTTCCCTCCATTTTTGTTTGTCATAATGATGAAGTGAGCAAACTTTAGCATGAGAAATTTGGTCACTTAAACTATCGGTCTCTTCAATCTCTCTGTAAATAAAATATGGAGACAAGTCTTCTTGTTGTATCTTGTCGATATGGTGTTTTCTCCGAATGTGTACTTGGAAAAAATCATCGAGATAGTTTTGACAAACATGACTCTTGGCATGCTTCAACCCCTTTGCAACTTGTGCACAGTGATTTATGTGGTCCACTTCCTATTGTTTCTTTCTCTGGTTTCAAGTACTTCTTAACGTTCATTGATGATTTTTCTAGATGCACTTGGGTATACTTCTTAAAACTCAAGAGTGAAGTTTTTAAAATGCTCTTGGCCTTTAAGGCCTTTGTTGAGAAACAATCTGGATATCCAATTCCTAAGTTAAGATCAAAAAACTGAGGAGAATATGTTAACAACAAATTTATCAAATTTTTCACTCAGCATGGAATTCAATTGCAACATACTGTTCCGTATAATCCACAACAAAATGGTGTAGCTGAAAGGAAGAATTGCACCTTAAAATAAATGGCTAACTGTATGCTTCAATCTAAAGGACTTAGTCTTAATTTTTGGGCAAAATAAATTAACTGTGCAAACTACATAG
Organism: Pinus albicaulis; assembly: GCA_034641835.2. Classification (NCBI taxonomy): domain Eukaryota; kingdom Viridiplantae; phylum Streptophyta; class Pinopsida; order Pinales; family Pinaceae; genus Pinus; species Pinus albicaulis. Next base: position 437,770,611 of record CM076575.1, on the reverse strand, counting down.
TAAATCGCACTCATACTAAGGTTTTAAACAATATAGCTCCAAAAGAAGCTTGGAGTTCAATCAAACTAGATGTGAGTCACTTTCATGTTTTTGGAAGTGATGCTTGGGCGCATATTCTAGATGCGAAACATAAAGCATAAGAACCTAAGAGTGAAAAATGCATTTTTGTTGGATATTTTGAAGATGTCAAAGGTTATAGACTTCTTCAATGAAAATCCAAAAATATAATCATTAGAACAAATGCAAAATTTAATGAAAATATATCAGCCTGTGAGCCTAGTTTGATAGGTGTGCCACCTTTGGCCTATGAGCCTCATTCTGCATATGTGCCACCTCTCTCTCTCTCTTCTATTTTGAATAGCATTACTTCTATTTTAGATGATGATAGGGAGGATGGAAATTCTCCTCCACCTCTTGAAATTATTCCTTTTACTCGACAGCTTCCAAGATGGGTCTGGTCTACTCGAGATGCAACATTTTCTCTTGTAGGTGACCCTGCAGATTGAAGACATACACGTTCTTAGTTCAAAAGAGCCTCTTGCTTATTGGCTCAAGTTCCAGAAAATCCTGATCCAGAAACCTTTGAAGATGCTTCCGGTCATCTAGATTGGGATGAATATATGAATGAAGAATATCATTCATTATTTGAAAACGATACTTGGGATCATGTTCCTCTTCCAAAAGGAAGAAAAATTGTTAGATGCAGATGGGTGTACAAAAAAAAGTTTGGTCCAGATCAAAAAGTGGATCGACATAAAGCTCATCTTGTTGCTAAAGGATTTTCACAAGTTGAAGGCATTGACTATACTTAAACCTTCTCCCTTGTTGCCAAAATGAATTTTATCCTGCTTGTTCTTTCCCTTGCTACCTCCTTTAAATGGAAATTCCATTAGATGGATGTTAAATCTGCCTTCTTACTTGGAGATTTGCATGAAGAAATCTACATGGAACAACCCCCTGGCTTTATCCAAAATGACTCCCACATTGTTTGTCACCTTAGGAAGTCTCTCTATGGTCTCAAAAAAGCTCCTCAAGCTTGGTATGCCAAAATGGATAGATTTCTATTAGATAATGGCTTTTCTAGGTGTCATTTTGACAACACTCTCTACACCAAGAAAGTGTGTAAGTCCTTCACCATCCTTGTTCTTTATGTTGATAATATTATCCTTACTGGTAGTGATTCAAACCACACAAACCATGTGAAGTCTAGCCTCAAAATGAAGTTTGAAATGACAGACTTAGGAAAATTGAATTATTTCCTTTGTCCTCAAGTCTTGCAATCCAAGGAAGGCATTACCCTCTCTCAGTCCAAGTATGCCTGGAAGACTGTAAGCCAGCCCCTTTTCCCTTTGAGTTTGGAGTAAAGATTTCAGTCACTTCTACTACCCCTAAAGTTGATGCTACCTTATACCATCAAATTTTTGTTAAACTTCTGTATCTCATCCATACCCGTCCTGGCCTTTCCTTTTCCGTTGGTCTTGTTGCTCGGTTTATGCACCAACCTCATGAAAGTCACTCGAACGCAGCTTAAAGAATACTTCGATATATTCGAGGTACAATTCAATTCGGGATCCATTACAGTGCACGGGTGATCTAAAAATGGATTTTACTTGAATAAAGGGTGCAAGGTATCCATTTTCATTTATGTAAATGAGTGCAAATACTCCAAATTTTAAATCTAAAAATGTGAGAACTTCTTATTTCTAATACAGAGATAGACTGTAGGGGCGTTTACCATATATGTCACCTTTCAAAGAAAGGATGAATCTAGAAGCTACCTGGCCCTCTTACAGACTCTTCCTAAAGAAATAATAGAAGTAAACACTGAGACTTAATTAAAATGACCTTACTCAAACTTGACATTATGCAGAATTTTTGCTTGGAAAAGGTGTATGTATTTTCTTATGTTTATGTGTTTTAAGTTTATTTGTTTTTTCTGAAACATAACATGTATATCAGCAACACAATTCAGCCATAGAATAACAAAACACAACAGCAATATAATATAGGAGTTCACCCGAACTCTTGCGCTACATCTCCTTTGAGCTTCGTCAACATGACTAGACTATTTGGGATTAAGGTACTTAAATTCTTTTACAATCTCCACACTTAACCAAAATGAATAAAAAATGATTCAAAGGGCTGAGAATGCCATTTTAAATCCCTTTAATGGTTTTCCAATTCCTGCAAACAACTTTAGGCTTCCATGGACACACATCCTTCTGTCGGTGCACTAAGATTCTTTGAGCTTCTAAATGGAAAAAAATCCCTCAGATTTATGTTTCTATCCCTGATTCCACTACTTCTACATCCAATAATGATCAGACATCAAATAAAAACTGATATATTGCTTACATTAAGCACAACATCCCCAAAAATGACTCTCCTCCACGGTTTGCCTGCCCATGACTTCATATCAATTTATCGAGTTGTAGAAGTACTATAAATGACCTAAAACCACTTCCATTGGTTCCATAATGACTAAAATAGTCAATATAGAGTTTTTTTTCATCAGAAACGGCCTTCGGCTGCTCCGATTTCGCCTACACACCCTGTTTGGAAAATGGCCTCTAGAACTTAAACGAAGCTTCTCTGCTTTCTAAAGTTCTTAACTAGATCTGAAAACCATCTAAAAAGATTCAAAAGTTATGAAATATCTAAAAATGCCTATTCATTTACCTTAAACAGAGAAACACATTCCAATACATAGCCTTCTCCTTCCAAGCCTTGATGGCTCCTTCATCTTCTTCGATGCTTAAACCTCTGAATATGACCTTTGTTAGATTTCATAACTACTCCATTGAGTCCAAAAGGTCAAAGAGACCTAAAATAAAAAAAAAATCCACTCCAAAAGGATCTCCCATGTGAAAGATATCATCGAAATAGTCTTTGCCCAATGTTAGGCAAAAATCCCACAAAAGGTGGGCCACATTTAGTTAACTGCGGATAAACTTGGAGTTCCGCCTAAAATGGAGGAAACCAGCGCTAAATTTGGGGTGGCATAAACTGTTAGCATTAAATTTTAAGTGACATGTGGCCACACATTCCGCATTAATTTTCGTTGTAACCGCCGGATTTAAGCCGTGGTTCTGGGCCACGGTTATGTGTAGAGGCGGCTGGCCCCCTTTCGGCCCCAAATGAAACCTTTGGCAAATTAAAATATGCGTAAAGAGCATGCCTTAATAATAACTACATTCATGGTGTATTGGTAAAGTTTTGCACTATTTTCCAAGAGGTCTCAAGTTCGATTCACAGGTTTGTCAAAAATTTTAAACGACCATCATTTCACCAACCAGGGTGCCACGTGGCGCCCTCGGACCTGCCATGTGGCAGCTCGTAATTGGTCAAAATTATGAAAATTAAAACCTATATCAAATGATAGATTTCCACTTGTCGCAATACAATTGGTCCATAGGGAATATTTTGTGGAATATTCATTTTTTAATAATTGCCAATTTCTAAAGTCAAACTAGTCCTTTTTTTACTGAAATTGAAGAACTTCAAAGTTGAATAACTTCTTCATACAGCGTCAGTTTTTAGTGTTTTTCATGGCATAGGGATTGTATCACTGACGCCTATCCCATCGATTAGGTTCCAAATAAATTTGAGCACTTACATTTTTGAGCTTTTTCCCAAGCTCAGATTTGAGCTCCTAATCAACGAGAATCTCCATTGCTGATTGGTTTCAGTGATTCTGATTGGGTTGGTGACCTTGATTTATATGAATGCAATGTATTATTTTTTTTGTGCTAACTATTCAAACAGAATTAAAATATGTGCATAAGGTTCTTTGAATTTTGTAGGTGAAACAAATGGTTTTAGATTAGTTAAACATATTTCTGTGTGAGGTTAAAGTATGTATTTTAACTGTTTATCATTTTACAAAAGTAAATAATGGAGAATAAAACATCACATAGCACATTACTCAGCAAATTTTATGAAGAATTTCACCCCTCCCGGGCTACATCTGCTGGTCTAGCTCCCGATGACATGTCACTCATATCTTATTGCTCAAAAATGTTAAGTACATGTGAAATAAAGCCTCAATAGGCTATGCTCTCTGTAAAATTAGTTTTAGAATGTTTTAATCATCCATAAATGTCTATTCATTTGCATAAAACAGACAAAGGATGCTTAATACATTACCTACACCCTGGTGGCCCTAATGGCTCCTTGATCTTCCCTGAAGCTAAACCTACTGAATATGACCTCTGATGGTTCTAAAACCTAGTCCAATTTTTTCAGAATGTTGATAATACCCAAAATTGACTATTTTTACACCCAATTTCGTTGAATAATGAAGGCGTTATGGAAAAAATAATTTTTTCCCAATATCCCTTGAAAAACTCCTCCAAAACTAGTGAAACTCCAGTTAAAGGTGCCAATGTTGGAAAAATCCCCAAAATTAGTGGAATGTGCTCCACAAAGGTGGAACTTTAGGGGTTAAATTAAATGCTAGATAAGGTAGTCACATAGCATTTCCTTCGGAACCGCCAGCATAAATGTTAACCAAAGCTACTTTAAAAATGGTGGCATATAATTTTCAGAATCCGCGTTGTCACATGACATAGTTTGTGGGCGGATAATTAACCACAGATTTTGGCTCCTGGTCGTGAGCACCAGATAAATATGGATGGGGCTAGCCTTAAGGGTCTATCCCTGAACCCTTTCGCCCATTTGAAATTTGAATGTTAAATATGTTGAAACGACTATACGGTTAATAACTAAACCACATGTAGGCCGGTCGGGCCTTTTCCTTGGTAGTCGGTCGACCCAGGTTCGAATCCTGTTGCTATACCAAAAATTTTATCATGTCATCCATCTCTGGTCTGGGGCCACATGGCGGCCTCCGAGCAGGGCACCAATGATTGGCCGATAAAACTTAAGAAAAATAAAATTTAACATATATATATATATATATTATAAAATTCCATAAGTCAAACTGAGTCAAAGGTCATTTTTTGGAGTTTAATAGGAATTTTAAAACCTTAATAACTTCTGTGTATGACCTCTGTTTTGCGAACCGTTCATAGTGCCAGAATCAAAACGACGAGACCTTTCCAATCGTTTAGGTTGCAACCACTTCTGAGAAGATTAATTTTTGAGCATTTTTGAACTTGGACATGACCTCTTGATCACACCTCCCCACTTAGAAGCTTTTGGACCCAAAAATATCTCTGGACTACTAAACTTGAAGATGAAGAAACTAAATCCCCACTCTTCCAATCTTAATCCACTTAAATTTCCCTGATTTCATTAGTTTAAGCTTCTCATGAAACGACAAAGTTTTCCTTGAATCCATTGATCAACTGTTGCTGACTTTGACCTTGTCATGCTGCACATTTTTTAAACTTGCACAACAAAAAATTAAATTTGTAGTAAACATATTGTTTCTACATTGGTATATATTCAAAGGAAACAGAAAATTACTTTCACCTTGCATCCCATCCTTATGGCAATTTTTTGTTGAATTAGCCTTGTACTTGTGTCTAATCTGGACCAAGTTTCCTCACCATAGTACTCTGCCATTCTGAAAAAAGCAATCATCATTGCTGAAATTTGTGCCTTCTTTTCTTGGATTCTTTACCCTCTCTTGGATGTTTTCACCTCCTTGCACTGACACTTTGTTTTCTGCACCAATCGACACCAAAGAAAATTGTTGCAATTTCTTGTCATCTTCTTTCCAAGATAACTTTCTTTCAGATTGAAACAATTCATTATTTACGTCAGCATATACATGAAAAGGATTGTGTATAACTTCCCTTTATTTAATCAACATCAAAGTCAAATTTTGACTTGCATTGACGAGCCTTTTCATCTTCCCTGCATTCCCTAAAGAAGATTCTAGTTTTTTTACGATGTGCTCTCACAATAAACTCCTTTCCATCCTTGAATAAATGGTACTTGTTCTCATGGGGATGGAAGATAGCTTTCCTATCATACAATTAAGGACTGCCCAACACCACACCTATAATATCAAGCGAAACAACATCTAATTCAACCGTGTCAATAAAATCTGTTGTTATGGCAAAGCACAACATGCACTTCTTTGAAGACTATAAATTTTCATCCTTAAAAATCCAACCAAGAGGATATGCTTTAGGATGTGGAATGGTTTCAAAATTTAGTTTCTTGACTAAGTATTCAGAAATAAGGTTCTCTTGTGACCCACTGTCAAATAGTGTGTCAACCTTGGTATGTTTGGTAGTGATCCTTACATGAAATAGTTCAATTATCTTCTCTTCACTTGGAGCTTCTATGTGACATTTAGAAATACTATAACTAGGTTTATTTACAATATCTTTCCCCTTCAAGTTCTTTAGTTCCATAGCTATGATTTTGGTTTCATTTCCTGAATCTGATCCTAGATCTTGTTCATCTATTGAAACTATCTTGCCTTTCTTTTTGGCTTTAAAACTTTCTGGTTTCAGCTTCGGATGAAGTTTCCAACAATGCTCCTCGTCATGGCTTGTTTTAGAATAGTGTTTGCAGAAAAAGTTTCCTTTATCATTTATAGAATTTTCATTTCTCCTTTTCCTCCTTTTTCCTTTAAAATCACTTTCCTCATTCCCATCTAAATTTTGTTTACCCCTTTCCTCTAAATGTGTGGTTTGAACACAAACCTCATCTAAGCTTCTAGGGTTAAACACGAGAATGGTATGTCTTAGGTAAGTATGGAAACCTCCTATATACTTGAGTGAAGTGTCTTGGCTATGCAAATCTACTCCTAGTAAAAGAGCTCTTCTTCTAAATTCTTGAGTATAAACTTGAACATTTTGTCTTTTCAATTGTTTAAAATTTTTCCAGTCCATTATGGCTTTCTGCATATGAGTTAATGGATAAAATTTTTGTTTTATTGCAGAAATGAAATTAGACCATGATAAGATAATCTTACCATATTTTTTGATCGCTTCCCACCAAACAAGTGTTGCACCTTCCATTCTCAATGAAGTTAGCTGAATTTTGGTTTTGTCATCATGAAAATTTTGAATTCTCAAATAAACCTCTAATTACCTAATCCAATTATCTATCTTTTCTGCATTAACTTCACCATCAAACTTGGGCAATTCAAACTTAAGATAAAGTTTAAGAAAAGGAATTTTACCCATGTTATTGAATTTGCAAGAATGATATACTGAAGATGATGTTATTGACTTTCCACTGTCTCCATTTCCTCCATTACCCTTCTTGGATTTATCCTCATCATTATGGCCTCCTGACGATCCCTCTCCTTCCTTGTGAAGTTTGGATCCTTCTCCTTCAAGTCTCTCATTCCTTTCTTAATAAAGGACTCTCACCATTTCTGTCAAGTCAAGGAATGCTTTTCTAAACACCCTTTCTTCCTCCTCTGGATCAACTTCTTCAGGAATTTTTCCTTTCTCCTGATGTCATGCTTATGGCTTCTTTTGCTTCTCTTTGAGGTGAAATTAAAGGTGGATATAATGGCACTCTTTCCCTCCTTGGCCAAGGATTACTTAAAGTCTTCGCTAATTGACCTTCTCTTCTCTTAAGCTTTAGCCTAGTAAGCATGAAAAAACTTGCAAACTGTTAAACAAATTTTGCACAATAACAATACTAAGAGTAAAGCTATAGCTCTCATACCAAATTGATCTGAATGGAATGTATTAATTTTATTGTGCTAAGTATCCAAAAAGTAATAAAAATTTGTGCATAAGGTTCTCTGAAGTTTGCAGGTGAAACAAATGGTTTTAGGTTAGTTAAACATATTTCTGTGTGAGGTTAAAGTATTTATTTTAACTGTTTATCATTGTATAATAGTAAATAAGAAAGAATAAAATATCACATAGCACATTACTCATCAAATTTGATGAATCAGTTCACCCCTCCTGGGCTACATCTGTTGGTCCAGCCCCCTATGACATGTCCCTCATATATTATTGCTAAAAAATGGTAATTACATGTGAAATAAAGCCTCAATAGGTTGTTCTCTCTGCAAAATAAGCTTCATAATGTTTTAATTAGCAAGAGATGACTATTCATTTGCATAAAACAGATACAGGATGCTCAATACATTTTCTACACACTGGTGGCCCTAATGGCTCCTTGATCTTCCCTAGAGCCAAACCTGTAGAATATTACCTTTAATGGCTTTGAAACTTATGCTAATGTGTTCATAATGTTGATAATACCAAAAATTGACTATTTTTACACCCAATTTGGTAGAATAATGAAGGAGTTATGGAAAAAACAAAATTTTCCCAATATTCCTTGAAAAACTCCTCCAAAACTAGAGGAACTCTAGTTAACTGCGCCAGTTTGGTAGATTCCCTAAAAATAGTGGAATGTGCTCCAACTTCAGTGGAACCGTTAACAGTTAAATTAATTGCTGTAGTGGTGGGGTCACATGGACCTCTGCCCAAGCCACCTACGAAACCGGTAACTTCCGCACTTAATGTTTGAATAATGTGCTGGGACATGACACAGTTTTCTAACCGTCTTCCACTCCCATGGGGTTAAGGTCTTAGGCCACATTTTTTACCCATGGTCATGAACTGTCGAGGCTAGCCCTCACCCTTTTTCCGCTATTTGAAACTTTAACGCATAAATAAAAACTCAACACTCATATCTTATTGCTAAAAAATGGTAAGTACATCTTAAATAAAGCTTGAATAGGCTATGCTCTCTGTAACAACAGCTTCAGAATTCTTTAATTAGCCAGAGATGACTATTCATTTGCATAAAACATACAAAGGATGCTTAATACATTGCCTACACACTCGTCGCCCTAATGGCTCCTTGATCTTCCCTAGAGCTAAAACTATTTTATATGACCTTTGATGTCTTTGAAACCTATGCCAATGTGTTCAGAATGTCGAGAATACCAAAAATTGACTATTTTGCACCCAATTTGGTGAAATAATGAAGGAGTCATGGCAAAAACAAAATTTTCCCAATATCCCTTGAAAAACTCCTCCAAAACTAGAGGAACTCCAGTTAAAGGTGCCAAAATTGGAAAACTCCCCAAAATTAGTAGAATGCACTCGAGAAAGGCAGAACCATTAGGGATTAAGTTAAATGCTAGATAAGGTGGTCATATAGCATTTCAGTTGGAATTGTTGGCATAAACTTTAACCAAAATTGTTTTAAAAACTGTGCAATATAATTTTCAGAATCCGCACTACCGCATGACGCAGTTTGCAGGTGGATAATTAACCATAGATTTGGCTCCTGGTTGTGGGCACCTGAGACATATGGATGGGGCTAGCCCTTAACACTTCTGCCCATTTTAAATTGCAACGTTAAATATTTTGCAATGACTATACAGTTAAGAACTAAGCCACAGGCGGGTTGGTCGGGCCTTTGCGTTGGATGTCGGTCAACCTGGGTTTGAATCCTGCTGCTATACCAAAAATTTTATCATGCCATCCATCTCCAGCCTGGGGCCACGTGGCAGCTTCTAGGCGGGCTACGTGGGATCCAATGATTGGCCGATAAAAACTTATGAAAAATTAAATTTTATAAAATTTCATAAGTCAAACTAAGTCCAAAGTCCTTTTTCGGAGTTTAGTGGGCATTTTCAAACCTTAATAACTTCTTAATACAACATTTTTTTGGCGAACCATTAACGGCACCATAATCACAATGACGAGACCTTTTTGATAGTTCAAGTTGCAACCACTTCTGAGCACTTTAATTTTTGAGCATTTTTGAACTTGGACATGATCTCGTGATCACTCATGATTGAAAGTCTACTGCAGGTTACGTATTCTAGTTTTTTTGAGGACCTATTACTTGGTCTTGTAAGAAACAATGTTCCATCTCTCCTTCTTCGGCCGAAGCAGAATATCATGGTGCAGTTGAAGCTAGCAGGGAATCCCTGTAGCTTCGTCAGATCCTGTCTAAATTTTGTCTTCATCAATAGCATCCAAATACACTTTGGTGTGATAATCAGAGTTCCATTTAGCTATGTAAAGATCTAGTTCATCATCAACGTATGAAACGTATTGAAATCCACATACACTTCATCAGAAAGGTCATTCATGATCGTGTTCTTGAAGTGTAGTACTATCCAACCAATGATCAAGTAGCTGATATCTTTACAAAGGCTCTCGTACAAGCAAAATTTACCAAATTTGGATCCATGCTTGGAGTTCAGGAAAGTTGTCATTAAGGGGGGGATAGGCTCTAATGCCTCCTTCATTCTCCTATTTTTTCACCTTTTTAAATCCTTAAATCCTATCCCAAGTTGTTCTTAAGGGGGATGTTAGGATATTTCGACACATAGGAAATAGGATCCTTTTTTGTCAGCTTTGTAAATCCTTCAATCCTATCCCAAGTAGTTCTTAAGGGGGGATGTTAGGATATTTTGACAAATACGAAATAGTTAAGAATAACTTATTCTAGTGTAGAGTTAGGTAAAGTGTGTTTATTTACTATCTACATTTGTAACTTATATTCGAATGGTCACAATTTGTAGTGATCTGACAGTTCACTCTTTCCTTGGTATTAATGATACTTGATCTATGGCTTAACACTTTATTGGTCGATGATCTCTATTTAAAGAGTATGGAGGGTCATTTCTCTGGTAACCGTTTATGAGAGAAACATATGTAATTTTTCTTTTTATGTTAATAAATTTTTTGAAGTGGCCATGTTGGCTTAGGTCATAGATTGTTTCCCTCTTTGAGGGTTTTAACCACATGATAATATTGGTGTACTCATTTGTGATCTTTTTGTGAGTGACGACCTTTGGTTTTTGATCTACAGAACTACCCTGTAAATTCCTACAATTTTTGGTTGAACCCATGATGGGTTGTTCAATTAACCTATTTCAGGGAAATATGTTAGAATCCAAGTCTGGATAAGGCTTGTAGTTGTTAGTTATGTTAAGGGACAGTAGACAAATTATATTAATTCTAACATGTAGATAAGATAAAATAAGATAATTTTATTAATTTCCAGATAATGACAATAAATAGTTTAATGGGATTGAAGGACACAACTAGTGCAACTACAATGTGGCAACGCAAACACATCTCTTGGAAAATTCCAAATCTAAATCTAGGATAAATTCAAGTAAATAAGGATAAAATAATAGGAACACCTGGTAAACACACACACACACACACACACAGAGACACACACACATAACAATATCGTGTATAAGGATAGTGAAAAAATCTACGGCTAGAGGTTGGTGATGTTAGGAATGTATAAGTCTAATAGCCAAAAGTGAGTGGGTGACACTGGTGTTGGCTCTCTATCAGAGACCTATGCAACCAAAAAGGAGTTTGGTGCATGATATTTGGGGTGATGTGAGAGTGAACGATACTCCTAGAATCTGAGGCCAAAAGTGAAGAATATTTATATAAGTTTGTAGCTACATTTTTGGGACTAGAAAGGAACTTGTCAAGGGGCATGGATGGGGACGTTATTTAGGAACCGCTTCGTACTATATTCTCTAAACTTTTTGGCGTGACTAGATTGATGTGTTTCTCAACACATGAAATGGTCATGATGGTAGTTGTTTGCTTCCCAAAGGCAGGGGGATTGTTGAGGGAAGGCTCGTGGTCTCACTTGTCTATTATCTAAACTACCTTGGAACTCATCTCATCGCTTGTTTCTCCAATCATCCATATTAACCTAAAAGTATGATGTGATCCTTTGAATTGTCTCTAAGTGTTAGACATATGTAGCATCTGAATACTATGTCTAAATATCTCCATGATGAAGAGGGCTAGGCATATCATGTCAAGATATCGTAAGAAGGTAGACGTGGATAATCCCAACTCTACATAGACAATGTTATCGTCCTCTGATATCATAGCACACAGGGAAATATAAAATGAGATACAGCTTAATCTTCATCTCCTATTAAGTGGAAAAATTGGAAGAGCCTATTAGATATGGTATATGGTGATGAATCTCAACTTGAATCCAATGGAACCCATCTCGAAGCTTCGCTAGTTGGATCATTAGTGAATGCATTCAGTTCCTGTGAATATAAGGGGTGAAGATTATGAGGCCATCCTACAACTCCTAAAAATGATCTAGATACAAGGTCATCTTTGTTCTAAGGTTCCCTAAGGGGAATTTCCATGTGACTTGACTGTATAATTTGTAGATCTCCTATTTGATCGCCTACTTTAGCATTTGATGAGACTATAAGAGATGTTTTGGTTTTTTAGGGAGAAAATAAACATAGGATGGTCATTTGGGGAGATGGTATTCAATTGAAGGTTATAACATTCTTTTATGAATCGTCCACAAGAAAAAACTAAGGGGGTGTTTGAAGTGATAGCCTCAAAAGAAAAAAGTGCAAGATATGGGTATCTCGCTTACCCATTAACAAAGTCTCTAAAATCCTTTAATCTATGGAGGAAAGAGACCAAGTAGAAAATGAAATCACAGAAAAATGGGTGTGTCTAGAGCTCTTCTTGAATAGTGGGATGTCGAACTATGCATTTGTAGAAAAAGGGTCTTTAATTACTCTGTGTCCTTGTAGTAACATTGGGCCTAAAATCTCAGAACCGCAAAGTAATATGGGTCTCATAATGGGCACCATGAAGTGGAGCTTGGAAAAAATGTCATGGAAATATACTTGGATGAATTTTTACTCAATGACGGCTAGGGAGTCATAACCTTTACGAAGCTCAAGTTGGAGTGCACGATGCATACCTAATGTAGGCCCTCTAAAGTGATCGCAAAGTAGGTATAATATGTGGTTATTTCAATATTTACCTCATGATGGTATAATCATAGCTCTCCAATATATTTCTTTAATGAATTGAAGATTGAAACCTTTGTGTCACCCATGTTAACCTTCAACTCTTGAAGGTCACAAAAATTAGTCAATGTGTCAATTTGTCTTTGCAATCCCTCAGGATTCGAGGTTGGAAGACTAAGTAATCAGTGAAGAGGTGTAAGGATACTAAAATATGGTGTTGTAAGAAAATAATAATTCTCTGATATGTACTCATGAAGAAAAGAATCAAGCTCATCAATAGAAATCCCAAAGAGAATTACAGAGTGGAGACACCGATGCCTCCCCCCATTGGAAATTTGAATAAAGTTTCAAATACAATGGGCCACCTTGAAGCACCCTAGCACTAAATAATATAGTCTCATGATAAAAATTATGACGGTGTTTGATATGGCAATGTTGTGGAGTGTCTAGGAATTTTTTTCCCTGGGATCCATGTTAAAACATTTTTAGAAAAGTATAAAGCAAATGTAAACCCATAAAAAGCAACGACATACCTTCCCAATAATGGCTCTGAGGGTGAATATTTGATGAATCATCTAGTACTCTAGGTGAAATCATACATTTTCTCCATTTTTGATATTTTGATTCTTCTATTTCTAAGAACCAAATTTTCCTATAAATATGATTTAAAAATTGGAGAAACTATGGCCCACCATGATAGTCCCGTAGTTATTTAGATTCTTTTTTTCCTATATTTGTGGATCAAATAGACAATGTGTCTTTTAGAGGATGGGGGAGAGCCTAAACAAACCACATATTAAAAAAAAATCAGTATGTGACTCAAGTGATTGGATTCCATGCTTGAGGAGCTTAACTTGAAACTCATCATCATCGATTTCTCTTTTGGTACTCAAATATTTAGATACCCTGTTGATAACTAGTTCAGAGAAGAGGTGGCATAAGGTTGTAGGGGAGCTAACATTGGTGGGGTATTTTCTAGGGATTTCATAAAGAAAGATGGTGTTGGATAAAATGGCATAGGGGTAAAGGATGGCAGATATGGCATGAATTTGATGAAATACAACATACAAAAAATCTTGTAGGTAGTGGTGTATAACATAACAATGTTCTTGCCCTCCTCGAAAGAGGAATGTTCATTTTCTGCAGATAAATAGTCTATGATAAGGTTTTTGTAGGACAAGGGAGGAGGATGGGTCATGCATAAGCATGAGGCATAGATTCTTATGGAGAGAGACTCGGGGAGAGTTCTCCCAAAATGCTCCCATTTGGGAGTGATTTTCGAGAGCACGCTGCCTTGAAAATAAAAGTGCTCCCTTGTCTAGATTATTTGGTTCTTTGCAACCATTCGTGAATTTGTTTTGTAGCCAAAATGAAATTTTCAGTTCTTTGCATGGAATTGATGATAGAGATAGATTGGATCATGTTTAATGGTGGAAAATTTATGGCTTTCAGGGACCTTTAGAAAAATTTAGAAAATTATAATTTCATAGGTGGTTAATACTTCTTCCATAGAGAGGTGTTGGAGCATCTATATCTTCATCCACAATGTCAAAACAAATTACATAAATTAGGACAAAAACATCAAGAAGCTTAATTTTGAGGATGGAGCCTTACATTTAGAACAGTTGGAAGAAAAACATTTCGATCACAAGGATAAAGGAACATCAACAACGATTCCACCACCATCACATGTGCCTTCTGGCTCTGGACATGGTTCTTCACCATTGCAAAGTCAAACTATGTGGGAGGAGACTCACATTGCTCATATATCACTCAAAAAGAAACTAGAAGTCTTTCATGGAAAGAAGAAATTTTAGGATATATTATATTTACACATATTTTCTACTTTATAATTTCTAGTAATTTTTATGACTATTGACTCTTTCATATTTATTATGGTATTTTTTGTAAACAATATATGACAATTTAAAATTTCGAAATTATAACTTTTGGTAATGAATTATGAATATTATTCTCTGCGAAACGTTTCATTCCATGTTAGATATTCATTTTTATAGTTTGGTAATTGTTATAAATACAACTTTAGTGATAACAAATGTTATATATTGATTTTTGAAGGTTTGAAACTTTAAACTTGATGATAATATATATGTTCCTACTTGTGGACCCATCGTTGATGAAGATTATAACCACTACATGATTTATGTTCTATGGTTTAATCCATGATTTTTAAGTTTTTTTATTACCAATTCAGAAATATATATTATAAAAAAAATGCTCCTAGAAATGCTCCTAACTAGAGAGCTTCCAAATATTTTCTCTTAATCCCACATCCAAGTAGCCTTGTATGTATGGGCATGGAAAGTGTGTCATATTTAGATTTTTGTGTATATAATTCTTTAATGTTAGAGATAAAGGAGAAACATCTTGAGGTGGGTATTTCATGAATCCACATAATCTCTAGAAAAAGAAAGGTGATGCAGGTGGATAAAGGGGTGGGAGAGGGGATAGGAAGAGGATAAGGGGTTTTAGAAATGAATAACGTGATGATATAATGCTCAACTAATGTGAGGTTGGAGGTTGAGAAGCTATACATCTAAGAGAGGTATTAGTTGGCTAGGACATACTCAACTACACTAGCTCCATTATTATGAGGAGAACAAGTAAAATGAATTGAATCATGGAAATATGGGAGTCCATTCAAGATCAATATCCCATGATATTACCCTAGTTCTCTAAGATATCGCCCATAATATATAAGTGGTTAATGTATTTACTATGAGATCCTATCAAGACGCATTGATGTTGGTTGTAACTCCTAGATGAAAAATGCATCATCTACTCTATCATGGATGGGTACCCACATGTCTTTTTCGCACACAATAAAATATCCTAGAATGTTAATGTCTCTGAGGAAGGAGTAGTGGGATATCTCTACATAGATTTCAAGGAAATGACCTTCCTTAGACTCCCTATGAAGTGAAAATTTTGTTGTGGTTGGTATAGTGTAATAAAATAGAATGTATATATGTGTTGGACACTCAGGGAATCTTGCATAAATCCTTGGACAACCCTTGAGCCTATAAAAATTTCAAACCTTGTTTCTTGTCAACAATACCATCCCATTGTTACCCATTAATCATGGGTCTTCCTTCGCATAAGACTTGCAAATGTCCCTGTAAAGAAAAAAATGTCATGGGACCTAATCACCTCATGAGACCTGAAATGTGCTTGATGAAGAAAAATAAACCATTATAGTTCCAAAAACCAATGAAGATGGTGGACTTGCACCCCCTGTCATTTTATCCACTTGAAAGTGACTACCATTTAATCATATCTATATGGAGCTAAATCTTGAATGATGGGTTCGAGATCATAAATAACCACCCATTTCCCTTATTTACTTGTGGTTGCAACTGAATCCTAACTATTTTTAGCTCCACAAGTTAGGATATGGTGAGGTTGGGATCAACAATATTTTATATGAGGGCCATAGTGAGATAGCTCTTCTCTTGGCCGAAAGAAACCTGATGCAATCATTCAAGGTTTGAAAATGAATGAAGAGTGTGGAGCTAGGCAGCCAAAGGGGGTTTGACGGAACCATTAGAAGGGGAAACCACGCACTCTTAGAGAATCTCTCAAGTACAATGTAGGAGCTTCGCTTTCAAATTTTTTTGTACAATCCCCTCATCAATTGTAAAATGGTGGGTTGTTTCATTATTTTCATTTTACAAATAAATTCAATGCAAGAGTTAAATGTATGCTTATGTATTTCTACCTAATGTTTAGAAGGTGCCTATTGCTCAATCTCCTCCACCTTCTACAACAAATATTTAACTTGGGAGTTCGAAAATGTGAAGTTCTATTTCATAGTTGTAATCATGTGGTTATACAAATTTTTTTGGTTACTATTTTCATTGTTATGGATTCAAAATTCATGAGTTGGATTAGATATTTCTATTGGGTCCTTCGTTTCTAGAAGCACAAATACGTCAATGTCGAAGGGATAATATTCCACCACCTCACTCTTACAACTATGTATGGTAAATTCTCAATTATTGTCAGCTCTATATGTAGGTTATATAAAAGCCCGCCATGGCCATGGAGAGAAGACACCTATCATTGTCGAATATCTCCCTATTGTGGATTTTTCTTCTTTGAAACAATACTTTTGAATCTTTGCACCGAGTCTGTTTCTCGATTCCTTAGGCATCTAGGAATAACAAGTGGAACCAAGAATCCTAGGATGCCATATCGAAGGAATGTATCCATACCGCATTTCGAAGGGAGTAGTGGTTTTGATAGCATTATATGGACATGTTCCTTCATCATAGTGCGAACTGTATGAAAAATTGTGTGCACTAGTAGAGGTAATCTTCCCAAAAGAATTCTCTCAACAAAATTAGTCTCAAGGAAGCGAGAGGTAATCTTCTTAAGGTTGTTGCTTGCTTGCAATGACTAGGTGGGATATAGTTCCTTGACATAAGCTATGAGAGGAATATCTATTTCAACACCAATGACTTTTATGTCATGCACAATGGATCTTGATTCTGATTCTAAGGAAAGAGGGTCATCATTTTAAACGCGAGATTAAACAACTTAATCATCAATTCAAGAACTTCAAGTTCAGAGTGTGGGTCATACAATTCCTTCAACTTCTTTAAAGGTTCAAAGGCATTTGAAAATGGTAAAATATGTGGACTCACCTCTTCATTTATTGACTCTGCAATCAAGACATAGGCCTTGTTGTTCTTGTTCTCCTTCACAAACCCCTTTCCACAATAGATTGAAAATGAAAATATTTTATCTTTAGGAATCACATAAAATCTTCTGAAAAAAAAAATTATGTAACATATATATAACATGTCACCTCTCCTTAATGTATCACTCCTTAAAATAATATTTTACCACACATAGTAATATGTAACATATTTATTTAATTCAATCCACTTCCTATAATATATGCCCATAATATATTATATACCATGGCCTTTTTTTAAAAATGAACTCAACGTACTTCAGTACTACACCATACATGCCATGCCCCTTAACGACTTCATAAAAAAAACTCAACTTATAAAAAAACTCGACACATTTATCACTTTATGCCATGTTGCGTTATATGAGCCAAACATATGTCATATTAAAAAAATTTAATGTACCAAATGAAAGGCATACAAAATTATCCACTAATTATGGCATACCATTCAGTGCAGCAATTACCACAAAGATACGGGCACAAGGATTATCGATGGTCATTGTTAGCGCATATTGCTGGAACACCACTAGCGTTTGTTGGCCTTATCATCCTCTGGCGTGGCAAAAGAATTATTCAAGGTTGTTGAAAAGCTGTGTGGAATGTAGTATTGAGGCATAGACAATGATGAAACTTGGACCTGAATCTGGCCACCTCAGCAACTAACAATCGAAACCAAAGGCATTTTCCTCAACCGTGTTAGGTATTCAACCATATATCGACACTGTTAAATATATATATATATATATATACCAGTCTTTGATTCATGGATAAGTACGAATGCACTATTGAATGCAGTTCAAGGTATTAAACAAAGTTTAATATACCAAATAAGATGGTATTCAACTCACAACATTATAGTTTACAAGAGTAAAGGGAAGCTAAAATGGAGTTGGCTTTCATACCATGTCAAATCTAGAGATAACTCCTCAAATTGAATTTTGATGGATAATAGATATATACATGGAGAGACTCTTAGGTTTCATCTCTAAGTGTCTCTTGGCCTTCTAATTTTCCTTATTTTCTATTTACATATTTACCTAGATTTACCTAATTCCAAATATCAAGTATCAGTACACATGTACAAGTTAGTACTATTCAAAGATTCAATCAAAAGGAAATATTATTCTAGTATTTTGTCTTTTCCTCTCTCTCCTTTGACTCAGACTTCTTATTCTCCTTCACTAGGTTCATATGTACTTCCTATTCTAATGAATGAATGAGCTCCAACTAAGTCAAAATTGTCTCTTATATATTTTTGTGGGTCCAAAAAGTGCCACTTGGAGAGCTACGCCAACTTGTCCAAGGAGAGCCAACTTGGTTATTTTGTGGAGACTCAAACTAAAAGTTTCATTTTTTCTCTCCTAGAAATTTCCAAATGGGACAACATACAAAATAATTTTCTCGACTCCAAATCAAATTCTTTTTTACTCTAGAATGAAAAACATGCTTTACAAAAACACAATAAATACATCAATGATAAATACACATACACACATATATCCTAAAGACAAATCCAAGTTATATATTCAAAAATAGCTGTAAGAAGCATGCCACAAACCATAATCTTGCATCTATAAGGTTGTAGCCACAAGGACCGCAAGGCTAAAAGTTCACTATGATATAAGTGTAGGAAAGGAAATTATGGTTATCACTCAAAATTTGTGACAATAAGGAATTACTGCATAAAAGTTGGGAAGGAAGGCAATAAACCAATAGGGCATGAATAGGAAAGAGTACCTTCTAACAAGTAAAATTATACAGTAAAACTATTAATGTTGAATAATTATTGTTGAACTATTATTATGGATATTCGAATTGATAAAAAACCACTTTAGAAACCAAAGTTGGTTGGAAAATTTAGTTATAGCAATAGAATGTAATAGTAACGAAGAAGTAATAGTTGTCAAATTAAACTATCTTCAACTAAGGAGATATTAATGAAATGGAAGAATGATAATGAGAAAAAGGCTCATTTATGTTAGGATAGAACTACATACCATGAGAGATTCAACCTTTCTTTTAATAGATTTGATGATATTTTTGTGGATGACCTATCACTACAATTATGTCCCATGAGAAGTATATGACATTAAATTCAGTTTATACAATGGGTCAAATATACCTAATAAAACTCATTATCATATGAATCCAATAAAAACTAAATAACTAACTAAGAAAGTAAGAGAGTTTCATGAAAAAGGATTGATTTCAAGTTTCCATGGTGCATTGGTAGAATGTGTACATATTTGTGGCCTATTAGTATGAAGATTATGAAGTATATATCTCTAACTTAGTTAAATTTCTTCATTTATTGTGTGAATGGGTCCAAGTACTTTGTATAGGTCAATTTGAAGTGTGGATATCATTGAATTCAAATAAGTGAAGGGGATGAATAGAAATAACATTCAACACAGGTTGTTTGAATGCTTGGGCTTGCCATTTTGATAATTAGTTTGATGGTTTACTCCATGTTTTCACTTTTATTATATGCAGTAGCTACAAACTTTACTTTTTGTATACAGTTATTTAAAGTACAAAGAGACAAACTTAGACATAGATTTATCTAAAGTGGCTTGATATCATATCATACACTTAAGTGGCAATCTAAATTGATTCTATTTGCAATTAAATATTTTCTTAAATTAATAAATTCATTAATTATTA
This sequence comes from Pinus albicaulis, assembly GCA_034641835.2. Classification (NCBI taxonomy): domain Eukaryota; kingdom Viridiplantae; phylum Streptophyta; class Pinopsida; order Pinales; family Pinaceae; genus Pinus; species Pinus albicaulis. The sequence goes on along the minus strand of CM076575.1, from coordinate 437,750,539 downwards.
AATTTAAAAACTAAAATATGATTTTTTAAACCAAATAAAGCACAACTGCCACAGGTTGATGATATTTACCTGATGGAAATGCGTCGTTTAGGATCTTGCAAGCTTCTCTGAGATACTCAATTTTTATATCATTTGAAGACAGAGTCTCCCTGTCAGCAGTGCTGTCGATCTCGTGGTTCTCCATATGAATCTGTGCAACCTGTAAAAGAGGAATATTAACTTGTTAAAAATTAAGAACTTCATATTTTAACTTATTAGAACCCAGACACACAAAAACATATAACTCATTTGATATCCAAATAATATAAACTGCATACCTCACGAGCGCACCATAAACCGAAATTCTCCAAACAATATTCAATATTTTTATGTATCGCATGAATTGGCTTCCTCCAGAAGCTAAAATAATCTACAGCATCTTTCTCGCAATTTTTGTAACTGTCATGCTGCAGCAATTAAACAACCCCTAAGATTGCATAATATGCAGCAGTTTCTCTGCATAATATTAATTTTAATTCAAACTGAAAGCAAATCATGAAAATTAAAGGACGTTATACCTTCTTAATGAGATTCATCAACTTTACTTTTAATGATTTGAGGTTAAAAGTTGACGGATTGTAAAAGACTGTTTTATCACGCAGCTTGACATTATTCCTTTCCTTAGACGAGCAACTCTTCTTGAATTTATCACAAATCATGGACAATAAGTGAGGAATTCTATTCTATATGAAACATGAAGCAAAAAAATTACAGAAGTTATTGGATTTTCAAGATATATATAAAACGGAGTTACTACAGTAAAATGCCTTGTGTCTTAAATATTCAATTCTGACCGTAGTAGTTTGATCAGAAATCTCTCCCTCCTCCAGCGAAGCTTCTGTAAGGATTCTCTTCGTGCCGGGATCGCTTTCAGGCATTGATGTGTTCTTCAACATGTTGAGGGGAGAAGTAGAGAAAGTAAAAGGATTGTCCACAGGTCTAGGCTCCTGGTCTTCTCGCTCAATTCTCATCATTTTTCTGTTCAAATCTTTCACGCTCTGCGTCCAATTCACCAATCTTATGTAAATATTTCGCCACCAAGGAATACCAGCAGGCGCCACTGTCTCTTTATCTTACCATGTTCCTAAATACAGAAATATGAAGCGTGGAGCGCCCAAAAAGGGTCGCACTAAAAATTTTAAAGTTAACTTTAAACTTTTTAAAGTTCAGTTTTATTTGATAAATTTGTAAATAAAATATATTATATGTATAGTTGTGATAGTTGTCACTAGATCAAATCCATGGAGCTGTAAACTTTTTTTCCATCTCTTCTCAAGTTTTGCACTAAAAATAAAATTTGTAACTTGAGAGATTTGATTTCTCTGTGTGCTTGATAGATCCATAAAATCTAAGTAAATGAAAAGGTAAAAACAAAAAGGTAGAAAAAAAATGCATGAGATAGAAAGAAAGATGAAGAGAAATCTAAATCAAACCTAAAATTCAGTCTTCAGAGCTCCAGAAATAGTTTCTCCCAAATAGTATTTCACTCTTCCCATCAAGATGTTTCCTCTCACAATTACAATTCAACACTTTTTTTTGTGTTAAATTTATATATTTAGGGAGAGAAATATTAGGGTAGGCATTATATTAATTATTAATTAGATTAAATTTTAAATTTTAACTGCTAAACATTACTTTTACATTTACTTTTAAGCTTTTACTTGACATAGTCAATGCATGTAGTGTGCCTAAATACAAAATTTTTGGATCTAAACTTATTAAATTTAATAATATAGATATTATAATATATTACTATGAATATTAGGGTTAATAGTGTTTTTTTGCTAGTAATAATTTGGCCCATGGTATTTGGGTCATAGGCTTTACCCAAATAAAACCTCTTTTTTGACTGTTCGTAAATGTAAAGAGGATTATGAAGTAAATATAAAAAAATGTTTTATTTATTTACCATACCTCTTTATACCACTTTTGACGAGATAAAATTTGGGAGAGACTTAAAGAGATCATGCTATCTCATGAGCTGAGGATTGTTGTGATCCATCTCTGCAGACCACCACTGCCAAGCTTAAGACCAACTAGGGGTGCTATAAATACATTAAATGCAATATTTGAGCTAAGCAAGGGTGTCCCCTATCCCCTACCCTTTTTGGCATATACATCGACAAGTTCGAGGAGTGTATGGAATCTGTGGGGTGCAAGGGCACCGAGCTTGCTCGTGATCTTATTACTCTTCTCCTCTATGGTGATGATATCGTTATTCTTGTAGAAATCCATGATAACCTTGACAAGCAACTCCAAATTCTTGATGACTACTGTTCGAAGATGGGTATGATAGTTAATACTAACAAGACTAAAGTCATGATCATTAAATCCAAAAATATCACCCATGGTAGTTTCATGTATAGGTTTCTTCTTATAAGTATTTGGGCATTGACTTCCCTCATCATCTCAACTTAGCGTCGAGAAAAAGATTATTGGGGGTTGGAAAGCTTATTATGATCTTGAAAACAATTCTAAGTTGGTCGATCTTTACATTTGGACTAAAAAGAGGTTCCTCTTTGAGACCTTTGTCACCCTTGTTGTCTTATACAGATGTGAAGCTTGGGGTTGAAGTATATCGAGAGAGTCATGTAGGAAGATTGAGATGATTCAAAAGCAATTCATAACATACAACCTTAAGATCAAGTGAAATACTCCCTATCCTATGATCTTGAATGAATCTGGTTTGTCCGCCATTGATAGTACCACTATGTTTAGATATGTGATGTATAAGAAGAAGCTTGACAACATGGAATAAAAAATGATCGCTAAAATTGCTTCTAATTGTAGTGAAAACCCTCGTCTTCACCTCAAGCGCGTGTGGAATAAGGATGCCCAGTCATGGCTCAACCATTAGGGAATTAAGGAGCAGCGCAATATGGGAAGCAAAGATAATATCAAAAAAGATACTATAAGGAAGTGATAAACCCTGCCCTTGAAAATTAGAATTATCTCCCTCTGTTGTCTAGCAATAAGAAAAAAATGAACATTGCTAAGACAAGAACTAATTCCCATGAGCTTCGGAGTGAGACTGGGGGGTGGTCTACTCCCAAGGCCCCTTCGAACGATAGAATCTATCATATTTGTGTTTCTAAGCACGTGGAAGATGAAAAACACTACCTTTTAGATTGCCCCACTCTTACTCACATTTTCTCTCAATTCCCTACCATCTGCCACACTTCCAATCTTCTTGACCTATTAAGCCAACCCACCTATAGCCACCTTGGAGAACTTATTTCCCTTAGCTTCTACCATAGAAACAAGATTTCGAAGAATCAAACTTAGATTCTTTCTCCTCTCCACATTGATCTTAGCTTAAGGTAACCATCACCAACATCATCATCATTTATTTATTTACCATACCTCTTTTAGAGATATGATATTTGGCCCATGGTATTTAACCCATGATATTAAAATTGTATATTTCCCATAGGCTTTATCTAAATAAAACCTTTTCATTGAGTTTTCTTTAAATATAAAAAAGTTTATGGAATAAATATAAAAGGAGGTTTTATTTATTTACCATCACTTTAATTTATTTTCCGTACTTTTAGATTAAGTATAAAAATAAGCTTTATTTATTTACAGTACCTCTAGTTTATTTATATTTTTTTTATTTAGCATACCTCTTTTTTAGTGTTTGTAACGTTATTTATATTTTAAATTTATATTTTGTTTATACATAATAATAATTAAATTAGTTTTTAAATAACCCTCACCTTTCATTAAAAATATTAAATGTTAAACATTGCATATTACGTTTATGTTTACATATTTACATTTACGTGTTTACATCTTTACCTTTTATGTTTAGTGTTTACATTTTTACTTAAGTTGAACTTTTGACCTAACAGGACCCCACATGCGTTAATCTTTGAAACACTAAACCAACATGTATAATTATCCCACCCGCTATCTATACCAATGCAATAAATATCAAAAATATTTATTGCCATCCCCAACAAAAACCATTAAAATGAACTCACACTATAACAATTAATAGTTCATAACAACGTATCACAGGGGTTTAAGTAAATTAATACCTATCATATAATATGTTAATTTATAACTAAAATTTCATTATATTGCGGAGTGGTTATTTATCTTTTTATTTTTTTATTATAATAATTATGAACATAAAAAATAATGTATTTATTAATTTTATTTAGACTAAATAAAAGTGTTATGTAATAGTTCGTGGGGTCTTGGTTAAACAGTGTTGTGGCGGCTTGTTATAACACTCATCACAGGTTCAATTTCCTTGCTGGATTGGGGTGATGTATTTTATGTAATAAAGGCATTTAAGAATAAATTTTAGAACCTAGTGTAGGGGAGTTAGTGACATGACAAATGGGGGTGTATGACCATATCTCACAACATAAAATTGGAATTGGTAAAGGATAAGGCTATACCATACCCTGAAACCTATAATTACACTATTAATAATTCATATGAATGGATAATGTGTTAAATTAATCCTAGATACAAATTAACACTACTCTATGCATAATGTTAATGTGCAAGGTTTAATGAAGATCTATCAGGTTAATTGTATGAGGGAATCGAGAATGCCATGACCATCAAACTCTCTATTGTTGACTAATTTTCCGATGTGAAATCATCATTGGAAGCATAAGCATCCGTTATTTTCCCTAAGAGGAGTAGTGAACCATACAAGTAGGATTATTTGGAGTATCAATACACATTGGGTGGGATATCATTAACACGCATGGGATTTCTATACTCATTCCTTGATCTCACAAAGGTAGCCACATAATTTTCTTATTTAGTCACGTTTGTTGTGGGATTTCTCCTTTCTTGCCTAACTCTATCCTTCACTTTGTAGAAATTAATGTGTACATTTAAAACTACACATGAAATTTACTAAATCACAAGACTCGAATGTAATGTTCCCAAATTTGGATTGCACAACAGGCTTGTAAAAATAACGCACTCCTGGGAGATTGATGTATAGAAATGATTTTACAACCCTTGGATCCCTTAGATTAGCAAATCTGGAGTCTAGATCCAAAAATGGAGCAAAAAAAAATCAAACTAGGTGTGGTAAACAGATCTCCCCCCACCTTGTCTAGCTGAAGAACACCCTACAAGAGGGGCTGCAACTATGCACAACAACCGCTTCAAGAATAACACAGTCTTGGACAATATGTGCAGGAGGTCATCCAATATGAGTAAAAAATGAATGTACAGTAGAAAATCGGAAGTAAAGTGAAGCTCTTTCAATATGCAGTAGAATACATGAGATAATAGAGCAATATATCTTCATAAAAGAGAGCTATAACACATATGTATCAGTAGAAATGGCTCAACAACATTATTTTCAGGAGCTGTAGCAGCTGCATATTACAACTCAGATCTAGGATAGATCCGTGGACAAAACATTAGATCTATATCAGATCTGGGAACTAGATAGTTTTCTTTACAAGATCCCCCTGGGGTTTTGACCAAACCATGTATAAATAAGAGTAGATCTGAGTTACAACTTGTAGATCTGTAAAATGCTGCAGTAGTTTCTGAATATAACATTACATTGAAATATATTAGATCTAAACAGAACATGGATCACCAAAGTGAAAGGCAAAGCCCAGCATGAGAGATTTCTGATCAAAACTGGAATCAAAAAACCATAAAGAACCTCATATCAAAATAACGCAGTCCATTAATGGAAACAACGTTGTAGCTCAAAATGACATGGATGGCCACTGCAAAGTTATAGATTTGAAGTATAAACAGGAGAGGCACTCTTCCAGGAGGTTAAAAGACACACTCCATGAGAAGAGGCTCCAAAAACAAGCTAGATCACTGCAGATCTAGAATTCCACCTGCTGCAGCTTGCAAAAGCAGCAAAACCCTCAATGGATCAGCGCTGCAATTGTAAGAAGACCTTGGCCTCAAGCCTGATACTGGATCAAATTAGCAAATACTCCTCCAAGAATCCTCAAAGGAAGAGGTGAAATCCCTGCATAGCCAAGCACAATTCTCTACTAAACAACAAAGAATAGTATTTGTCTAAACATACAAGATACTCAGAAATATGATCAATCAACAACCTTCTCTTGCTTCCCTCCTTTCCCTTTTATAAAATGAGAACCTTTGCAAACCCTAAACTGCCTTGATGAGTTAGCTCTTTTCACATGAGGGGCCTCCTTCAAGAACTCGTTGTCCCTTTAGGAGATACATTGAACCTAGAAAGTGTTGTAGATTTGGTCAAGGTTGACACAGTCTCACAGCTTAAACCCCTTTCACACTTGCAAGTGATTATTTACATGGCCGTGATTTATCTGTGTTCACATGGGCATTGATTTATTCAATCTTCTTAGGAGTTTTACATGTCCTCCTTTATTCATTTATTCATGCAACAGAAAGTAAAACAAAATTGAATATTCCTCTTAGCTTAAGCTAAATAGGAATATTTCAGTCCTCCCATCCCAAATGTTGCTTGTCCTCAACCAACTGATAGGGTAAGAGCTATAGTCCCTCACCTCCTCCATTGATGGCATCATCAAGGATCAAGTCCTCATCATAAGCCAAGTGCTCAACAAGCCAATACGTTATGTATTGTTCCTCTATGGCCAACATAATGTGTGCATAGTCCATCCCTTCAAGAGTGAAAAACTCAACAGAAATAAACATGTTTGGAGAAATGCTACATCTAAAACATTTATCATGAAGTACAGGTAGAAGTTCCAACCCATGTGGTACATACACACTGCCCATCCTCTTTCCATATAATCCCATAAACAACACAACTATATCATCAATGTAGGGAAGCAAGACTACATATATGCAAACTAAAATCTGCACTTGAGGAAGTGGGTCAAAATCCCACATGTGATGCCAGCGCAGTGCATCTCCTGTCTTCATTAGATCCAAGTGTGGCAAGTGGCATTCCCACCACACTTCTTCTGCATGAGTCACCTTAACATGGCTGAAGGTGTTACATAAGTTTGGTGCCTTTGGGAAGCACCCATCATGAAAAGGAATCTCCCTTTGCACATCAAGGGAGTGGCCAAGTTCAGAATTTCCATTGGCCCTCAACAAAATAAGAGATCCACATGATATTTCAATCCCTTTAGGAGTCATATCCTGCAAAAACATGGCAAAGGAATGTAATAGATCAGAAAATACAACTTGCTTGTCATGATCAAAACCTTTACCATCATAGTCCTTCAGACACATGGAGTTGTGCATGAGCATTCCCTTCCTCTCAAGCAAAGGAAGAGCTGGCTGAGATGACTCTTGCAAAGAGTCTATTGGCTGCCCCAATCCTCCATGGTTAATGCATTCTTGAAAGTGTTGATGTACTCCCTCTCTCATGCCTTACCAATCGAAGCTCTTCATGATCAGTGTATAGATCTTCATTCAATACATATGGCTGAGGAAGAATTATTCACATGCTCCTTGTAGGATCTTCTGCTTGAGCTTGGAAGCTCTAGCCAAGAAGAACTTACCATGATAATAGATGACTCCCCCTTGGACTAAGTAGCCCTCTTCTTGTTGCATGCCATCTAGTATCAAACCTGTGTGGAGAACTTTGGAATACTCTACAAGCAGTTGAGATTTCCAATAAAGATCCACACTGCTCAACAATGACAATGCTGCTGATGAATCTATGGAAGTACTTGTCATGTTGCTGACATCCTTTTTGACATTATATATGCCAAAATTGTTTGTTGAAAGGCTGATCCTTCCATTCTTCTCCTCCCACAACTCAGATTCAGAAAAGAGAGAGGGAGATAGTGATGCAAGAAGATCCCCCTCATTCTCGAGCTGTCCCAAGCCCTCCACCACTGTAACTTGGTCTCTCATTGCTCTGATACTTCCTTGATCTAAATTTGGAGCAAAACTTTTTGGAGCCTCCCCCATAAGATCTGAATCTTATGGCATCCCAGGTGGCTTGCCATTAGATAAGAATTTCCCTTTCATCATCCTCATGAACATAGAGAAGGGACTGTGAGATCCCTACTTCCACTGTGCAAGTCCATATATTTTTTTTGTGTGGAAGTACTAGATGAAGGATAAGTATGCATGCCTTGAACCATTTGTGGTTTCCCACTCTTGAAGTCCACCCAGTCCATTTTCAAAGCTTTCCAATCAGTGGTAACTTTCCCCAAGGTAATCGACCATTGGACACCCAATATGATCTTGGTGTTCAGAATGTCAACTACAAAGAAGTGATCCACTAGAGTGTAGGATCCCATAGTGATAGAGAGTGATGGAACATATTTCATGCATTGCATGGTCCTATCTTCTAGGACCAAAACAGAAAGTCCCTCAGAAGTATCAGTAGGGATTCCTCTCTTTTGTACAAAATGAACATCAATAAAGTTGTGGGTTGCCCCACTGTTAATCAGGACAGATACTCTCTGATTCAAAATTTAACCTTGTACTCTTAGGGTCAAGTACTTAGGCACTCTTCTCAAGGAATCAAGAGTCCCACTTTTTGGAGCAAAGGCTCCCTTCCCATCTCTGGATGGTGTTTGATCTTCCTCATCATCATCAACGTTGTGACCCCTCCTAGGTTCATCATCTTCATCTTCCTCCTCAAAATCTGAGAATACTTCTATGCAGTGTGCTTTTCCAGCAGCACATCTACGTCCTGGTGCCCATGACTCTTGGCAAGTGAAGCACACTTTCCTCTTCCTAAATTCCCTCCTGAGATCAATATCAAGAAGTTTCTTCAAAGAGCTCTCCTTGGGAGGAGTATCTTTTCCATCCTTCCCGTTAGAAAAGTGAGGAGCCTTGCTTTGGAAATTTTCCTTTGCTTTTGGCAAGGCATCTTGGAGTTCTCTAGCCCTCTCAATGGCATCATGCAAAGTGATGGGCTTGGTAGATTTAACCAACCCATGCAAAGGTTCCTCCAGGCCATCGATGGACATGTAGACTCTCCTTGCTACAGATAGATTAAGAGCCATGACTGAAAATCTCAGGAACTCAGAGATATAAGTCTCTGCATCTCCTGAATTCTTCATCTTTGCAAGGCTTATGAAGGGTGCTTCAAGATCCTTCCTGTCAAATATCTCCACCATTCTTCTAGTAAACTCATAATAGGTAGTCACATTGATATGTCCCAATGTAGACAGCCCATGGAACCACCAATTATGTGCTTCTCCCTCAAACTGTAGCATTGCAATCTTGATGGCTTCAGTTTCAGGGACCTTGTTCAACTGGAAGTAAATATCTAGCTTTTCTACCCATTCCTTGGCAGAACTTGAGGATGATCCATCAAAATTGGGCAAAAAGAATCTGCCCATGGAGTGATGTCTATCATGAAAGAAACCACCATATCTATATTGCTGCCTTGGTCTCCTTCTGTCCTTGAAATGATAAAAATATTGGAAACTCAGGTGGTCCTTGAATCTCCGACTCTAAGAATCATACTCCATAAAGTAATCTTCAAGGGAAGCTTGCTCTTATGGTCCTTCATTCTCCACAACCAAGAAATTAGGCATAGTGGAGCGTTGTGAAGCTTGTTGGGCTTGTGGCAGATTTACTGGTTGAGCAGTCCCATGATGAGACTTGTCAGAGCTTTCACCGAGATGAAATATCCCAGGATACTCCCTCATTTGGTCCGCCCTCATTTCTTTGATCTCTTCGGCAAGATCTTGCATGATCTCCAAAAGAGTTATTACAAAGTCTTCTGCTTCTTTGTCATTTACAGTTTCAAGGGCTTTACCCTTGTCTTGACCCTTGTCAAGATCATCAATAGTATAATAATACTTCTTGTGACTTATGTTCTGACACCTATTCTCCCTCTCAGTAAGAGGATCTTCTTCTTCTGACTGCAACATGGCTAGTGCTCCAAGGCAAGCATAGGCTGTGCAAAGAAAGGAGCTCTGATGCCACTGTAATGTTCCCAAATTGGGATTGCATATCAGTCTTGTAAAAATAACAAACTCCTACGAGATTTATGTACAGAAATGAGTTTACAACCCTTGGATCCCTTAGATCAGCAGATCTGGAGTCTAGATCCAAAAGGGGAGCAAAAACAAGTCAAACTAGGTGTGGTAAATAGATCTCCCACTACCTAGTCTAACTGAAGAACACCCTACAAGAGGGGCTACAGCTATGCACAACAACTGCTTCAAGAATAATGTAGTCTTGGAAAATATGAGTAGGAGGTCATCCCGAATGAGTAAAAAATCAATGTACAATAGCAAATCAGAAGTAAAGTGAAGCTCTTTCAATATACAGTAGAATACATGAGATAATAGAGCAAGATATCTTTAGAAAAGAGAGCTATAACACATATATATCAGCAGAAATGGCTCAACAACATTATTTTCAGGAGCTATAGCAGCTCCATATTACAACTCAGATCCAGTACAGATTTGTGGACAAAACATCAGATCTATATCAGATCTGGAAACTAGATAGTTTTCTTTACAAGATCCCCTTGGGGTTTTGACCAAATCATGCATAAATAAGAGTAGATCTGAGTGACAAGCTGTAAATCTATAAAATTCTGCAGTAATTTCTGAATATCACATTACATTACATTAAAATATATTAGATCTAAATATAACATGGATCAACAAGCTAATCCATGGATCACCAAAGTGAAAGACAAAGCCCAGCACGAGAGATCTCTGATCAAAACTGGAATCCAAATGCCATAAAGAACCTCAGATCAAAATAACGCAGTCCATCAATGGAAAAAATGTTGTAGCTCAAAATTACATGGATGGCCACTGCCAAGTTACAAATATGAAGTATAAATAGGAGAGGCACTCTTCCAGGAGCTTAAAGGCACACTCCATGAGAAGAGACTCCCAAAACAAGCTAGATCTCTACAGATCTAGAATCCCACTTGCTCCAGCTTGCAAAAGCAGCAAAACCCTCAATGGATCAGTGTTGCAATTGTAAGTGGAGCTTGGCCTCAAGCCTGATAGTGGATCAAATCAGCAAATACTCCTCCAAGAATCCTCAAATGAAGAGGTGAAATCGCTACATAGGAACTCCAAGCACAATCCTCCACTAAACAACAGAGAATAGTATTTGTCTAAACAGAAAAGATACATAGAAATATGATCAATAAACAACCTTCTCTTACTACCCTCCTTTCCATTTTATAAGATGAGAGCCTTTGCAAACCCTAAACCACCTTGATGACTTAGTTGTTTTCACATGGGGGGCCTCCTTCTAGAACTGTGTTGTCCCTTTAGGAGATACATTGAACCTAGACAATGCTGTAGATTTGGTCAAGGTTGACCCAGTCTCACAGCTCAAACCCCTTTCACACCTGCAAGTGATTATTTACATGGCCCTGATTTCTCTGTGTTCACATGGGCATTGATTTATTTAGTCTTCTTAGGAGTTTTACATGTCCTACTTTATTCATTTATTCATGCAACAAAAATTAAAAACAAATTGAATATTCCTCTTAGCTTAAGCTAAGTAGGAATATTACATCGAAGCTACTATATTGATCCACGGAAGTAAATTCACGATCAAGAAAACAAATCATTAACATGCAAAAGGAAACTTCACACATGCACAAATATTTATCTATGAGAAACCAACTGCTCAAAACTATTTACTATCTGTATAGCATTAATCAAAGAAAATGGATGAACACAATATGCTTTTTCAAGCTTGAGCACAATCTGCACCTCTATCTTCTATCCTCTTCGTGACTGAATGAACCTGACAAATACTTAGCCAATTTTTCAAGCCTCCAAACTCCTATTTCCTTGCGTTGTTCATCGAGGAATTAGCCCCTATTTTTTAGCGAAATTCCTCAATTGGATTGTACAATTCTTGTAGGCCCATCCTTTGACTGCATGCACCACCTGCACAAGTTGGATTCATTTCCAACTTATAGTACATTGCCCTCAAACTCCAATCTCAACTAGGTAACTGAAATTCTTTGCATGCATCAATTATTTTGGGTTGATCGATCAGTGAACTAACATAATGTGATTGAAGTTACATTGTACAAATTGACCTTCCACTAGTTTCTCCAATAGTTGGAACTAGCTTAACTAACAATAACTCAACTGAAATTAAATATACTATTATAAATTAGCAATCAGTCATTCTAAACTAAACTCAAGTGTCTCCAACTCGAATTAACTGACTTAACTAAGTGGCAAGAGCTACGTCACCTCAGTTAACTACCTTGAAGTATTTTTTTGAAATTCAAATTTGAATTGTAATCTAGTTTGAGCAAGTCCAAGACAAAACTAGATTTTATTGTTGCGTTTTCAACACTCCCTCTCAGCAAGAAAGGTATTATCTACTACCGTGATCCTACCTCTATGGAACTCGAATTTACCTCTTGAAAAGGTGGTTGTCAAAATTTTTGCATCTTGTTCCTTTGTCAGAATGTACTACAACAACATGATCTTCCTCGACACAAAATCTTGTAGATGGTGGTACCGGATATCTATGTTCTTGGATTGATCTTGAAAAACAAGGTTTTCACAGAGCTTGATGCAAATATGATTATCACATTAAATCACAGTTAAATCCATCATCCCAGATAACCCAACAAGAATATTTCCCATCCAGATAACCTCAAATGTTTTTTGACTAGCAACCATGTAATTTGCTTCTACTGAGCTCAGTGCCAAAAATATTTGCTTCATGTTGTACCAAAAATTTGGTGTGGACCCAACACTGAAAATTCCTCCTGATGCGATATTTTGATATGATTGACTTCCCACCCTATCTGCATGTGTGAAGCCACAAAGCTTCACTCTCTCTATCTGTCTGTACCATATTCCAAAATGAGTGGTGCCTTTGAGGTACTGTAGAACATGTTTAGAAGCCCTCCAAAATAATTTTCTCGATCAAACCATGTCTTGGCTCAACTTTTTGAATACAAAACACTTATCTAGTCATGTGTTCACAAGGTACATGAGTGAACCCACCAATTTTCTTTACAAGGTAGCATCCACTCCCTCTCTTGAATTTAGATCCTCCTTCATCTTGTTGGTCACTAGAGGAGTCTCCATGGGTTTGCATCTATCCATGAGGAACTTATGAAGTATCTCATTGCCATAATTTCACTGACAGAAAAATATTTCCCTTTCTCCTTTCCATAATTCTAAATAGAGGAAATAGTGTATGAAACCCAAGTCTTTCATTTCAAATTATCTTGCAAGATCCTCCTTGAAATATCTCACAAGTTGTTCATCACTCGCCAAAATCAAGCTGTCAACATACAAGACAATAATAAATAATTTACCTTCTACCAAAATGTGCTGAATTTTTCTTTCCCCTTAACTTTTGGTGAAGCCAAAATGCGCGAGGTAGCTTGGATCCTTGTGTACCAAGCACATGTTTTTTTCTTCTACCCATGCAACTCTCTCTTGAGTCTGCACACATGTGACTCTCTTTCAAAGTTCTCAAAACATTCAGGTTGTTTAATGTACACCTCCTCCTCAATAACTCCATTTGAGGAATGTTGTCTTCAAATCTATCTACTCGATCTTCCAACCCATCTGTGCAGCCAAAGCAAGAATTGATTTGATGGAAGAGTAACTGTCTACTAGAGAAAGGGTATCCTCATAGGGAAACCGTTCAGCCTAAGAGTACCTTTTGGGCACAAATCTAGCCTTGTGATTATATATTCTTTTGTCCACTACATGATTTACCTTATAAATCCATCTCGAACCTACCACTGATTTTTCTATCGGTCTTAGAACCACTTGCAAAACACTATTTATGATAGTGGAATCATGTTCCTCTATCATAGAATCAACCCATAAAATATTCTCTATTGCTTCCTAGAATGAGGCGGGTTCTGTCTCTACTAGATCATTCATCAAAGCCATGTAGGTAGTTTATTGATCTGGTGACGTCCTCTACCTATGTTGTGATGTGGGTCCCTCCACATTCTCTCTAACATCCTAAAATAAGATTTTAGCTTTTCCTATTCATTTTCTTCCTTCCGTAGATGTCTCTACTTGAGTGGTTGTCTCCCCTCTCTTCTCGTCTGCTTGTGCCTGCTCCACAAGTTCCTGAGGTTTTTCCTTTGAACTCGAAATCTCTTGATCTTCATGCATATAAATCTCCCTATGAAGAGAACACATCATTTTCTTTTCCTCATCAAGCTTCACATCCCTTGGACAATACGTTTCACTCCAATAAGTTTCACTCCCTTAGACACCTCTTCTTCCTAGTTCTCACTAGTATAATACTCTTACAGGAAACAATAATAGATTCACATGAATATTTCAGACATATTCTCTCGGACTGGTATATGGTGGCATTTGACTCACAAGGCCTTTTTGGTAGAATGGATACACTTTGGGATCCTCAATGAGAATCTTTGCGCACTTTCAAATGTTTTGCTAGTATTTTCCTAACTAGACGATTTTCTGGTCATGCAGAACAAATTCATATTCTAAATATATATTATCCATATCAAGTTAGATAAAATTTCTAGGACCGACTAGAGGCCTGCAACATATTAAATATTAGTTCCTAAATTTTAGCTAGAGATTTCAACACTACATTTTCTATGGATGAATGTTGGGGTGTATATTGTTGTAGGAAATCTCTAGTAGAAATACTATGATAACTATTTTATACAAACAATATGATGGAAATCATTCCCTACCCACTGTCTCCCACATGGAATAATGGCAGATCTGGGGAAGATCATATTGGAAAAAGACTTGACCTCCTAGTCTATGAAAATTTATTAGAATGATTGGGTTTTCTCTGCTCCTAGGTTCAACAGAAATATACATCTGATCATATTCCCATCATATGATAGTGGAGGTCTAATTCTATATGATTGGGAGTCCCTTTTAAGTTTAATTTGGTATGGCTAGAGGATGTCGATTTAAATGACTTGGTCATTTCCTCTTTCAATTCAATGGAACCGATTACTGGTTAATCTCCTATGCATATCATCTAAATTGAACTTCAAGTAAAGTTCACACCTGGGAGCAGAAAAAGAAAAAATATATGTATAGTGACTTATAGTATATAGTGGCAGATATTTAATGCCTTGGAAATATTATGGACAGGGGGAACCCTTCCCCATCACTTATTTAAAAACTAAAGGAGCTAGAGGAAAATAAAACTAGATTTTTCAATATACATGAGATCACTTGGTGTTTGAAAATTTTGGCACTATGGGTTAAAGTTGTAGACCTAAAAATTTTTTTTTTTCATAGGTATGCTAATCATAAGAGAAACATAAAAACAATTTGGCACATTTGAGGGGTAAATAACACTCTTGTACATACTACCTCAGAGATACAAAGGGAGGTGGATTTTGAATTTTCTATAGTGCACACAATGGAACCCATATTGAGGATCTAATGCGAGGTTTAGACTCCTAACCTACCATGTTCGATATGATAGAGAATCCATTCATATAAAAGCCTATTGAAATTGAAAAACTGCATAAGGTACTCAAATCATTTGCAAAAGATAAGGGTCCTGGGCGGGATGGTTGGGCCGTTGAATTTTTTCTACACTTCGTTGATCTTTTGGGTATGGATCTACTGAATATGGCTAAAGATCCTGGGAAAAATACTTTCATACATAGAACCATTCATTCCACATTCATTCCTCTCATTCTGAAGAAGTCAGAGTTGGACACGTTTATGGATTTCATACTTATCTCACTGTGTAATATCACCTACAAACTGATATCGAAGATTATTGTAGAGTGCTTAAGTTTGACCCTATCGACCCACATCATTAAAACAAAATATGGGTTTGTCCAAGAACAATTGATCCATCATGCCATGGCCATGGCATAGAAGTTCCTCCACCCCATCCACATGAGGAAATTAGAGGTAATTGTTATGAAGGTGGACCCATAGAAAGCATATAATTGCGTAGACTCAACCTTTCTAAGTCTCATTTTGTGTAGGATTGGACTAGAAATATATAACGTTGAATGGATCATGGCATGTGTGACCTTGGTACAATTTTTTTTACTTTTCAATGGTTATTCCTCAAATTCTTTTGGTGTCGAGAGGGGTTTATGACAGGGTTGTTCCCTATCGCCCCTCCTTTTTATTCTTGTTATGGAAATAATCAGTCACAAGATCAGAGAGGATAGATTTGCGAATATTTTCTATGGCATAAAACAGGGTAGGGGTGCTAAATTTTCCCATAGTTTTTTCCTAGATGATATTCTTACATTTGGGATGATATTCAAACCTCAATTGCTAGCACTACACCATATTTTCCAAAAATTTGGAGAGGCATCAGGTTTACAGGTAAATGAAGGAAAATCCATTCTATTATATGAATACAGGGTTTGAAGAGATATTGAATATATTTTTGGTATTTTGGTGTGGCAACACAACCTATGTTCTAGGGCCTTACTTATTTGGGCTTTAGGATTAATCCAAAATACTACAAGAATGATGATTGGTTATGGATTATTGAAACATTTCGCAATAAATGTTTTGCTTGGGAACATAGATGCCTCTCTTGGGGAGTGAGGGTCAACCTAGTGTTATCACAAAATTTCACTTGGTTGGATGCTAATTAGACAACTTCATCAAAGCAACTTGTAATTAAAGCTTATCCGCTTTAGTTGAGAGGGCTCTCTCAATGGGTTTAATGATATTTGATAGTGTGCAAACTATATGGCTAAGTCTACTTGGAAAATAACTTGATTGTGATGTGTGTAGGTTGAAAAGAGTACAAGTTTGAAATATTTGGGCTGATGGAGTCAAAAAATCAGTAGTTCAATGGTAATTTCTCTTGACATCGAAGCTGAGGTAGGTAAGAGTTTTTAGCAGAGGTAAATCACACAGGGAACATGAAATAACACAACCATTTCATCAATAAAGGAAGTCAGAGAATACACCTATGAATTTTGAGTATTAAAGATGAAAACAATTGCAAATGGTACACATAGAAATTATATATCAGATAACCACTAAAAAATCTATGAGAATCTTAAGTTGGTCAAGAAAAAGTCCTTTGTATTACTGATATCAATCAAATTGCATAAAGCTGCAGTATTGCAAAAAATCTCCAACCCTTTACAATTTAGAATATTTTCCCTTTAATAGACCTTGTTACATGAGATATGATTTAACTCTTAGCTAGATTCATCGAAATTTTACTAATGACACCTTTCATAACAAGGAAACATGTGCTTTAATGAGAAAATGACAGCTATTCTATTAAACAGTCCTTTTCCTAATAGGACTCAAACTGCTAATTACTACATCAAATACCTTATCTCTTAAAAAAATTATACATCTGGAAACTAATGATTCATATGTTTGAATGATCTATTACAGAACTCATCACTACTTGACATCTTAATTACCCTCCTCAAAAGCTCGAAACAAACCCTATTTTTCAAAAAAACAGGTCCTTATCTTTAACGCATGACTTAGCTGATGGATTATCTTCATTTCATGGTCTTCAAGTCATGGATGAATGCTAGAAAATTCCCTTTACTCTTTGAAAGTATCCACCTGTGCAAAACTACCCATAAACCTGTTCAAAAACCTTCAAAACAGCTCGCTATGAAAGTATGACAGTTTCATAGCGTACTTTCATAGTGTACAAAAAATGACCTTTTCAATCAAATTTTTAGATTCTTTCCTTTTGCATTGTGTTCATCATGCCCTGACACATCCTCCATATCATTTCCTCTCCATGGAAGCTACCCAAAATGGTTTTAAAAGAAAAAATAAAGGTAGAGGTGGTTTCATAGCGTTTTCTTGGCTTGAAGCCTCGGAAATGCTACGAAACTATGGAAAACTATGAAATTCTAGATATTTGTTTAGTTTAAAAAATGTACCTTCCAGCTCTATAAATTTGTTTTTCAACATGCCATTGACCTTTCAGAATATAAACCAACTCAAACTAAGATTCTTTAGGTGTTTATTCTTCATTAATGATGAGTTGAGCTATTGGCTCCTCAACTACTGTCATTTTAAGACTCTTCTTCTCCATCTCCTCATGGATCAATTCTAGTTGTTCTTGGAGGTATTTAACCTGGTTCTTCAACTTTTTGTTACTATATTTCAAGTGCAGGTTCACTCTTCTGACATGTTTGACTTCTTTCCTCAATGGCACAGTCCATTTGATTAATTGTTGTGTGTTATCTAGGGTCTTTGATACACTATCAACCTGCTCTTCCCAAACCTCTTTCATCTTCTCAAACTGAATCTTATGAACATTACGTTTCCTTGATTCCTTTTCATAACTAATATTTCATGATTATATAACTTCAACTGTTCTTCAAGTTGTTCAAACTCTATTTTTTCAATGACTTTCTCCTTTCCTTTCTTTTGCTTGCTAATTTGATCTTCTTCTATAGGAGATGAAAGGTAAATAATGTTTTTTGGTTGTTGGACAGTGCCAGTTGCTGGATGAACTTCTTTACTTCTTTCCAAGATTTTTTTAACATGTTTTGTCGTGGGATTCCTATCCTGGAACATAAAACCTGCATCCTCACCTTCAAATTCGAACTTCTTTACTGATTTTTCTTTCTTGAGTTTTTGTCCACCTTCATCTATATCCTCAGCCTAGACTATAGGAGCCTCTTCAATGTCAATGGCATGCATTATATCTTCTAAATTTCCTTTCGCCACTATTTTGATCCTTGTAATCCTTTTGCTACCTTGTTTACTCACAGCTTGCGCTTGTTTTTCAGGTTTTCTCATTATTGACTTTTGTTTTGCAGGTGGAACAGTGGATGTATGAAATATCTACAACTACTCTGTTTCCACCCTCACTAGCTCACTCTGCTCTGACCCTACATGTTGACTTTGTTTTGCCACTAAAGGTGATGGTATATTTCTAGGTTTAGGAGTTCTTTTATGGGTAATGGTATCCATTTCAAAACCACTAACAAATATAAAATAAGACCAGTCACTACCTAGTCCTTGTAACTCATCTAAAACCAACAATTTTATTAAGCCATGATGAAAAAGTGAGGTTTCACTTCCCTCAGATTTAGCTTGAACTTTATCTGCCATTTTTGTTAAGCTTCTGTGTAAAAAGAAAGGTAGATCAAGAGATATCTTACCAACAAAGTGTAGGAGAAGCTTGAAGTGGTAAGAATAGACTTTATGATATCTCCCTTCATAAGTGAAATATTTCTGGATGATAAGTAGTAGCTTTGAGAAATCGTCCTTCATGCAGGTCCTTGGAATGGCATTTGTAAGGTAAACCTCACTATTTTCTGGCTTCATAAACTCTTTACATTCCTCCATGTTGAATTTGAACAATTTTTCTTATCCTCTGGGAATCCCTATTGCTGCTACAACGATCTCTGGTGTCATAGTCAGATTCAACATTCCCACTTTTGTATTTGTTCCATTGAATTTTAGGGAAATTTATTTAGAAACCTATACATGGGATCCTTGTAATCTTTCCCAAAACTATAAACATCTTGTTCTTTTGAAAACCTCTATAGCTATTGGGTCTTCATTTATCAGGTTCATATGTGATGGCTCATATCTAAGACAGTGGCCACCTTTATTTTTCCTCATTTTTGCAACCATCGTTCTTTAATATCTTCTCTACCTCGCTTGATAATATCTTCTCTACCTTGCTTGATCAGTGATATTTTCAAACCTTTTGAAAATACCAGCCATAGCTTAGGCTTAATGAAATAGCTCTCCAGAGCTCAATAACACGTAAAGAATGAATGGATAAAGACAAATGACTCAATTCGGAAATATTTTGAATTTTGATGACCACTCATAACATAACGATGAATCATACATGCTTAAAATGGTGATGATGACTTCAACCCTGACTATGTACCTTGATCTTTACCCTAACTGACTTGAATGGAATCTAACTTATCCTTTTCAAATCATTCTATAACACCTAACAACTACTTTTACATGACAGATAGGAAACCTTACTTTAGTAGTGTACCTACTGTATTTATGGGCATTTTCGCTACAAAAGTATTAGAAGTTTTGTAGAGAAAAGTGTAATTGCATTGTGTATTTCACCATGAAAGTGTGGTTTCTTGGCTAAAATGACTCTTTTGGTGCTATAACCTTGGGAAATGAAAAATGTCAGAAAATCATGGTTGATGTGACATGGCAGGATTTGAATGAGGGTGGGTTTAGACCTTAGGATAGGCTAAATAAAAAAAATTAAAAATTTTCTTTGACCAAGTAATGAAAAATGAATCCTATAACCCTACCTTTGACACATGAACCTCTAGGACTTTGTCAAATGATGCTTCATTTTTTCAGAGTGATAACACCTAGTACAATCTATACTACAATAGATATTGGTTTACTGGGCTCATTTATACTCTATACATGCTTCTATAATTTCCATAATATGCAACATCATGGCCAATTTCCTCTGGGTAGGCATTGGGGACCATTGCAAATTCCATCTGATAAAATGAGAACACATCACCTTCCATAAAAAATTTGGGTCTTAGGATATTTTAGATGTGAAAACATTTGGATGGGAATTCCTAATCAATACATTATGGTGTGCCTTACTCTACGAGAGCACCTAGCGAGATATAATTCAGGCTAAATAACTTGGTAACAGAGGGGTCAAGGAATCGATCTGAGAAGGTCTCAATGGAAAACATTTGGCTCATATATTTGTTTTAGTTTCACCAAAATAAAATATTGGTTCCTCAAGCACATTCATTGATATTTTGGCACTGGTAATTGTATTATCATTGGGTGAGATAAAATTATGGAGGTGGTAATGGATAATGACTACACCACTAATGTTTCTTCTACTTAGCACATGTCATACAATCTAGGTGAGGGAGGTTCCCTATTTGGAAGAAATCAGTTGACATTGGACTCATAGGTCAACTAACAAAAGATTGGGAGAATTATATCACTACAATCAACAAAGTGGGATTTTGTAGGTTAGAGGAAGGTGATCATATAACATTATATAGATTATTCCATAAAGGTTCTATCGTAGTTGTGCGCACTTATCAACACATACTATGCAACGGATTAGCACTAGAAAAGGAGTGTTGGTGCTCATAATTTTGGAAACTGCAGGTCCCTTACAAAATCATCTTATATAATTGGTTGGTTTCGAAAGAAAAAACACAGACATGGGAAAATTTTAAAAATTGAGGCATACATGGACTACGATGATGTGTCCTACGTAAGGTTTCTACTGAGATGAATATTCAACTTCTATCAGAGTTCCTAATTGCTTCTTAGGTATGGTTCCGGACCTCCAAATACTTACGTTTCCCTCTTAATACTCATGTATCAATTGAATCGTGCTTTCTTTGGTGGAGTTGGAAAATTTTAAAGTAGTAATACATTCATTTTTTTGTATTATGGGAAATTTGGAAATCCAGGAATGCTATTATATTTGAAAATATGCCACTTAACATACAAAGAATAGTCTCCAACATTGTGAGATGCATGTATACTCAAGAGAAAAAAAAAATATTAAGGTGAAAGACATTCCACCCAACGTCTCCTTCCGAATAGGCTATTTCTACAGTGCATCATAAGCATGTGCATGTGTATGTTAAGTGTGGATGATATTAAGCCACGAGAAGAATTGCAAGATTTTTTGGTCTGGTGGAAATGGTACAAACATAAGAGCATAATTTTTAGCTTTGTGGGGACTTATGTTATTTGCAAAACACATAAATATGAATATTATTCACATATACAGGGATTCTAAGGCTCTCATTGATGGTATGATTGGAACTTATACACTTTCCCCTGCTTTCCTTAAGGGCTAGATACAACATATAAAATTTCTCAAGCAATCATTTCATGACATTTCTTTCCAACACATTCTCATAGAAAAAAATATGGTTGTCGATGTTTTATCAAAGAAGGGAGTCACTGAAGTTGTAGGTCCGATGCGCTACCACCTCTTGGAGAACAATACTCTGAGTTCTATGGGAAATTTATTGCTCCCATGGAATTTATATGGTCTCTTTTACTTTTTGATACTTTTGATTATCATGCTAATTATCTTGGACCTCATATGATCTCAATTCTATGTACATTTTCGATACTCCTATATGCTGCATATCACTTGGCTATAAATTTTGTTTACTCCATATATACTTCTTATTCTCACTCATGATTTTAGACTAGGGTGTTTACCCATACTTTAAAGGAACTCAAATTACTTGACGTCTAAAAATTACAAATATTGTACTTATACATAATATAAACCATCTGTTTTTTTATTCTGAAAATTGAAAAAAGAACAAGGAAGAAATAATCCTAAGTCATTAATGGTAATGAAAAAGTAAAATTAATAATAATTCATTATTATTTTGATTATATATATAATTATTATTATATATATAATTGAAAATTGTTATATCAATTAGGTTTTAGGAGGACTGATGTGATGGAAAGTGTCTAAATTCTAGAAAGAGTCTAGAATGTTAGGTTGTTAGGAATTCTAGGATGAGTTGATGTTTTGGATAATGGGACCTTTGTAGGTAGTGCCAAGTGTTAAGTTGAGGTGTTAGTTGTTTTGTTGATTAAATAAGTGGGCCAATCAACAATTGTAAATACTGAAGAGTTAGGAATTTCGTAGTTTTAGTATCCTTGAGAGATGTCTCATTTTGAATATTTTGTTGAGACGTTTTTCCGAGGAAATAATATTGTATAGAAGTGTGTCTAGGATAGTGGGAGACTCTCCTAGTTACTTATTAGGAACAACTCAGATAGGCAGTCAGTAAGCCTTCGTGTATACATTTGTTTATTAAGGAATGATTATGAGTTTCAAATATCCTCTGTGTACTTGTGTGTGATTTCTCGACATAATCTCTCTATAGATATGATTTTGCTAATTTTCAAATTATTTGGAGAGTCATTGAATCATCTTTACATTGTATTTTCCTATGATAAATTTAAAGAGAGAAGTTGTTTGTTTGTGGGTTCTCATGCAACCCCTACATATAGACTTTATCTAACCAGAAAAGGTGTGATTAACCAAAGACTTACGTAGTTCTTTTTTAGGAGTTGTGTTGTCTATGTGAATGGAAATAATTTCCATTCTATTGAAACTTCATCATGTTGTGTGTATGCCTCTGGTCTCCAATAGGAAGTAAAGAGACCACGTAACTCTTGGGAATGAATGTGGTGTCAAGAAGTTGCAAGATCTCAAAGGAGTGTCATGTGATAAGAAGGTGAATCATGGTGAGGCTAGGCAATATATATATATATATATATATATATATATATATATATATATATATATATATATTTCATTGAATCTCAAATAATTATAATGGTGAAAGCTGGCTCAGAAGCAAATGTGTTGGGGAAAATGCATGGGTTCAAAGGTTTACCCCTACCAGTTAGTCTACTCAAATTGAGGCCCCTTCTAGTTAGTCTACCTTAGTTGGTAGTTAAATCTGATGGAACCTGGGTTTATATAAGAAACTAAAATGCATCCAACCCATGTGTGGGACCAACTCACGAAAATCAAATTTAGGATTCTCAGACTCATCCTCCATTGGGGTAGTCTGACTGAGGTCTAGTCTATGTAATTTTATTTTGGTGGAGTGAGGATTGCGCTAAGGTAATCATAAGGAAGAGAAGGTCCAACCTCAAACCTCAAGTCAAGGCTAACACACACCATAATTACGAAGATAACTATATAATATATAGTTTCTTTTTTATAAAAAAGGGTTTTTTTTATAGAAAACCTAAAGGAGATGATGACCAGTCTTAAGTGTAAATTGCACCAACGAAAAAAGGATAGTTTTGATTCAATAAAAAAAATTTGATATACCACTTGGAGAAGGAACAAATAGGCACAAACACGTGTGCTTTGAGGAATTAGAGTGAATGTACTTCAATTAATTTGAAGATGGAAGAAAAAAAAAAAAAAGACTTAGGCTACATAAAGTGGTATCAGAGACTCAATAAAGTGACAATAAAGTTGAGATCGAGGATATTAGAGAGAGAAGGATATTTTCCCTTTAAAGGAAATATAGTTAGGTTACTTATTGGAGTTGAGAGAAAGGTAATATATTTTTTTGGTTTTTAACCGAACTTATATTTAGTGTTATGAAAGTAAGATTGAAATCAAGAAAAAACTAAGGATTTGAGGTGGGATAAAATAACCCCAACAATCATTAGAAATTAGAGAAGGAGAAGGAATCAATTGAAAGAGTGAAGAGTTTCATGGTAGAGAATCCTTATAAAATTGCAATTCAAGGAGAAATAGAAACATAGATAATTGAAGAATAATTACCGAAACAGAACTTAAGGGATTTCTGAGAGGAGAGAATCTAAGCAAGGGAGAAGATTTTAGTATTAAGAACGTAAATATGGTCTTTTAGTTTTATTTGATAATAAATTGGTAGTGACCATTACAATTAACTATGATAATATTTTAGGATAGAACCTTTAGCGTTCTACAAGATTGTGGTAGAAGGACTTTGCATCAAAAGGACCCAATCTCAAGAATTCTAGTTGACGTTAGAAAGGAGAGAAGGTGGAAAAGGGAGTCCTCAAGGAGAAGAGAATGAAATAAGTTCTCATGAGGTGACGAGAATGTGCAATAGCTAGAGAGGAGAAAAGAGTTCTCAAGAGGTTATAGAGGAGGGAAGCAAGAGGGACAGTAATAACCAAGTGGAGGTGAGGTGTTAGGGTAATAAGTAAGGTGAGGCTTGTTAGAAGGCTATTTTGTAGCTCACAATGAACATGGAGGAACTCATGTCGAGAATAAAGGATGTCACTGTTTCTAGTTGTGATGAAGGTTTGAGTAAAAGCCACAGTATAGGGGAGAAGGATGCCAAGATAAATGACATGTAGAAATTAATTTGGGAGGAGTTTGATAAGGATATGGTTGAGTTAAAGACAATAATTAATGATATAAGTAAGATACTAAAAGAGAGTGAAGAAATCCAGACATAGATGTGGGACATGAGGAATAAGGTCAAAGCACCTATCAAAGAGGAGGATATTAAGAAGAAATCCCCAAAATCTACAAATTTGGATAATTTTGAGGTATAAAATGGGTCTCTTAATGAAATTATAAAATAATAGTGGAAATAATAAAATAAGAGTAGATTACATCATCCAATTTTGGAGGGAAAAACAAAAAAACTACTTTTTCAACTCGTAGTTTCAACTTGCCTCCCTATGGGTCTACTCAAATTTTGAGCTGG
Organism: Pinus albicaulis; assembly: GCA_034641835.2. Taxonomy (NCBI): domain Eukaryota; kingdom Viridiplantae; phylum Streptophyta; class Pinopsida; order Pinales; family Pinaceae; genus Pinus; species Pinus albicaulis. The sequence continues at coordinate 437,725,413 of CM076575.1, read as the reverse complement.
AACACTTGTTGGATGCAAAATTTTATTCCTCATCCAAGGAGTACCTATGTTGTGTACTTTTGATGGACCCTCCTATACGAAAAATGACTAAATACATGAAAAACATGATTGCAATCACATTTTTTCATGTATTTTGCATTTTTCGTGTAGTAGGGCCCATAGAAAGTATGCAACATGAGTACTCGCTGGATGAGGGAATAATTTTTTCATCCAATATGTACTATTCCTCGAAATTGGAATAAAAACCTAGGGAGATAAGCTGAAAATACAAGTTGAAAAAGTAGTTTTATTATTTTATTATTTTTTAATCTTTTTACCTTTTTACCCCAAAATTGGTGAATCATCCCCTATGGTTGACATCATCATATTGAATCCTATGGTTCTTATAAATTTTATTATGGTCTTACATTTTTGTTAGGAGGCCTATTTTAGACCTCAAGAGTTCTCTAATGAGTAGCTAAGCCTAAGGAAGGAGAAGTTTATTACTACAAATTAGATAGAGTACGACTCCTTAAAGATAAGGAGAGGATACTAGTGGAGAGGTTGATGCACTATGAGAAGAGTCTAAAACAATAGAAGGAATTGTTGTTAAAGAAGGATACTAAAGAGCCTTTTGTTTTTTAAACTAATAAATTTTGTGTGGGTGTAGGTTTGACCTCAAACCTCAAGTCAGGGCTAACACCCACCTTACTTACGAAGATAACTATATAATATCTAGTTTAATTTTTATAAAAAAAAGGGATTTTTCTTAGAGAAAACCTAAAGGAGATGATGACCAAGCTTAAGTGTAAATTGTACCAACGAAAAAGGATAGTTTTTATCTAATAAAATAAAATTTTGATATACCACTTGAAGAAGGAATAAATAGGAACAAACACACACGACTTGAGAGGTTAGAGTGAATGTCCTTCAATTAATTTGAAGATGGAATAAAGACCAAAAAAGACATGACTTAGGCCACATCAAGTGGTATGAGAGCCTCAATAAAGTGACAATAATGTTGATATAGAGGATATTAGAGATAGCACGAGATTTTCCCTTTAAAGTAAATAGATTTAGGTCAATTATTGGATTCGATAGAAAGGTAATAAGTTTTTTTGGTTTTTAATGGACAATATATTCAGTGTTATGAAAGTAAGATTGAAATAAAATAAATAAACTAAGTATTTGAGGTGGGATAAAATAAACCCAAGAAGCAGTAGAAATTACAGAAGGTGAAGGAATGGATTGAGAGAGTGAAGAGTTTCATGGTAGAGAATCCTTATGAAATTGCAATCGAAAGAGAAATAGAAACATAGAGAATTGGAGAACAATTATCGAAACAGAACATAAGGGATTTGTGAGAGGAGAACATCCCAGCAAGGGAAAAGATTTCAGTATTAAGTAGGTAAATATGGTCTTTCAGTTTTATTTGATAATAAATTGGTATTGACCATGACAATTAACTATGATAATATTTTAGGATAGAACCTTTATCATTCTCTAAGATTTTGCTAGAAAGAATTTGCAACAAAAGGACCCAATGTCAAGAATTCTAGTTGAGGTTAGAAAGGAGAGAAGGTGGAAAAAGGATTCCTCAATGAGAAGAGAATGAAAGAAGTTCTCATGAGGTGATTATAATGTGCAATAACTAGATAGGATAAAAGAGTTCTCAAGATGTTCTAGAGGAGGGAAGCAAGAGGGGCACTAATATCCAAGTGCAGGTGAGGTGTTCGGGTAACAAGTAAGGTGAGGCTTGTTAGAAGGCTATATTATAGCTCACAATGAACATGGAGGAACTCATGTAGAGAATAAAGGAGGTGAAAATTTCTAGTCGTGATGAAGGCTTGAGTAAAAGCCACAATATAGGGGAGAAGTATGCCAAGAGAAATGACATGAGGAAATTAAGTCGAGAGGAGTTTGATAAGGAGATGGTTGAGTCAAAGAAAAGAATTAGTCATATAAGTTAGCTACTAAAAGAGAGTAAATAAATACAAACACAGATCTGGGACATGAGGCAGAAGGTTAGAGTACCTATTGGACAGAAGGATTTTAAGAAGAAATCCCCAAAATATGAGAGTTGGTTAAAAGGAGGATGATGTCTTTGATAAAATCCCAAATAATAGAAGAAGAGAATTAGGAGAATTTTGAGGTATAGAATGGGTATTTTAAGGAAATTATAAAATAATAGTGGAAATAATAAAAGAAGACTAGATTAAATACTCCAATTTTAGAGGCAAAAGAGAAAAAACTACTTTTTCAACTCGTATTTTCAACTTGCCTCCCTATTGGTCTACTCAAAATTTTAACTGGAACACTTTTTGGATGAAAAATTTTATTCTTCATCCAAGGAGTACCAATGTTGAGTACTTTTGATGGACCCTCCTACACGAAAAATGAGAAATACATGAAAAACATGATTGCAATCACATTTTTTCATGTATTTCTCATTTTTTGTGTAGCAAGGCCCATCGAAAGTATGCAACATTGGTACTCCCTGGATGAGGGTATACATTCTGCATCCACTGAGTACTCTCGCTCGAAATTTTAGTAAAAACATAGGGAGATAAGATAAAAATACAAGTGGAAAGAGTAGTTTTATTATTTTATTATTTTTTAATCTTTTTATTTTTTTACCCAAAAAATGGTGAATCATCCCCCATGGTTGACGTCATCATACTGAATCCTATAGGTTCTTATAAATTTTATTTTGGCTGTGCAACTTTATTAGGAGGCCCATTTTAGACCTCAAGAGTTCTCTGATGAGTATCTAAGCCTAAGGAAGAAGAAGTTTATTACCAAAAATTAGGAGTACCACTCCTTAAATTTATGGAGATGATACTAGTGGAGAGGCTGATGCACTATGATAAGAGTCTAGAATAGTAGAAGGTGTTGTTGTTAGAGGAGGAAAATAAAGAGCCTTCTGTTTTTTAAACTAATAAATTTTGTGTGGGTGTATATCTTGGAGCTTAGAAAGGATGACAACCATTAAAGGTTTTCATAATCAAGGAAGACAAGGTTAATTTGTCTCTACGAGACTGACAAAAAAATGAACATTAAACCAGTGAAAGGAAGAGCAACAAACCTGAGGTGGTAATGGAGGATTACACTCCATGTGAACCTACAAAAAAGGAAATATAATGTATTTATGTTTGGAAAATAAAATCTTGTTCAATGATTATAAATGTTCATTGAATGGTGGATAATTTGGATAGGTTGTCTGAGAGGAGGGAAGTGTCCAGACGTATTTACAAAAGTATGATCATGAAGTAAATTTTTCCTCTAAAACCAATTAGGAGTTGTGCCATAAAACAAAGGAAATTTTGGTTGAAAATAGAATTAAGTTAAAGGACGAGGAGAGTGTAAAATTTTATTTAAGAAGGAACTAAGATGGTGAAGAACATATTAAAGGAATATCATATGCGCCAGCTTTAAGCTTTATAGAGAATGAGCGACCCTTTGAAGTTTTCATAAGAATTGTGGGTAAAGAAAATAACTAGAAAATTGCTACAAAGGAAAGGGACCATGCACCTTTATCTCATTCAAGTCACAAACATGGAAAGATTTCTTAAAATAAGGATGAGAATACGAAGGAAGCTTGAAATAGGAGTGAAGACATGAAGCAAAATTGCAATGGTATCTACAATGAAGAGGAAGGGAAAAACACAATTATTTTTCTATCACAATACCAAAAGGAATTAAAATTTATAAGGGATTGGTTGGACAATCATATTATTAAAAAAGACTTCGTAATGACTTCAAATAAGGAATTAGTAGAGGCTAAGGTGTTTAAGGCATCAAAATATTTGCATGGTAAACTAATTGTTGAGAGGATAATTGCAAAAGAAGCGGAATGTCAACAGATATTGTCATGGGAAGAAGAGGAGTAGAGGCCTGATACTATTGTGTCTTATGAAAAATTATTTCATTTTCAAGCAGAGAATATGGGACTAGAACTTATTCTAGAAAATGACTATAAGTTTCCAATGGTATACATTGTTGGGGCCAAAATATGAAGAAATAATTTTGTTAGAAATCTATTCAACATACGGAAGATGGAAATCTACTATCCACAAATTATCCATGGGAAGGTATATCAAATTTTTATAATAAAGTGGAGAATGAAGCCATGTATTCATTGGGGACATTCATGAGGGATGTTGGTGACAAAATTCTGAGCCAAAAAAGAAAAAAGCTATATGTAGTAGCAAGAAAGAAGAGTGAACATGGAAGTTGAGGAAAGTGTCAACAATAATGTATAATCATAAAGGGAACAAAAAAAAACAACAAGGTGTAGTAGAGTATGTAAAATTACCTCAGGAAAGAAAGTCGTACAATGTAGAATCAAGAGTGTGATCTTGGTAGACCAAAGTTAAGACTAGAATAGTTGCATAATGAGGCATATGGACAACAACAACACTTTGTTTGGGATCTTGGAAGACTCGACACATTTTACCAAGAGGTCAATTTTTTTCCAGATGTAGGAGCATTAAAACTGGGAATACTATTTTGTTTTAGGACCATATGGGTCGTGTAAATTCTGAAACAGATTTTATTTACGTCACTTCTATTTTTGTATAAATTAGGCATTGCGAGGATTCGTGTAAGTCCAAGTGTCTAAATTCTAGAAATATTCTAGAATATTAGGCTGTTAGGATATTTAGGATGAGTTGGTCTTTTGGCTAATGGGACCTTTGCAAATAGTTCCAACTGTTAAGATAAAGTATCCTTTGTTTTAGTGATTGGAAAAGTGGGACTTCACTAATGTAACAATTGTAGAGTTAAGAAATTGGTAGCTTTAGAATGTTGGATAGATGTCCCATTTTCACTGTTCACTTCAGTTGTTTTCCAAATACTATTGTGCAAAAAATTGGCGTAAAATAGCAGGGAGAAGCTCCTTGTGCATCACAAGAACAAATTGATAAGGTGGTGAGTAAACCTTCATGTAAAAAATTTCTGATTAAAGAATGATTATGAATTTGGAATATCCCCTGTACTTGTGTTTTCTCTGCATAGTCTCTTACTGAATATGATTCTTCTAATTTGGAACTTAGTAGGAGAGCCATTGAACCATCTCGTCATTATATAATGTTGAAGGAGAGATAAAAGGAGTATTTGTGCATTTGTAGGTTCTTGTTTAGCCCATGCATATAGTAGTTACATAACTGACAAGGAAAGATAGACCAACGACTTATGAAACTATCATTTTATGAGTTTTGGGTTGAATCTGTGAAGGGAAATGGAGGCCAGGATATTGAAACTATGAAGGAAAATGGAGTCCAAGCTACTGAAACTACATCATGCTATTATTAAAAACTAAATATATTAACTATTTAGTTAAGTAGCTCTCTAGGTGAGAGCTTCGAGAGTGTACACACACTCATAAAAGCACTGAATATTGAGTCAGATGAGCCTTAATTATATAGGTTTCACACTAACAGGATGGTTTCAACCACTCCCTAGATATTAGGATATGAGTTCTAAGATTATATTCCTAAACCTATCCTCATCATAACAATAATCTAAGTTTAGGTTTCTCCACTACTTCCAACACCCCCCCTTAATGGAGTAAGGTTAGTGAACAATAACATACGCCTACTAGTCTAGTATCAGCTAGGCTTAAAATAAAAAACATGAAAAACTTGGTAACATAAGTTTTCATTTTTGTCTTTATGCTCGTGACTCCATACTTGTTCATTTCGAGGTGAGGCTTCATCTTCACTTTTATCATCATGAGGTAGTGATGTATTATCACCTCATTTCTTCCCCAATGATGGAAATATTGAATGATTATTCTCTCCCTTCTCAAGATTATGATATGGTTAATAGGAGAATGTTTTCTCTTACTATTTCTGGTTTCACAGAACTTTAATTCCTCTTCAAACTTCGTTGTTTCTTCCTTGTTGTTGTTAACATCTGCGCACACAGAAATATTCATGAGATCATCACAATTTAAATTCTCTCCAGCTCTATCTTCTTCTGCAACGTCTTTGTAATCAATTTCATTTGGCTTGTCCAATTGATCTTCAACACTTTGTTCCTCTTTACATCCTTCCTGAAGATCAAATCGTGACTATTCAATATCAGGATCTTGCACAATAGACTGTGCCTCTTGATTCTCATGGCCATCAATAGAACGACATTATTTTTCTGAAATTTCTTCAGACTTAAAAATACTAGCCATGCTAATGCCTCCAAATTTCCACATGAGAAAATCATCATGATCATTAGAGTCAAAAATATCTAAAAATATAGACATGTTTTTAAATTCCAACATTTGTCGTTTTATCTTGCTTACAGATTTTGACTCCACTTGGTCCTCTAACGAGCTCCAACAACCCTATTACCACGCAGGCAGGAAACCTCCCATTGGCATCTCTTCAACAGTATAACCTGTAGACTATGGCCTCTATGCCACTCAGGTCTGAGTACCCTCAGCTCTGGCGAAGAGCAACAAACGACCTCTCAACACGCTGGAAACTCTATCAATATCTAATTCTGATGCATGTAATTATCAATTTGTAATGACACATATTTCTGAGGATGGGTTCAAATTAGAAAGAAATTTCACATTTTCATTGTGGCATAAAATAAATTAGAAGAAAAATTTACCCAATTCATTTTGGGATCTCCACAACCTACAACTTCTATGATTTTTCAAACAATAGAATTTTAGAATGAATCCACTAAATCACAAAAGTAGATCACACAAGAAAACTCATCCTCTGCGCTCTCCAGCTAATGCAACAAATCAATAAATCACAGAACTCCTCTGCGCACTCGGATTCACTAGGATCACAGCTCAGATTCACATATTGCCTCTCGTTGGTCTTCCTTATGTAGAGATTTAAAGTCTGAGCATGCACGGTATATAATATCATCCCAAACCATCGCAGTGTATATTTGAAACAAATTCACTAATAGACAGATTAAGCCAAATTCATGTCAACGAACTTTTACATTATTTTCCTCACACCATTGGTTACAATACCAGAATAGGTCTGATTCTCCACTGTCCTTCTATTTGTGTTCCTCTTCTGCACTTAATATTTCATCTTGTAGGTGGGTCGTGCATGGTACTTCAGTAATAATTCTCTGTTCTTGGTGGACAGTTATTCAGACCTTTAATGGCAGGGTCTGTTGGGGCGAACATCGCAAACCATCTATGTGCAATGTACGAGCCACTCTTATCGCCGATTACGTTGATCAGTGATCAGACTCACCTCTAACACAGGAGATCCCCAACAACCTGATAAACGCTCTACTAAACCAACAAATAAACAACAGAGACCATCAAATCACTGCTTCTCTTCTCTACACGTAAGCGATCTCAACCACGACGCTACAGAACATCCATAGGAAACGCAAATGGTTAAATACCCAATATGTGATGGGCTGCCTCTACCACAACCTGTCTCAGCCTCCTCTGTGATGGGTTTCTCTACCTATTCAACTTCGTTGCCTCTCAGCCTTTGCAGTCCACGCAGCCACGGATACGTTGTTAATTTAGCACTGCTGGTTTCACGTCAACTGGAGGAAGGACAGAAATAAAAATGCAGTCAATTGCCACAATGTCCTTGCCTCTGCTTTTGTTGTTTCTAGCACTTGCTGTGGTAATGGACGTCGTCATCACACAGACGTTGTCAAGCTACTTCATCTCAATCGTGATTTTAGCACCTTGCATTAGCTAGGTGATAGGAGCGCCGCCGACCCATCTCGGAGTTGCTGCAATGGCCTCTCTAATAGATAAAATCTGAGCGATAACCCATAGAGTATGAGCACCGATTACCGAAAGGGTTTAGCTCCTACGCAACTGCCCTCTCCTAGAGCACTCTCCATGCAACACGTTCTAAGTGATCCTTCTCGGCTTTCAAGGGCTTAACTAAACAACAAACAAGCCTCTCACCTTGTGCGCTCTGATACCATGTTTAAAAATGAATATATTAAATATTTAGTTAAATATATCTCTAGGTGAGAACTTGGAGAGTGTACACATAGTCATACAAGCACTATTATTGAGTCAGATGAGCCTCAATTATATAGGCTTTCACACTAATAGGATGGCTTCAACCACTCCCTAGATATTAGGATATGAGGTCTAAGATTAGATTCCCAAACCTATCCTCATCATAACAATAATCTAATTTTAGGTTTATCCATTACTTCCAATAGCTATGCATATGACTAATGGTCTCCACTAGGAATTAAAGGGGCCACGTAACTCTCGGGATGGATTGTGGCGTCAAGAGGTGGCTAGATCTTGAAGAAGTGGTGTGTGATAAGGCAAATCACAATGAGGTCGAGGAATCTCCATATTTAGTTCATCTCAAAGAAGAATAATGGGGGCAAGCAAATGTGTTGGGAAAACATGCAGAATTCAAGTCTCCAATTCGAGAAACTCTTAGAAGACTCAAATAAAAAGCCTCGTCTCTCGTACTTTTCCTACAATAGACAGTATTTGGCTTTGTGAGCACTCGGGTTTATATAAGAAAATAAAATACCGTCGAGAGAAGGATGAAATATGTGCAAACACATGGAGCTTGAGTAGTCAGAGTAGGTGCTTTAATTGAGTTGAGTTGATTTGGAGAAAGAGTAAAAAAAAACTATTCTTATCTTAGAATTCACATAATTTAGTAAAGAAAAAATATATAAAAATAATTAATATATAAATTAAACATATATACATTTAAAAAACAAATAACATGATTCTCAACCACTAAGATTCGCTCACACTTTATTATGGAAATTCTTCATTTATAAATAATATTTGTTATAATATCATTACCAATATCATAGCTTATCACTACCACATATCCAAAAAACCATAACTCATTTCATATGAAAAGAATAACATATTTTTTAGTAATAAATTTGATTAAAAAAAAACTAATACATAATTATTTTGAAGATAATTTGCAACGTTTAACTTATAAATACTACTAAAAATATTTTAAAGTATTATGTAGAAATTAAATCTCTACAATCAAAATAATAACTATTATTAGTTATTTCCCATATGCGGGTGACGAGGGTACATGCTAAGCAGGTGGATTGGGTGCGAAGCTGGCTCGGGAGCCACTTGCCCACTAAACTGATTGCTGTCACCAGGCTAATAAATGAAATTGTGCAGTGTTTAATGCATTTAATTCTCAGCGCCCCTCACACCTGCTCTACAGTCCCCGATACCACTTCACACGCAGAGGAATGGCTCAGCATTTGATTCAAATTAATGATGGTTCCTTTCACAGGACGCTTGGTTGTATGGTTAATTGGGTAGAAACAATGGAGCGAGGCTTTGAAACAAGTAGAGCTCCCCTGCTTGTGTCGCGGTGTTGCACTCAGGGTGCTGGTCTTTCCTCTGTGTGCACGGTGACTGGTAAAAGAAGAAGCCTCAATTGCTTTCTGGACTTGAGCAAAAACCTTCACTTCTCTCTCGCAGGCTCTTGTATGCTTGCCTCCTTTGCTCTGCTCCTACATTCTCCCCTGTCCTTCACCCCTCTTCCGCCTTCCCACACTACTGCTTCATCAAATATTATGCCACGTCTCAGGCATAGGATGCGCTATAGGAGAGGTTCTTCTCGGAACCAGGCTCGCCATCACCCTTCCACTCCCAGTACCTCTTCGGATTCCCCTTCCAACTCAACCAGTGCTTCCAGTCCTCATCAAGGTCATATTCTTCGCTCTGGTTGCCGCATCCACTCGCCCAATCCTCCGCCGCCTCCTGCACATACTCATACAATGCTATTCTCTTTCAATAGCTCTCTAAATCGTCCAAGGGTGATGGCTTCCATTACGGTAGTTTTCCAGGAAGAACCTCTGGTCGATGTGCCAGGCTCTGTTCAGGCTCATCACAGAATTTCTTCGGAGCAGCATGGCGGTATAAGGCACACAGTCATCATGGAGATGGAAGGCAAGGCCTCTCAGGACCCAGCGAGACAGGACATTCCATATCAGCATTGTGAGCATATGGCGATGACACAAAGTGACAAAGGGCAAGCAAGCACAGCTCCGGTCAACCCTTCTACCACACGGCAGGTGATTGCCTCCACTGATGACCTGTACAAGAGTGATGAGGACCTCTGGTGCAAAGTTGTTGAAGAACCTCAGGATGACTAATTCATTCTCCTCTTCTTGGTCTTTTTCTTTGATTCAGTCCCCTCTGATGGGCATGTTTCTATTTTCCACACTGTTGCTAAACCTGTTTCTGGTAATGACAATTTTTGGTCACCAGCACTCAAATACTTTGGCTCCCTTGTGTGGGAAACTCTCTTTTTCTGTCTCAGACTGGTTTCCCTCTTGTAGGGCAGTCTGCAAAGCTAGTTTTTTTGTTTAAAATGCCCCAACTCTGGGAAATGACTAGGCCATGGCCCGTTCTATTATATTTCCTCTGTTAATAGACTAATTTTACTTAGAAGAAAAAAAAAACTATTATTATTTATTAAAATCCAAATACATTCTTTCAAAATAAACACTCCCAATAAACATCCCTATAAAGATCATAACAAAAATAATCCAACTACATCAAAAATATAATCAGAAAATTCCACTTACAACTACTTATTACAATAAAATATCAATTCTATTAATTTATTCTATTCCTATAATAATCCATTAATATCATTATATCCTTTTCGGTAGAAGGTTACTAAGTGAAGTATCTAGCAAATTGTATCTCAGAGGATTTTATTACACATTGCATTATGGATTCCTGTAATAAGTGTATTCTTTGTCCCCTGTAAATAAAAATAAGAATGGCATATCAGTTACTTTCATGTTGATAACAAAGAACGTCATTAAATATTTTCTACTTAACAAAATTGTATTATAGGTAAATGTCAATAATAATTATAATTCTTTAAGCATAATAATGAGAAATGTATATAAAATTTTAAAATTTGGATTGTAAAGTAATACTTACCTTCTTTCAAATCCAAATCTTGATATAAAACCAAATCTTCATAACATTTGTCTATGTCAATGTCAAAAGCCGCGTCCATTTCATTTTCTTTACATTCTTTCAAATCCAAATCTTGATAAATTTCGTCCATGTCCACTTCCATTAACAAAGCTTCTTCATTCCTTTCAACATCAGCTCTTTCGGAAATCATGGGCCCTTCATCTAAAATTGAGAATCATATTAATTGTTGGAACTAAAATTTTGGATAAAAAAATTATCAAATTGGGATCAAAACTCTACGATTCTTAGTCTTTTGGTGGCAAGTTTGTAGCTAAAGTTTACAATGTTTTGCTAAAATAAAGAGGATTTATTAAACTCTCATAATTGAATAAATTGGCTTTTTCTCTATGTATTTATTTGAGTTTTGATTTAACTTTTGTTTATTAGTTTATATCACTTTTATGATATCAATGGTTCTTTTTTTTTAATAGTGTTGGGTAAATAGTTCAAATAAATATATCATCTTTTCCCTTGAGTACATTTTTTTTTTATGGTTAAAGTGTTAAGTGAAGCTATTGTTAAGTTAGAGTTTGATCGTTAAGTTAAATTTTGACATTTTTTGAAGCAACATAAATTGATAGGACATTGCACATCTAGCACTTGTTATTTAAGGATGATATAGTGCTACTTTACAGAATATGTAAAGGATATTCCTAAGACATTAGGGAGATTATAGTCTATTATTGTATTATCACTAGAATAGCTGTAAATTTCATAAAGTACACAATTTTATTCATGGGTGCTAATGACGAAAGAAAAAGCATAGTTCATTCAATTGCTCCCTTTTACACAAGTTGAACTATATGAGTATATAAAGGTACTTATTACATCCAATGACCCAATTATTACAACAAGAGGCTCGATTGGGGATTGATGATCTATGAGGCTAAGAAAATATCATCCTTAAGCTACAAAATATTGTTATCATGGAGAGTCATGTTGCAACTAGTCAAATAAGTTTTAGAAGTTATTGTAATTTAATGGGTCACCATCTTATTTATTCCTAATATAATCATGGAACAACTTATATTACTGAGTTACAATTTCTTATGGGTTGGATAATGTAAAATTGAAAAAAATAGATTGATTACTTCAAAGAAAATTTTTTGATTCATCACGTATAGAAATTATTCACACTTCCAAAGAGATTTAGTTGAAAAAAGTCTTCAAAAACATACTAAAGGAAGAAGTTGTTTGAAAAATTGTAATTGATGTCAATAAGTTGAATGGGCCAACATTTGTTTGGTGATTTGCTAGAAAAAATCAAATGAATGGCACCCTCTCGATTGGTAGCCCTTGTGACCATTTCGTTTGATAGGTGGTATGCCTTATGGGTCCTCTTGGTTGGAGAGATTTTCATTTTTGAAGGTTGATGCCCCAACGATTGGTTTAGCACCAACAAATTTCCCCTAAAGGTTTGTGACCTTATATTATTGGATGTTTTTGTCTCAAATCATCTTCTTTGAATAATACAAAAAATAAATTTTTAAAGCCCTAAAAGTATCCACGTAATGGTCAGCTCCAACAAAATGTGGTTCATGTTCGTAGATTAGGCTGACCAATTAGGCCTCCCTTCATCCCTATATATTACGTCACTCATTGAGCATCAAAACAAAGTCAAATCAACATCTCTAAGGAAAGGAGAGCTATCATGAAATCTTAAATGAGTAGAAGAAAGAATCTAGACATGAAGCTTAATGACCGAGGCTCAGAATTTAAATTGTTTAAGCATTTTTTAGACATATTTCAATTTTCATACAATGGAACCTTTTCTAAGTTTTTATTTAAATGTTCTAAGGGATATTTATGATATCTTAGGCCTAATTCAAACCTTCTCCCAAGGAAAAATTTATCCCATTCATAGGGAAACATTTTGAGGTAAAGTTTCAACTTATTCCCAAACCCATTATGTGGCAGATATAAACTTTTGAAGCACTCATCTAAGGTCTATTTTCACTGACCTAGAGCTACCTTCTGTGGTTATTTCAAATTTTTTTAAGACATATGTTTCTTAGGTAAGATTGTATATCATTTTGCTGGTTGAAGTATTTCCCCTAAAGAAGATCTAAGGCACTCCTTATGTGACTAATTGAGGGCCTATTTGTGGTAGCTTTCAGTTATGGTACAAAGTTCTTTTTTGGATATGTCCTAGGGAAACGTTTGGCCCTAGTTAGGGAAGTTGTGAATGAAACTTCACAGGACATCTTCATCTCATGTTTTGTATTACCTAAAGCCATTTGAAGTAGATTAGAATCAATTTTCAACAAATACGAGAGGGGAGAATCATTTTTCTCATCATGGTTTGTGGATATTTAATTTTTGTGAACTGAGCTTCTTGGAGGGTCTTAAGGCCCCATTCGTTTTGATTGGTTATGATGGTAAAATATTCCACCCCACCTAATCACTTTCTCTATTGTACTTTCATATTTTTTAGAATCATAACTTATCTGATTTTGGAAAAAGGGAGGACTTCTATATATTGATTGGTATAAGGAAAAATTCTATGGCACAAGTCTTCTCTAAGAAAATTAAAGGGTAGTGAATAAATCATCTAGATGAGAAGTATATCTTTTGCGACAATGTAATCCTATTAAGTAAATTACAGAGTAGCAATAGTTTCAACAGAAAAATAAGCCCTAAACCAAGGTATGTCAAGGAGGTTCCCTATAACAGTGAGGGTAATTAAGGGATAACTCTCTATTCCATGAAAATGAACCACTATAAGGTGATTCCTCTATGGGAAACATAGTAATCCATGGTAGTTAAGTTTCCTTCCCGATGCAATGAGGGCCTCTAATGTTGTATCCTTGTATCAATAAGGTATCCTGAGATTGTACGAGCTGCAAGAGTTTATTCTATGGTTGCAAGCCATTTATAAAGGGTTGTAGTGTTAGAATCTCCTCATTGAATCACACTTGAGGTAGGAAAGTGAGTGTGAATTGGAGAAAACTGGACAGAGCTAGCAACTTTTCATTATGGAATGCCAATAAGGCTTGTTAGGGATCCTAATGAAAATAACGCGACAAGGTTGTAGAGTTTTGAAAGCAACCTAAGAAGTGAAAAGAAGAACAAATAAGCTAGTTAGTTGTGTTTATGTTATGTGAATTTGTCTTTTGATATATGAAATAAAAGTGCTACTACTTAATTGTTGAGTGTTTTACAACAAACTCCGTTGGTACAAAAACTCTAGGAAGTGAATCTATGGGAATTGTAACATGATGTGTGCTAATTTTATTATTGAATGCATTTACATTGTTGTGTATTCACTATCTTATTCATTGAATTGAAAAGAAATGTGGGATGTATGTACAAATTGTCTTATTCCCCAATAATCATAAGTGAAAAATTTTCCCTGGGAATATTGCATGTTTTGAATTCTTTTGGATTCATTCAAAATCCAACTTATGGACTCATTGAAATATATATTCTAGAGAAGGGACTTCGAAATGACCACAAGGTTTTATTTATTCGGTAGTTATCTACAGAAGATTAATAAAATGGTTTATCTCTAACAACTAACATGGTTTTCATAGAACAATGTTTCTATATTAGGGATAATACATGCTCTCCATTAACATAGCTTCCTAGAATTTAGAAACTAATCTAGCTTCCCAAGCCCTACCACTCATGACTTCACTAAAGAATTAATCACAAAATGCAATGGATTTAGGAACATGATACTCAACTTAGTTATGTAAGAAGGATGATGTACAACTTTTTATGTATGGAACTAAAAGGAAATTTATTCTTAAGATTGAAATTGAAAAGACCATGTTTGTTAAGTATATTTCTCATAGTACACGCATTGTACAAGTATATGTTCAATATTAATTTCAAAATTAAAATTTGTATTTATAAATTTGAATACCTTTTAATGAAAGAGTCTAATAAAAGAATATCTGAAACTTATAGATAACAAAATAAAAGTAGCTAATGTAACATAATAGTAAATGCCTTTTCCAAGCACCTAAATAAAAAACAACCAGTCTATACTCCATCATCTATACAATTCCCTTTATAAAATAACCTCACCTATATAATTCCTTCTATAAAAGGATCTAAAAAAATAATGATAAGAATGCATTACCTTAGAAACAATGTACAGTCACTTTAAGATGAAATTGTGTGTATCTTAGCTATAAGAGGTAAGTGTATAAATTAACTCAAATGATGAGATTCTTTAACAATAACTACATCATGCTTCTAACAGATAAGTTAAGTTTAAATACATGTTATGAAACACACACACACACAGATATATATACCATCAAATATTTTTTTTAAATATATCTAAAAAAAATTGTTATAAACTTCATCGCAATATTCTCAATTATTTGAAGAAAAAATTGTCGTTTCATATAATAGATTCATCAAATACCATCCACTTTCCATAATTCAAACAACATAAAATATGAATTCTTAATATAATCTATAATAAAAATATTACATTACCAATTTTAATAAATTTGAAAGTAATGCTTTTCATTATTTCCTTTAATGAGACTCTTTCTGATATTTGATAATATTTTAAACATATCTCTTAAAAATACACATCCATTATATTAATTAATAAAATAATATCCATAGTAATATTAGTAACATAAACAACAACCCAAATAGGATATATTTTCCAAGGAAATTACCTGAAATAGAGTACTTTTGGGGGTCAACCTCCAAAAAAGATGGATTGCGACATTTTTGGCACGCTAAATATTCGTCAGCTATTAAATTATAGAACAAATCTTGTTGTGTAGTGTTACCCCTGCAAGTCAATCAACATTACTTTGTTAATTTGGAAATAGTAATAAAGTTGTTTATACATATATTCAACTATAATATCGAGTAAAATGTTAAACTCACAAAATTAAAAATATATTTTTACATATTATAATATTAACTAAATTCACTAAAGATATATGTGCGGAAATGTTTGATATTTCTTTACATATCTTATTAAAACATAAGAAAGCTTATATAATCAAATATGGATATAAAACTTCTCATGTATTTTTTATTCCTAGAGGGTTGGTTATGTTCGCACAACTTTCAAGGGAGTTTTGGACCTCTCTATTGTATTTCATTATCACACTTTCTCTAATGGTTATAGAGATGTATGGTGTTGGGCGAATATTTTAGTGATTTGACATGTCAACTATGTGGTTTCTGGTTTATTTATTTGGTGTTGGTGTTAGTTGTTGGTGGTAGTTATATTCTGTTGTCTTTAGTAGTTTTTATGTTCCCTGTTATGGTAGGTGTTCGTGACAGTTATTATGTTGTTGAGTTTACTATTTGTAATGGTTATTATTGTGGTGTTTATGGTGGATGTTGTTCTTGTTATCTCTGTATTGAAAGTGTGGTAGTTCGCATCTCAAACTCCAGTTATGTTCTAAGACTTTCAAAGTGTTTGGTGATGTTTTATATATAAGTTTAGTTCACATAATGCAATAGAACATTTTTTACTTAAAAAACATATTGTTGTTTATGAATTGATAAACAAATAATATACAAAATTAAAATCTATCTCAATAAAGATACAATGATGACAAACAAAAATTACCAGGGTTTGTTATAATGTAATATATATATATATGGCAAAAATTAAATTCCATTATATTAAAAGAGGTAGAGGTACATGACCATATATTAGTTTTGCAAGTTTGCTAGGCAAATGAGAGTAACAAAAAAAATATAAGTGTAATATCCATTTAAACTCAGAAAAATGGTTGATGTATTTGACATACTAAGGTATCTAACTGAAAAACTACCACCATAACTAAGCATATTGGCTTGACTACTATTCTATAGACTAGTAAACAAAAAGATGGAAAAATTTAAGCATTTTGAAAATCAATCAAAGGAATGGAGACCTGAGAAATTGACATATGACCAAGAGAATGACTTGAGTCTCCAAAATCCATATAATTTGGTATATTTTCTAGGGTTGTGGGCTTGAAGTTGAGTTATCTAAATCTTAAAAATATATGTAACTTGATATATTTGGTAGGTTTGGTTGGTTTTGTTTGGATTTTGCAATTTGCATTCATCTACGAGTTTTTCCTATTTCCATTTCCAACTCAAAAAAAATTTGGTACTGCATCCATCTAGGTGTTGTTTCTACTTATAAGTTGCTTGTTTTTTTTTTCTTTTTTTTTGCATCAATGCTCTTGGTTTGATAGCTCCATTTCTTTATGGGTTTACCTGGATGAAACATCCATAAATAGGCCCAAATGAAGAAAGCCTTTAATGAGATGTACAAGAACTACTGTAGGTCCAAAGAAATAAAGGAGGAAATATTTAGGATGAACCTAGGACCAAATGAATCTTTAGAGGACTATCAGGAAATATTCCAACTCAATTATAGGAGGGATAATTGTACACCTGTCCCTGAGTCACTCAAGCTAGTTCTGCTCTGAGGGATCATGGAGGATGTACCAAAGATGATCACCATGTTGTCTAAAGGGTACATCTACAAGTTTCCTTATGATGACTTCAAGACATTATTCAAGAATCACGCTATCACTACTAAGAAAAAGGGTAGTTCTATTTAAGGGTTGGTTAGTTCATCTCCCTTTGCATCATCCATAAATCATGAGCTAGGAATAATGTTGGAGGATTTCAAGAGTAAAATGTTGCAAAATGTTCCCCTACAGATGGATACTATGTAGATCAAAAGTAGGCAATATGAAGCACAAAGAGCACTAGCTATCTTTTTCCATTGATGCACCAAGAGACATCCTAGAAATGAGTGCCCATTGAATGTCATATAATTTTTCTTTGTCTATGAGGAAAAAAATGCCATAGAAAAATTCCCCTCTCTTCCATGCCTAAGAGTTGTATACCAAGGGGTAGAAGGTGGTTCAGATAAAATTTGCTTCATCAACTAAAGAAGGGCTCAAGTTCCTCTACCATATCAACAAGGAATGCAAGGTACACCTTATCCTCCTTACAATCCAAATCATAATGAACCTTTCAAGCCTTTGTACCCTTCCAGTCATCCATCATTATCCATACCTTCTCACTGACCTTATACTCCTCAATATATTCCCCAACATATCAACCCTCCTTTCCAGCCATATCCACCTCAATCTATTCAATGAGGAAATTCCTCACAAGGGTAGAGGCCTAAAAAAAACCAACCTTCTATATTAATTCCTCCACCTCAACCACAACCAAAACTCCATCACCATAACCCACCTAAGCAACCTCAATTTCCTATGCAACCAAATCCCAACCCAAAAAATAACTAGACACAACAGTTTGTTAGTGGTGAGACATCTTATCTTACTTATGTTTTGGAAATCCAACAGATAAAAACTAGGTTTGGGAAGGTACTTCCATATGCTCACCACCTTCTCCACCTAAGGAACATGAAGGAGAGAAGGAAGAAAGTGCCCCTCAATCCAATCCACCTCCTTACTTTGATAGGTTGGCCTAGCCAAAACAACACACCCTGAAAGACGTTGAACTTCCAAGAGGATTGAATATTTTGTGTTTTAAAATAAACCTTCTCCAAGACATTAGATATGTCCCCATTTACAATAGACTTATCAAGGAAGATTTTCTTAAAAATCTTGAGAGAAAAATAAGAGATACCCCCACTATCAATGTTTTTGGGAAGTTGTATGATCTGATGATTGGGAAGGTAATCTCCCCAATGTCATTAGATCTTTGTATCCCACTAGTGGATGTGAAGATAGATAACGTTGTTATACCTAATACCTTGATTTATCAGAGGGTTGCAATCAATGTGACGACCAAGGAATCCATGCTCAAGCTCAACCTTCAATGGGCCTTGCGGAATACCACTACAGTACTCCATGTTTAAGGAAAATCCAAAGTAACTCATAAGGGATTTATTGAGGATGTAATGGTCTCTATTGACTCCTGGGAGTACCCCACTAAATTCATTTTCCTCCAGCCCAGAAAAAATTTTAAGGGCTATCCTCTCATCCTAGGAAGACCGTGGTTGGCCATTGCTGGTGCCTACATTAGTTGTGGAGGGTTGTCAATATTACCATCAAGAATGGTAATATATCAAAACAAATTTTGTTGTATCATCCTTCCCAACCTTCTATTAACCATGACTTTCCCTTTGGTTAGAGGATGAGGAAGATGAATAAATTTATCAGGCGTCCCTATACCAAGTATGCACATTCAATATTGCCATAGGGGGGAGAAACCTTGATAAATATGACCTTATTGACCATATATTACATAATCAACCTCCCATTTCCATGCTATTTGATGAAATAATGGAATAATATGAGTACCCCTAGGACCGATTTGTGCTCTATCGGCCATTACCTAAAACATGCCAAAGTTGTAGTAATTAGCCCATCCTTCCTAGATTGGTTTAGTGGGTACAACGACATATAGATCAGCCATGAGGACCAAGACATGATCACATTTTCATGTCCTTGGGGTACCTTTTCCTATAGGGTCATTCCATTTGGTCTGTGAGATGCCCTTGCTACCTTCCAGAGGGAAATCTTGTTTATATTTCTTCATCTTATTCATGACAATGTTTAGATATACATTAATGACTTCACCCTTTATGCATGAGACTTATAAGAAGCTATTTTAAACTCTTTAAAGTATTAAATAAATGCATTGAGATTAATATTTCATTAAGTACCAGGAAATGTGAATTTTTTATGAATGCATGGACTGTCCTAATTCATTTTGTATCCAAGGAAGGGATACAGGTTGACCGCAACCAAAATTTCCATCGTTAAAAGGATACCTATCCCTCAAAAGAAAATATATGTTAAGAGCTTCCTTGGATTTTCTAGGTATTAGAAGGTTCATTAAACACTTCAGTAAATTGGTTCACCCTTGTTTGGACTATCGGCAAAAGATTCATACTTTTTCTGGATAGATAAATTCCAAGAGGAATTTGAGGTGCTAAAGGAGAGGCTAACCACTGCACCCACCCTTAGATTTTTGAACTAGGCATTGCCTTTTGATACACAGAGATGCATCGAATAAATTTGTAGGGAAAACCTTAGGAAACGTGGAATACAAATTTCCCTATGTTATCTATTTATTCAGTAAGAACCTTCCTGAAGCTGAGCTAAATTATAAAGTCACTGAAAAGGAACTCCTAGATGTGGTACACTCTTTGAACAATTTTAGGCACTACATCACTAGGTATCAAACTCTTGTCCACACTAATCATGAAACCATAAAGTACTTAGTGAATAAAAATGATTCCAATGCTAGAACAATTAGATGGTTGGTATTATTGTCACAATTTGATTTAACTATTTTCAACAAACCAGGAAAAGAGAATGTGGTGGAAGATTTATTGTCAATTTGACTTTTACTGGAAAGAATGAGGAGATGGTAGATGATCAACTCCAATATTAACACCTGTTTTCCATATTGGTTTTTTGTCCTTGGTTTTCCAATACATCAAACTACTTGGTTTCTTATAGGCTCCCTCCTAATAGATCCTCTAAGGAGAAGAGTAAGAATATTAGGAAAATTTCCACATTCACTTCGATTGGCGGGGAATCATTTCAAGATGGGGTTGGATCATATTTTGAGAATACGTGTGATGAAAGCATAGGTTTTTTACATCCTCTCAACGTGTCATGAACCTTATTTAGCCCATTTTGCTACTAAGAGAACAACCTTAAAGGTTCTAGAAGTTGGCTACTATTGAACCACTCTACATCAAGATGAAAGAAGGTACACCACCAAGTGTATCAGTTCCAAAGGATGGGTAATCCTACAACTAAGGATGAAATCCCCTTACAGCCCCAAGTGACTCTAGAGCCATTTTATAAATGGAGCATGGACTTCATTGGGCCCATTTACCCCCCATCAGGAAAAAATACATGTCATTATGTTCACTAATCACCTGACTAAATGGGCTGAAAGAAAGGAAGTAAGGGAAAAAAATGAGAAGAAGGTGGTTTAGTTTCTAAGGGAGAACATATTCTAGAATTTTTTTTTTCCAGGATATTTGGTCACTGATCAAGGGACATAATTCACCTTAAATATAATCAAATAACTCATTAATCAACACCACATGAAGCACTTGACATCGACTGCCTATCACCGTTAGGAAAATGGGCAAGTGGAGGTCACAAATAGAGCCTTGGAGAACATTTTGACCAAGGTTGTTAGAAGCAAAAAAATTAATTGGGAAGATAGACTTATGGAAGCCACTTGATCCTATAATAATACTTGCAAAACCACCACTATATTTACCCCCCTCGAATTAGCTTGTGAGAAGAATGCCCTGGTGTCAATTGAATTTGAATACAACACCCTAAGGATGGAAACTCATTTATAATTGGACCTAATTATAGCGCAATAAGAGAAGCTACTCCAACTAAATGGTTTATATGAACTCATGTTGCAAGCTCTCCTTCACACTAAGGTCATGAAACTACAGAGAAATATTTGGCATGACAAACACATTAGAGAGAGATTTTTTGAAGAAGGTGATTGAGCCCTTCTATATGAATCAATATTCAAGGAATTCAAAGGAAAATTAATGACAATATGGTTGTGCCCCTATCTACTGGAAAAATTCCATGAGAATGGGTCTCTCCAAATAAAAACAATTGATGAGGAGGGTATTCCCTTTATTGTTAATGGGTACAGGTTGAAATTTTACAAGAGAAAAGACGCACTAGAAAATTTGTCTGAATTTCCAATGGTCACTTCGTGATTATTCCAATAGCCAGTAATCGCAAGAGCGACATTCTGAGGCCGGACAAAACGTGGCTAGCCATTATGTCACAATTCTAACACTTACATAAAGCATCGGTATTGCAAAGATTTTTCCAACATTTTCCATAGGCGTCGGTATTGTGATGCCTTGCACGGTGTCACAATACCGATGCTTCCAAAGCATCACAATACTCTATGGCTAACCATGCTTTTAAAGGATCACAAGACCAATGAAAAATGCACACTTTCTAGGCATCAAAAGACCGATGTTTACAAGGCGTCGAAAGAGCGACGTTTACAACGTTGAAAGAGCGACGCTTCGAAGCATCAGTATAGCAACGACGGGATATATTTTTTAAAACAGAAATTAAAATTTCTTCTTGGATTTCGAAAGAGCAACGCTTCGAAGCTTCGGTATAGCGACGATAGGTTATATTTAAAAAAAAAAAAAATGAAAATTCTGCGGTATTCGAAGCGTCAGTTCATCTCTGTTAGACAAATGAATGGAAAGATCTCTCCCAAATCTGCCTTAATATTTATTGTGACTGTAAGGAAATGCAATTGTTCTCTCTGTTACTTTTGATATTCTGACTGAAGTGGCATCATTGCCAATATGCTCTACTTGACCTCTTCTGATTTTTCTTTTATTATTTCATGGGCCACTTAAACTCAAACACAACACAAGTAGCAGTTGATTTTATCTCTAGCTTACTGAGAGGAAAAATGAAAAGATTTAAAGACAACTCATTAGAAATACTATTGTAAAAAGTTGCAAAGATATGAATACAATTGATAGATCTGAATGCCATATGGGTTATCTAGAATAAAACTCTTCAATATGTTAGACTAGGTATTGTTGCAAAGCACCCAATACCCTATCACTGCCAGTGTAAAATGTTTGACAACCTACTGTGTAGCACTTTCATAAACCTTTGAACATCGCTACAGGAGAAGGGAGCACAAAGAATGTATTACTGATGTATCTGTTGAAGAATATCGCTGCCGAATATAGTTGCGAAGACCGACATGAGATTAAAAACCAAAGTGAAGAATACCATTGCCCAATACAACAAAGTGTCTTTGGTGACCAGATGATCGGTAATGGGTTGGTTTCGTACTTGTGTAACCGTATATTCTGATTTTTACCACTATAATATTTAGGTTTTTATTTATACTTTTCAGCAGACACAGAATGTCAATTCTGACTGTTATTACTATATTACAACTACAATATTTAAGTGCTTTCATATATGTTTTTCAGTAGACTAAGTAGACTAAGTATGGGATGGAATTTGAACTGAATCTTTCAGTATATAATACTTCATTTTCATACAGCTTGTGAATTGAGTTGTTTCTGGAGCTATCACTGATAAATATAGTTACAAGATAAACATAATTAAAAATTAGAGAAAGAATTGAAGAATTAAAAAGAGACTTGAAATTTTGATTCAAAAATACATTGAGATGTAAGCATTATTTGAATTCTGACTCTTTTGGTACATAACACTTTATTTTCATAAGTTTGATCCAAAAGTATATTGAAATGTAGACAGTATTTGAATTTTTAATTTTTAGTACATGACACTTCATTTTCATGGTCGTTACCCAGAAAATTACAATCACCAAACATAATTAAGAAAATACACATCAATTGAAAAATAGAGTGGGACTTGAAGAATTAAAAAATAGAGACCTGAAGCTTCGATCCAAAAATCCTTTGGGGTGTGGGCATTTTTCCTTAAATCTCATCAAGCAAAACGAACACTGCAGCACCTAGAAACGAACACTGCGGTATCTCCTGGCTTTGCAAGTCTCCTGGCTTGTGTATTAAGATAGTGGTGTCTAATAACTCCATCTCCTGTCTCTCCAATTCTTGTAGGACAATGGGATTCATGTTTTGTTTTGTCTGTTTGTCTTCTCTCTTTACACTTTATTTGTTGATTCTTTGAATTTTGTTCATTTTTTCTTTTCATGCTATTTGATCTGATTCATATATAATCTATGCTTATGGGTCATGATTTTGGACTTATGCAGAGTCTAGAATTGATTACATACATATACATTTGAAAGCAATTGATGGGTTTCTGGATGGGGCACTTGTACTTCAGTAACATCTACAGTCACTAGTTTTGGAGAATATGCAGAAGTGAATTTTCCAGAATGGAAA
The DNA here is from genome assembly GCA_034641835.2 of Pinus albicaulis. Classification (NCBI taxonomy): domain Eukaryota; kingdom Viridiplantae; phylum Streptophyta; class Pinopsida; order Pinales; family Pinaceae; genus Pinus; species Pinus albicaulis. Next base: position 437,701,624 of record CM076575.1, on the reverse strand, counting down.
AAAAAATTTCTCTTTTATCTGTGTTTTACCATCATCTCCTAGGCCTTCCTCAATTTTCCATATGAAAACCCTTCCATCAGAACTTGCACTGCAAAGAAATGACAAAGGAATCAAAGAACTCACACAAATCCACAATTCAACTGGCAAGGAATTAAATTGTTAAAGCTAATACCTTGCTAGGAGATGCACATCATTGGAAAAAAAGGCCATATCAGTTACCCTCTGCCATAAGAGAATTCCAAAACAAATAAAGTTTAGCATATTTTCAAGGGACACTCAGGCTCTTTTATGTGAAGAATTTCATTCAAACTTAATAAGAAGAAAATCTGAACATGGATAATTGAAGAGAGAGAGATACAATTGTCTATAATAATATCAAGAAGATTAAACTTATATAAAAATACCTCATTCAGATTAATATGTTCTTCGATGTCAACATTTAAAAATAGTGATAGGTAAAGTCTAGGAGATATTGACATTTAAATATAGTGAAAATTAGACAGATACTAAAATATAAGCACTGCCATAAATATGTATTATGAATTAATCATCTCATTTTGATCTTGAAGTACCGATAGATGATAAAAAGTAGACAACTAGGTCAATGGATGCATGACATATTCAATGTCAAATGGGAAATGCAAATGATACCTTATTATAGGGAAAATAAATAGAAATAGATATTATTTAAAGTAATGTAAGCAGATATCAAAAAGGAACATCTTCAGTGGTTATTGTCTGAACAGTTATCAGCATAAATTGCATGGAGTAAAAGGGAAAAAAAACATGTCGGTTAAAAAGTCTAGGTCGTCATGCAAGTCACAAATTCTAGCTCAAACTCATTTCCCACTGCACTCCAACAGCGGATTGAAATTCAATCTATGCTAAATTATAGTAACTGGTCTGTCCCATGATTCCTCATGCATTCCTGCAACATTTCATCCCTCCCAAAAAGCTTTATTTATGTTCCTAAACGTTTCATGAGATTCAGTAAACATACTAAATGTTGTCACATGAAAAATGTCTAAAATATGCTCGCGTTCTTAATCAATCGAATTACATGTATAGAGATGGATTATTAAAAATGGATATCAAATGTTAATTGCAAATCATTTGTTGTGATCCAAAAACCCATGAAGTCAACTTGCTTGTAAATAGAAAATACTTCTCAGCACCAAATAAGAGTATCCCAAATAAAAGCCAAGCATTTATTACGTAGTGAAGCTTCAAGTTCTGATAAATGGGTTAGAGTAACTTACAGCCATGACCTGCTGCAGTCTCATATTCTTCTCTTTAAGAAAATTTACATAAGTCTTTTTTCATTCCTTTTACTTGGCATAATTGTTACTGTTCATTCTTGTAAATATAATAAAGCAGTTTTTCTCTTTTAGTTGGTATAACAAAAATTAGAAAGTTTAAAATAGAAAAGTAACAAACATTATCTATGAATATATTGAATTCTGGACTAATTTCAATAAATTTTGAAGTCATCAATTAAGTTGCAGTAAGAATTTAGAAGCATACCTGCAAGTGTCCTCAAAGCAGCGCTCTAAGTGCAGTATTTATATTAAGAATATGAATATTCTGTTAGGCTAGAAGGGAGACAAAAAAAAGTGTCACATTTCCCTATAAATACAAAATATTCTCTCTTTAGAATCTATCTGATATCTAGGTCCTTGCAGCTAAAGGAGGGGGGGACAGGGAATGAGGTCTACTCTCTACCAAATATCACCAAAATTATGTATACAAATAATATATTCTATCTTTAGCATGGACCGTGGAACACCTCATAGAAATCATGTTGCTTAATGAAGCCCAAACAATCAATTACAATGCCATAAACAATTTCCTATGATGCAAAAGAGAAAAATGAATGGAAAAATGAGGAGAAATGGGGATATTTATACAATTTTGAAGTTTTTTGGGCACATTTTAGGCCAACATGCCTAATTATCAAATAAGAATATAACAAATGATTAAGATTTAGAAAAACATCATTATGAATGTAATCATTGCACCCACTTTCGTAGCTGATAACCCTTCCTAATATCCCACAAATGTAAATATACTAAATTCCATCACTGCAAGTACTCACATTTTGTCATTAGCCACAATTCTCATTAGCTCATTCATGTCATGGGAAACAAGTCATTGAACACCTTCTGAGTGAAGAATCTCCTCTTTCAAGAACCTGATATTTTCTTTAGAAAGAGATTGCGTTAGATTTTCTCCCTTCACAATAGTATTAGCAACTTCAAATGGCAATATTTCTATTTTAATGCCCTTAGGAGTAACACCAGATGCAAAGCCACTGCTAAGATTTAAGTTGGTCATGCTACTCCCGAGAGTATCCAAAGCCTCCACTTCCTTCCCAAGACTAGCTGTACCAGCCCTCCCTAGTAGGGTTCCAACTTCTGAAAATTGTCAAAGTATTCAAATGTATCAGTCTCATAAATTGAAATAATTCAAGAGACATGTTAGAAAACAGAAAAATTATATAAAAATGGATATGGGAAACTATATATATAACATCTATTTAGACTAAATAGGCCCGAATGTCAGTATTAACTTTTAATTACTCACCCAACCAGCAGAAGTTGCTTATAAGTCTCTTTATTATTAATCTAATATGAATTGGTAAGTATCTCAACAAACATTATTAGACAATAACCTTCCAAATGAAGTAAGGACATTATTGAAAGCCCAATGACAATACATAGATTAAGATAATAATCCCAGTGGGTAAGCTCAGGTGCTTAAGTGCTACAGGCTTAATACAGGAGGGCTCAGGGTCGTTTACCCAGGCTGGCTACCTCTTTTTCCTTTAACAATCCTATAATATATTGGTTCGATGCAACCTAGCATTTTGAAAGCTAGAACTAATTTTCATCACCCTGATAACAGTAAGCCAGCAAGCCCCACTAATCTATCCTCTATTATGGAGCCAAAGTATATGGTTCCAGCAACCAAGAACCAAATACAAGATCTTTGGTAGCAATGGATATTTGTCAGTTACACACATTTCATCCCCTAGCAAAAGCTCGTAAGATTAATTTCATATTCACAGATAATATTTTTGCAGTCCTTGAGAAAGCATTTGATGAATTAGTTACTAGGACTAGTGGCGACAATTGGACCATGGTTGGAAGGAATTAATACCTTTATGTCAAATCCAAGATATTAAAATACAAATTCTAATTCAACCCAAGCCTAGCATTTTTACATTCTTGATGGGTGACACTGCCTCTGTTACACAATTGATACTGTATGTAACTGCTGTTACAGGCCTTCTAAGTGTTACAGTAAGAAAAACAAGATTCCTATTTGTGCAACCCTTTGACATCTCATGTCTCTTTAAAGGCTACAAATAGAAAACCAGGCATTCAAATGAAATCTGCATACAAGAAAGATTTCTTCAACATGGAGGCTACTCCTTAGGAAAGGAGAGAAATCCAGAAATCTAGGAACCATGAGGCAGTGGGAGAGTCATCACATCCTCTGCTAGAAAAGTTACATAACTTTCCTTTCCCTAGAAAACATGTGGGTGAGGAATGTGTATGCATGTCTTCATTTGAAGACATATTAAATCGTTCAATTGAGGAAGCTATGAGTTGTCATTGTTCTGTTGCTAGTAGTAGTAGTAGCTATATGTCAAATGATATTTTATGTTCAAATCAAAAGCATTCATCACGACTTGTAGTCTATAGCTCTTTCGATGATGCTATGTCTTCATGTGAATGTCCAAACCAGAGGCAAGATAAATCTTTGACAGAAGAGAAAGAAGCAGCAAAAGTACATAAATTAGAACTTCGTGCATATCACTCTGCAATGAGAGCTTTGTATGCATCTGGACATATAACTTGGGAGAAAGAAACCTTGGCTGCTCCTATTATTGTGAATTCTGCTGAAAAATATTGTTGTGCTTGTGGGAATTGACTATAGAGGGTGGGAGTTGAGTTTTTCTCACTGGTGTATTTTTATGTGACCATTCATCTCCACTTTGATGGTTCCTTTTTCTCTTTGTATATGTATATTTTTTTATAGCTGCCTTTTTCTAGTGGCAAGTAGTTTTCTTAGTGTGGACTTCATCTTTTTTCTTTAAGCTAGCAAAATTATACTTTTAATAGTATACAATATGAATTACAAGCAGTTCAAACTGTTATCTGCTTCCATGGGAAACAAATCAGCAGTGAATTCAAAATATATCGGAGTTTTTTGAGGTATATCTTCACTGACATGGGAATTAAAGACAAAATTTACAAACCCAAAACATTTGACTTTTGACAGGGAAGATGTCATAAATTTGATTTTCTTGTGTCAAATGTAGGTGTAAGGGTGATTTTAGGTGAGACAATTGAAATCCTTCCACCCCTTGATTCTCTAGCAATTTCAACCAAAATCAACTAAAGGTAACCCAGAAAGTATGGCATGAGTCAAGTAACAGTTCTGCTATGCTTGTTTGTGAGATATTCAAGCCAATAACCACATCCCATGGGATTGATTTTTCCTATAGTGCTTTTTTTTTTCTAAATTTCAAGTGATGTAGTCTCAGGTGTTAAAGTTTCTAGTTTCAGGCATATTTTTTTACATTGGAATTTGGAGCTTCGTGCTGGAAAGTTTCAAAATTAAAAATCGTTGTTCTTTTGAAAGTTTTCAAATGGGGAATTTAGTTTCTTTAGAATCTAGATAGAGCTTTCTCCAAAGGGATTTCTCAGTCCTTGAGCAAGCATTTGATGAATTAGTGACCAGAACTGGTAGCGAAAATTGGATCCCTTATCCTTATCCCTTATATTTACTGACCTATTGAAGAAAAGGTATATAGATCTATCTTTCCCCCAGTAAACAAACTTGAGAAGTGTACAGATCTATCATTTGGAAAACAGTGAATAAAAGGTATACAGATCCCTTATCCTTATCCCTTATCTAATGTGTCTGTAGTTGTTGGATAGCAGCATATAGAGAACCTGCTGGTAGGTTATAAGGGCAGACTTTGGGTTAGTTTTAGACACCAAAAGGATGCACTTCATGGGATAGCCTTATCCTTTTTCTAAGTGAAATGGATGAAGCAGCAAATGAGTATCAAATCAGAGGTGTTCGTGGTAAATAAAGCATGCATGACTGGTGAAGGAGATAAGACACATTTATAAGTTGCCTTGTTAACCATAAATGGAACAGAGTCTAGAGAGATATTTGGTCATGAATATGACAAGAGTGGCATGCTTGTCAGATCTGCTTCAGATGAACTCACATTTTGCATTTGAAAATCTAATCAGATGTAAGAAATCAGGTGTGTTTTCAAGGAGACTGTGAAAAATGTAAGACATGTAAGTTAGAAGCTTATATATGTTAAGTGTCATAGTTAATTTGTTGGCAAGTACTCATTCCAAAGTAATAGACTGGCACAAATTGGAATGCAATATTTTTACACTAATAGCTTTCACAGTAATGAATATAATTCTAAATACTTAGAAGTTCATTCACTGGTCAAGGACTAGTTATTTTTTCTAGTGAATGGAATTCTGATCCATCCATATTTCAATTACTGAATTTCATTGTTAGTCATTTATGCTTGAATGCAATAAAAAAAAGAAATAGTAAGGTATCCTCTTGAGCATGATGCCCCAAAATTTATCAGAGAATGAGGAGCTGAAGGAGGCTTTGTCACTCTGGAACCATGTTCTCTGCCTTTGTATCTATAGTTCTATCCATGGAAATAATACAATTGTAATGCATCAGTTCATTCAAAGATTAGGTTTCTATGACTCTGAGTACCCAAAGAGCAGGAATCAACGTCCTCAATCACATAGGTGTTTAATATAGTTATTTCCACTCTATACGATCATGCTATTCATGTTGTGTTAAGATTTGGAGTCCTTAAATAGATATTTTTCTTCATCTCAATATTTATTCTGTCCACTCAAAACTGGCAAGAGCATTTGTAGCTGCATTGTAGCAGTCACCATATTACCCCTGACAACCTATACTACTTGAAGATATGGTAGTGGCTATGTGGAGTTCGTAATACACCCTTGTGAGTATCAAATGGATTCTTCATTGTATTTTCCATAGAAGTTTGTAGTAGCTTGTTTAGGTAATTCATTATATTATATTTTTGTTTGTATCTTTTGGACAATGTGACTCCAATATGTGGGCTACAAATAAATTCATCAGCTATGCATGAAGTATTTTATAAACGCTTGAAGTGCGGCAGGAAATAAGTTATTTAGGCCACATTTGTGAGTCTGGACTCTAAACAGTATTTTGGATCTGCTTTTATCTTAAACAGAATGATATGACCATGCTATTGAGTAGGACAGTTAAAAGAGTTAAATGAAAATATTTTCCTAGTTAAAGAGGCAGTCAATACACGGCCATTCTTTATCTTCTTCACATGAAGAAAAGGTGAATCTTGTTATAGAAGACCGTAGATTAATACTTCTTCTACTTCATATCTGTTACAAATGAGCCCGTTTAGGCAATTGGATGGCAGCTTGCTAACCAAAAGGAAATTGCATCTGTTTTCTGGAGAAACGTGCTGCAAAATTATATCGATAAAACAATACAGTGCTTTAAACATATTAAAAAAAGAGATAAGGATATATAGTGCTTCCAGCATATTAAAAAAGGAGTAGGAAAGTTATTTAAAAATATTTAAAAAAGAAAAAGATAAGGGAATATAGTACTTTAAGCATATGGGAAAAAGAGAAAAAGAGCAGGAAAAAAGGCTTTCCATTGATGAAATCATGAATTTCTCCCAAAATGCTTCTTTTAAGCCTGTCAAAACAAAAACCAGCAGGTGGGAGCCAGAATCAACAAGTCTCTAACAAAATAATGTACACAACCAAACTAGTAAGAGTATTCCCCTTACCAAATACCAAGATCCATGTAAAGGTGAGGCATCATCTCAAATGCAGAAATAGACTAGCAAGCAATCAATAGTACCAAGCAAAAGTTACCCACGTGAAATACAGAGCACTCCAAGGGCTTAGGTCTCAAAATGTGCAGTAGACTAACAATCAATAATACCAATCAAAAGTTACTAATCCAGGCAACTATAGGGAATTTCCCTTGAACAGTTATTCACAAACACCCAGTAAAACCCTTATAGCAGAAACCAATTACCAGATATCCAAGCTTCTGTTGTTTGTAAAAAATACAGCAGTTAATGAAAATGGGGAGGTTTCCAGCCGAGAGGATTCAAATTCGAGCTTCTGGCAAGAATGAAGTTGATCTAGATTACTACCACCGCCACTTGCTGAGGTAACATCAAGGGAAAATCACCGCAGTTGGATATGGCATTTTTTGCCATGCTCAGAGTTCATGAGAAAAAGGTCGAACAAGCTTGAGCGAGAAAAAAAAATTGAATAGGGAATAATGGAATTATGGGAAAGAAGCATAAAGGTCGAAAAAGCTGAGCAGGAAAACCATTGAATTACATAGTGAAGCAGTTAACCATTAAGCGTCGTTATTCTGACACCCCCAAAGCATCGCTATTGTGACGGCTACCTCTATAAATTGCAATTGTGACACTTAGACAAAGTGTCGCAATTGCAACGTTTGGAAGAATTCATCACAATAGCGACGGTTTGGGGCATAGTGTCGCAATTGCAACGTTTTCCTCAAAACGTCGCAATTGCAACACTTTGTCTAAGTGTTGGTATTGTGACACTTTTCTGTAAACATCAGTATAGCGATGGTTTCAGGCGGGATTTGAAAAAGTTGAAAAAATTTGGGGAAATTTCCGACATTTGGTCAAAAGTGTCGGAACCAAGTGTCGGAATTTCCGCCAAATGTAGTAGTGACATAAATAAGGAAAGAAATAAGATGAATATATCCCTAGGTGAAAACCTCCTCTGAGGAACCCAGGGCAGGCATGCAGAATGAAAACATCTCCATAGGGAAGATGAATGTCTAAAAAAAAGAGAAGAAAGAAAAAGAAACATAAAACAAAAGGGGGGGTCCTTGAAACAAATTTTCTAACACTTTTATTTTATAGAAATCTAGAGAATCAATGGGATAGCAGTGGAAGAGAATAGTCCACAGTCCATTTCTCCATTTCCCCAACCAACCACTACATTTTCATCATCGTTCAACCACCTCACTACCTTTATACATCTCTTAGAAAGAAATTTGACCCAATTTTTTCTCAATCTTGCAGTGCTACAAGATTTTCCTAGACTGCTACATGACTAACCAAAAATTCTACAGGATTGAGATCCACATGGAGAAAGGGGCCAAAGGGTGATGTTTCTCCTAAGGAAAGGTTACGATAGGTACATGTAACTTCCTCGACCTCTCATCAACTACATTCGACTTATTCCATCCTTAGGATTCCACATCTAGCCATTGAAAAAACACACAAAAACTTCCTTCACTCTTCACTTGAACTATGGTCAAATTATACATCTTCATGAAGTTTTGTATGTTAGGTCCCTATATTACTAGTGTAACCCCTTATTTTTGGTAGTTTAGCCCCCTTATTGTTATTTTTGTACCCCTGTCGCCCCAATATTGCTATTATTGTGCCCCATAAACCCCATTATTGTTATTTTTGTGCCCATACATTATTATTGTTAGGTCGACTAGGATTATATTGTGACCACATGGACTCCTATATATAAAAAGGAGCTTTTCATTTGAATGATCCAACAATTGTTCATTTATGTAGTGTATTGGAGGTTTCCCCCTTGAAGTGGCTGATTTCTAAGGCGTTGATATCTCTTTTCTTCTATTTTTGGAGCTGATTTCATCACATTTGGTATCAGAGCCTTCGATTCTAGGGTTTCATTGCACCAAATAGGCCATTGTGGCATGTTCACTATAAAATTTTTTCTACGAAGGTTGAGAAGCTCTAATTTTTACAGAGCGAAGCCGAAATCCTAAGGAAAATCTTATAAAAATTTCAAATCTTGGTTCACAATATTTTTGGAGATATGATCTGTGCACGTTAGGTTTTTGTCAAGCTCCTGAATTTCACCTAAACACGTCATCATGGAATTATCACTCTAACTTGTTTTATATGAAGGTTCAAAAGCTAAAAATTTTATAGAGTGAAGCCAAAATCCTGAGAAACATCATGTAAACATTTCAGATCTTTGTTGGCAATATTTGGAGAGATATTATCTGTGGAATTTAGGGCTTTTTCAAGCTCACGAATTTCACCTCAAAGAGGTGACCATGGGAAAATCGTCATAACTCTCTCTCTGAGCATCAGATTGGAATTCTGTAAAAATTGGCTACAAGTATACAGACTGAAGTTTTCTGTGTATCAATTTCAGAGCCACAAGAAGAAACAATGACATGTGGCACATCGTAAAAGTTTTCTCTACTGAACTAATCGATAATTAGGTCATTGTGGGAGATTGGTTATAACGTTACCTTGAAGAATCCAAATCAGGTCAGACCTGTGGCATTCAAAAAAATATTCATAGGGATGCTATAGGGCTAAATTTCAGATATTGAAGATCTAAAATCAGAGAGATAATTCAATTTTAATATCGAACTCCTCAAAAGAAAGAAAAGGGTGTGTATTTTTTTTTTGAATTACATAAGTCTTGTGTGAAAAATCAGTTTGAAGTGATTCCAAGGGCATATTGAAGCATAGATATCAGTATTGGGTTCTAAAATTCAACCTAAAAAGCTTTCAACACCCATTAAGCCTTCATAAGGCTCTACTCTGACTCATGAAGATGAAGAAATGAAACATGACATATCAAAATTACAAGACCAAGTGCACCAAATTCTCGCAAAGAGCAACAAAAAATGAAATGGAAGTTTTGATGAAAGGCATGGAAGCTAATATTGATGGTTTGAAGAAAGTCTTGGAAGCTAATATGGATGGTTTTAAAATGGCATAAATAGCATGGAAGCTAGCATGGCAGTTGAGATGGAGGGCATGTAACTTGGCATGGAAGCTGGCATGGAAGCGAAGATGGATGACATGGAAGGCAAGATAAATGAAAAAATGAAATACAACATGGAAGACATGAAGAATGATATAAAGGAAGACATGCAAGGTTTGATGACGAGGTTGATAAAAGAAATTATTCCTACTACCGGAAATATAGTAGAGTAAACTCATGATGAGAAAAAAAAAAAAATGTTAATCGTGATTTCATAAACTCTAATATTGGATTGAAAACCCACCATATTCCAAATATTGATATGAGGAAGTTTTATGGAAAGGATTCTGTAACATTGATACTACATATGGAGAAATATTTTTATCTCAATAATGTGCAAAACACACAAAAGGTATGCATTGCAACTTTATATTTAGAACAAAATACATTTGTATGGTATCGATGGATTTGCTCCCGCAAAACAATTGTCACTTGGTCAATTTTTATGGAGGAAATGATAGAAAATTATGAGGATACAAAGAGAAACACATTCTTTAGCCAATTGATAAATCTCAAACAAAAGGGTTCGGTGGTGGAGCACATTGAGGACTTTCAAAAATTGAATATAAGGGTAGTTGATATTCGAGAGGAACAAAGGATTGATGTCTTCATAGGGTCTTTAAAGGACAACATCTAACATGAACTTTGAGTTTGGCAACCTGATTCATTGGAGAAGGCATTCAGGCTGGAAATAAAAATTGAATGTAAAATTATGGTGACAAGGAAGCCTACCACTCACATATATAAAGATGGAAGTGTTGCATCTCCTAGACTTCCACAACCTACAAGGTTGAAACCATAGCAATTGGAAGAAAAAAGAGAAAAAGGGCTTCGCTATAGTTGTGATAGAAAATACAGTATAGGTCATAAGTGTGTTGAGAAGAAATTATTTTACATAGATTGTGAAGAGGAGGAAGAAAATGAACAAGAAACTTCAAAATAAGATGATATACATCAGGAACCTACCCTAGAGAAAGAAGAAATGAGTCCGACCATATCGTTTAATGCATTGGTAGGAATTACCACTCCTCAAACCCTCAATATATAAGGACATATCAAGAAGAAAAAGGTAATAGTGTTGATTGATTTAGGTATCACCCATAATTTTATTCATTGTAAGGTAGGCAAGGAATTGAATTGCTTCCTATACCCAGCACCAGAATGTCAAGTGATGGTTACAAATGGAGTAACTATAAATTTCTCTTGAAAATCCCATATTATCAAGCTATCCATGGGGGAATATATATTGAATAGTCCAATGATTTCCATTCCAATGGGAGGTGCTGATGTTGTACTAGGAGTACAATGGTTACAATCTTTGGGACAATAGCTTTTAATTTTCAAGAACTTTTCTTGAATTTTTTTTTCAGAAGGAAAGGAAGTCGAATTACGGGGTATCGCAGGAAATTAAGGAAAGATAATAAGCTCTAATGTCATGAAAAATATTATAAAGAAATAAAAATGAGGTGTAAATGTACAATTATGCTCACTAGAAGTTCCAACATCAAAATCATGTATTTCTCCAGATCTCCAAAAGGTCTTGGACAATCATTCCAAGGAGTTTGAAACTCCCAAAGGAGTCCCACCTAGTCATGATCATGACCATGCTATTCATTTGATTCCAAGAAGTTATCCTCCAATCATCAGGCCTTACATATATCCTTATGTCCAAAAGATCGAAATTGAATGTATGATTGCAGAAATGTTAGAGGTTGGTATAATTCAACCTAGTCAAAGTTCTTTCTCTACTCCAGTAATATTGGTGCACAAGAAGGATGGATGATGGTGCATGTGTCCAGATTATAGGGAGCTCAATAAGCTCGCTATTAAAGATAAATTTCCCATTCCCATGATTCATGAATTATTGGATGAATTACATGGAGCAATTTATTTTACAAAGTTGGATCCTCATTCAGAATATCATCAAATTAAAATGAAGATTGAAGATATTCTGAAAATAGGATTTCAAACTCATGAGGGTCATTATGAATTTTTGGTCATGCCTTTTGGCCTTACGAATCCACCTTCGACATTTCAAGGGTTCATGAATTCCAATTTCAAACCATTCCTTACAAATTTTTTGTTTGTATTTCTTAATGATATACTAATCTACAACAGGTCTTGGAAGGATCATGTTCAACATGTTGATAAGGTGCTTAAACTATTAGAGGAGAAACAATTATATGAAAAAGCATCCAAATGTTTATTTGGAGTTCAATAGGTGGAATATATTGGTCATATTGTATCTCATGATGGTGTTAAGGTAGACCCTCGCAAAATTAAAGCCATTAAGGAATGGAAAATCCCCACAACCATAAAGCAGTTGCAAGGATTTCTCAGGTTAAAAAGGTGTTATCACAACTTTGTTAAGAATTATGGGAGAATAGAAACACCTCTAACAACATTGAAGAAAGATGCGTTTTCATGGACTCTTGAAGCATCTAAGCCCTTTAAAAATCTTAAAGAGGAAATGTACCTAGCACCGGTCTTAGCTACGTCAGACATCAAAAAAACCTTTATTGTGGAATGTGACGCCTTAGGAAATGGAATTGGTGTTTTTTAATGCAATAAGGAAGACCAATTGCTTTCGAAATTCATCCAATCAAAGGAAATTATTTACATAAATATATTTATGAGAAGGAAATGTTGGCAATGCTACATGCACTAAAGAAATCGCGACCTTACCTAATGGGAAGACACTTCAAGGTAAAACTGATCATGATAGTCTTAAGCACCTTTTAGAACAAAGATTATCTTTAGAAAAACAACAAAAATGGGTCACAAAGATGTTGGGTTATGAATTTGTAAGGGTTCATAAAGATGTTGGGTTATGACTTTGAAATCATCTACAAAAAAGGGACGCTAAATGTTGTTGCAGATGCACTCTCAAGAAAGGATGAAGAGGTGGAATAATTGCTTTGTGCCATGTCTATTATCCAACCAAATTGGATAACCAAAGAAAGGGATGAATGTGAGAAGGACGAAGAAGTGTGGACACTCATTCAAAATTTGCAACAATATCCTACTACATCTGATAAATTTAGTTGGAAAAATGATTCCTTATGGTACAAAGATCGCTTATATTTTTGTAAGAATTCCCAACTAAAACAAAAGCTTCTTTTGGAATTGCACACTTCTCCTTTAGGAGGACACTCGAGATTTTTAAAAGCATACAACAGGGTGAAGAAAGAAATTTTTTGGGATGGCCTTAAATCTGATATTCAAAAGTTTGTGGCAAAATGTTTGCTTTTCCACTAAAGTAAACTTGAGACAATTAAGACCCTGTGTCTTCTACAAACTTTATCAATTCCAATTCAACATTGGGAGGATATTTCAACGGATTTTATCACATGTCTACCTATGTCTGAAGGAACGAGTGTCAAAATGGTGGTAGTTTATATACTTACCAAGTATGCACACTTTTGTGCATTATCGCATCTATTTAAAGCAAGTACAATTGGCACTGCATTTATGGAAACAATTCAAAAGCTACATGGAAACCCAAAGATTATTGTAAGCGACAAAGATCCAATTTTTACTGTAAATTTTTGGAGGGAATTATTTTCTTGTTTGGGTACTCAACTACCTCATAGCTCATTTTATCATCCTCAATATGATGGTGAAACTGAGATAGTGAACGAATGTTTGAAAGGATATATTAGTTTTTTTGTATTTGATAAACAAACACAACGGGTTAACTGGTTACGTCTGGCTGAATGGTGGTATAACACTTCCTTTCATACTATAGCAAAAATGATTCCATTTATGGCAGTTTATGGATATCATCCACCGTCCATCACATCATCTTTAAGATAAAATTCTAAGGTTCAAGCAGTGGAAGATCACATCGATCATCAACAACAAGTTCTCCAACTCTTAAGTGATAACCTAAATTTGGTGCAAAATCAAATGAAACAATAGCCATATAAAAATCGCAGCGAGAGAAGTGTTGATGTAGGAGCCTGAGAATTTTTTTGACTACAACCATACAAACAAATGTCCCTCAAGAAAGCTAAGAAGGATAATATATTATCTCAAAAGTACTATGGTCCTTAGAAGGTGTTGCAAAAGACTGGTACTATGGCATACAAACTGGAGCTTCCTACTTCTTCATGAGGGGATCTAGTTTTCCATGTTTCATGCTTAAAGAATGTTATAGGTGACAAAATTCTAGTTCAAACAATATTTCGAGAACTTGATGAGGAAGGAAAAATCATATTCAAACCTGAAGCAGTCACGGAAACAAGAAATCGACATCTATGAAATCGATTAATTTCATAGTATCTCATCAAGTGGAAGAACTTACCCACTGAAGATTCTACATGGGAGGATGAGAATTTTATACAGAAGCATGATGAACTCAAGCATTGAGGACAATACTTTTTTGAAGGAGAGGGGCATGTTAGGTCCCTATATTACTAGTGTATCTCCTTATTGTTGGTAGTGCAGCCCCCTTATTGTTATTTTTGTACCCCTGTAGCCCCCATATTGTTATTATTGTGCGGCATAAACCCCATTATTGTTATTGTTGTGCCCTTACATTATTATTGCTAGGTCTGATAGGATTATATTGTGACCCCATGGACTCCTATATATAGAAAGGAGGTTTTTTCATTTGAATGGTCGAATAATTATTCATTTATGTAATGTATTGGAGGTGTCCCCTTCAAATTTGTTGATTTCTAAGGTGTTGATCTCTCTTTTCTTCTATTTTTGGAGCTGGTTTCATAACATTGTATGCGCCCAATTTGAAGAATACTTTGGTGCCTATTTATGTGATGGAATAAAAAGGCTTCAAGGTAGCATGCATTGATGGAAATGTACGTGTATGGAATAGAAACTTCAAATATGCTTTCACTATTGGATTTATGGTTGATGGTATTTATCAAGTTGGTGGAAGCCCAATGGGAGCATTGGAAAGTGATACCTATATTCAATATGAGTTGATCTCACGAATTCCCGAGGTTCATATGAACCATGAAGAAGCCTTTCAAGGTTGTGCAACCAGGAAACATACAAAAGGGCCATTCCCTACTAGTGAAAGTAAGAAAACTAATATTCTTCAATTGATCCATTATGACCTATCTGGTGCGTTGCCCATAAATCCTTAAGGAGGATACACATACAATGCAATTTTTGTGGATGACTTCTCACACAAACCATAGTTTTATTTCTTAAACAATATAGATGATTTATTCAAGTGGTTTCATTCTTTTAATGAGTTGGTGGAGAATCAAATAGGAAATAAGATCAAGATGTTCAGGACTGAAAATGGAACCAAATATGAATCCAATGAATTGAATGAATTTTGCAGAGAGGTTGGAATTATGATGGATACAATTGTTCCATATACTCTAGAGAAAAATGGTTTTTTTGAAATAAATAATCAAACCATTATGGAAGCCACCCATTCCATGATCTATGATCAATGTCTATTGAAATTCTTATGGGGAGAATTTTCTAACACTATTGTATATGTTCAAGATAGAAGTCTTAATCAAGCTTTGAATTTTAAGACACTTGAAGAAGTGTTCATTGGTAGGAAACTTGATTTTTCTCATTTTATAATCTCCGATTTCCCTATGTATTTTCAAGTGCCTAAAGAGAAAAAGAATGAGTTGGAATATTATGGAAAGAAATGTGTATTTGTTAGATACAATGAAAATTCAAAGGCATATATAATATATCTTCCTGGTCAAAGAGAGGTAGAAGTAAGTAAATATTTTACGTTTTACAAATAATTTTGCGTTGGGAAACCCAATGATATCCCCATTTCAAGAAAGGCTGATGATATTGCTAAAATAAAAGAAGAACCCTTGATGCATGAGGTTATGTCTGATGGCGATGGCCTAAATGATCCTCTTGATCCACTTCCTTTTGATCCCTCTAACTAAAGGAAAATACCACTATGGGTCAAGTATACACTTCAAGATTTTGAAAAACATGCCGCTCGAAGAGGAAAATTTCGAGAAAGTTATAAGCCCAATAGGTATTAAGGGTACTTGGCTACCATGAGTAATATTATTAAAAGAGTTCATAAAGCACCAAATATGAAAATATTATGTCTAATGAAGATTGATGTTTGGGAAGTGGAGACGAGACCTGAGCAAAAGTCTATGGTCAAATCAAAATAGATATAAAAAATTAAACATGGAGCTTATGGAAGTGTTGAAAAATATAAGGCAAGATTTTTTCCTCTTTGTTTCTCTCAAAAGGAAGGAGTGGACTATGATAAAATATTTGCATAAATTGCTTGATATACTACTATCCAATCCATAAATTCTCTTTCTTCCAATCAAGGGTGGAGCCTACATCAAATGGACGTTGAGACTACATTTTTTTCATCGCTTACCTAAGGAGGCAATATACTTGGAACAACCTCACGATTTTGAAGTATATGATAGAAGGAAACATGTATGTGGATTGAAGAAAGCCCTCTATGGGCTAAAGAAATCCCCTAGGTATTAGTATGATAGGATTTACAAGGATCTATGTAGATCAAAACCTATACTTCAATGCTTAAAAGGATATGCCACTTATTTTTGTGTTGTATTTCGATGATTTAATTTTTACTAGTGTAGATCCTATAATTTATCAATAAAAGAGAGAGTTGACTTCCGGATTCCTGATGTAGGACCTAAGACTGATGCATCACTTCCTAGGGTTTGAGGTAATGTAAAATCTAGGAAATATTTTCATTTCTCAAGGGAAATGCATTGTGAAACTATTAGAAAGCTGTGGGATGGTGGAATGCAAGTCTATGCATATGCCGATGGAGATAAATTTCTAGAAGATATACATAGAAGTATTTTTATACTTGAATTGGGAAATCCTTTTGAATATAAAAAACTTGTGGGGGGCTGTTGTTTTTGGTAAAGTCTCGACCAAACATATCTATGTAGCACTATCAACTATGGTCTGAGATACACTACATAAAATTTTAGGATTCATGGATATTCTAACGTTGATTAGGCTGAGTGTGGTTGATAGAAAAACCATGTTAGGATTTTTCTTCTCTTTGGGATTTTCTTCAATTTCATGGATGAGCAAGAAGTATGGCCTATTTTAAGGCACCACCAAGGCCAAATATATTCTAGTTATTATGGCCTATTGTGAAGCTATTTGGTTGAGGAAGCTCTTCAGTCAAATATTTTAGCATATATTGAATACCATCGTTACTTATTGCAATACCCAAAGTAGGATACACTTTTTGGAGAATCCCATGTTCCATGGCTTCTCCATTCATATTGATATTAGGTACCACTTTATCTAGGATATGGTACAATGAGGAGAAATACATATCCATCACATCAACATTGATGAACATGTTATTGAAATTTGCACAAATAACATGGGAAATTCCAAGTTCTTAACATTATGAGAGATACTTGGAGTCATGGAAAGACACTCCTATGAGGGTATCACTTGAGTTGGAAATTGACCTCTAGCAATATCAGGGGGGCTTGGGGTACTTCTTGGAGCTATATGAGCACATGGTGAGTGATTCTCATTCTCATGTGGAGTATATATCCGAGTAAATTTGAGCATAAGATGAGTGGTTAACCTTCCCTTATAGTTTATGACATATCCATAAGATGAGTAGTTCTCCTTCTCCTATGGCATGTGAGAAAAATAATTGGTTCGCCTTCTCTTGTGAATGCCTCAACATACGTCCTACCCTTGCAGTATATGATTCTTGAGAAGTAACTATAATTTTGCCAATGAGTTGGGAAAAGTGGTTAGGGACCATAGCACTATAGATGGACACATGATTTTTGACAATTTTATTACTCATGATCATCTCTGAATGGGATTCCACCCCTATTTATATGGGTCGAATTTTGCATATGGAGTGGTGATATCTTGTGACTCATTTTATATCGATACGTCGTATTATCTATATCAGTCTTCAAAAGAGATGAGATGAGATGAAAATATATTGAATGATTATCAGAATGGAATGATGATGATGGATATTGGGAAGTGTAATTCTCCCTAGTTGAGAGGGGGTGTTAAAAAGTGTAACTAGCTCTAAATTCCACTTTGGGAAGCTCATTGGCCTTCGATAACTATTGGAAAATATTCCCATTTACGAGAGGACCAAAATTGACCCAGGAAGCACTAAAATAAGTCATGGAGAAATATGTTTTTTAAGTCAATCCCCCAAGAGTACAATTGGTCAAGGTTAGCTTGGGGTAAATTAAAAAAATTGAACCCCATAATTGCATATCAATATAGGAGACTCTCATCCTCATTTGACACATAAACCACAAAACATATTTTTATCTCTCCTTCATTGATTGCGTCGTACAAGTTTGAGGCAGCCTAGTCTTCTTCCATACATGCAATTTGTAAAGCTGATTTGATCTACACTGTTTTTTTGTTCTTGATGAGTCTTTAACCACCACTAAATTTGGACCTTAAGGGAATATTTGACTACAATTTGACTAGGGATGTGTATTTCCAAACAGGCCGTATTATCCGGCACAAAAAATGAGGCAAAAGGAGTTGTTTGACCAAGGTTGACTGCAAATTTGTAAGCCTATTTTGACCACCGGATGACTTCATGGTTTGGTTGGGTTTGACCATTGATTTGTTGATTTTTTTGTTGTTTTTTAGCACCAATGAAGATTTAGTTTGACTAAGGTTGACTGAGCTCAATATGGAAATTTTGTCTATTGTTTTGACCATTGATTGTTGATTGGTTAGGGAAAGTTGACTGTTGCTCACATTTCAAAATTGCACTCCTTCATCAAGTTGATCAGTTTTTCATTGATTTGGGTAATTTAGAAAATTCAAGTCACAATGAATTTGACTCTCATCATTTTTCTCTATTGGAAATTCTCTCTCTCATGAACATTTGATATCTTATCATAAGAAGGATTGATTAAGGGTTTTCCCTATCTTGGGGTTTTTCTGTGGCTTTAGCCAAATATTATTGTTCTCCTGTTTTGACGTGTCTTTTTCATTTATAGTTATTTTCTATCTACATTTACTATCACTGTGAATTAATGGTTTATGTGATTTCTATTGAAAATTAAAGTGGAATTGACACTGGACTAATAAAATACATTGAAGTATTTTCCCAATAGAAAGATTGAGGTCACTAAACTTATTGACTATGGTTGTAACCTACTTTTGATGAAAATGAATGAATAAAAAAAGTCTGCCATGGTTACAAAAAAAAATAGCTAAATAATTTTCTATCATAACATATTAAATATATTCTCAAATTCTCAAAAATTTATTTTATCGAATTATGTATTAATAAAATATAATAATATCTCCTTGACGATTTGTTATTTTTCTTTATCATAAAAATATGGAAAATCAATCTAACAGTATGCAGTAGGTTGATACCTCTCTAAAAGTGCAATATATCTTGGCTTTCTCTGCCCAACTTCCTCACAGGAGAGGATATAGCTGTGAATTGTCCTCGACAAATCGAAATGAATAATATAATCGTATGTTTGAGCATTGATACTGTTCATCGTGAAACAAATATGTACCTATTCAATCATTCATTAAAATAATATATATAATATAATATTTTATCACAAATGTAATTTTTTACAACATATATTATTATAATAATAATATCTATACTAACCTTATCAAAACCACCAAATTTTGGTGACATTTGCTTCATTTTCAAACCATTCACATGTATCAGAGTTGAGCCAACTGAATAGTCTCCGTAAGTATCCTTATACTCAAAATAATCGAGTGACTTCATGAACATCAATATTGAAATAGTGAAAGACATCTCTTTATATTCCCTGTCAAATTGAAATAAGTCAAAACTTTTTATTTAATTAAAAACTAAATAAATAAAAATAAATAGAAATACACAAATATCCCCAAACATCTTACCCTGAAGCGAGATAACGCAGTAAAGCATGGATTTTTGGAGTAACATAACCCTCCTTAACACCAAATAGATTTCCCTCTTTGATATTCCCATTATTCTTCAAACATGTATACGTTGAAAGAAAAAGATATATATAAATTTGTTATATATATATATATATATATATATATATATCTGTGTGTGTGTGTGTGTGTGTGTGTGTGTGTGTGTGTGTTTTGGCATCGTTTGTTAATTTTGGCTCTATAATTTGAACAAGAATTGAAGTTTGTGGTTGATACTTTGCATATTGGTAGGAATATAGAGTTTCTTGGTTAGCAAAAATAGTGTATGGTTTGTATGGTTTCATGGAATTTCGGCAGAAGGGGTCATTTCATTCCTCAGCATAGAGTTGCCAAGATGAGGATGGGTTGATGAGTGTTATATGACATGTATACCATTTTGGAATTTATTGTAGTTGGGATATGGTAAGTATTTTATGATTTAGATTTTGGATTAGTGGTAAGTAGGTATAAATAAAAGAAACACATATCTAGAGGATTTCTTTTCTCTAATGCATTTTATAAATTATTTATTTAAGTGTTTTTATTAAAAATATTTAAAGGTGTAAGAGTCCATTGCCTAGTCAACATGGTGGCTTGTCCCAATATATTAATGAAAAAGAAAATTTTATGCATAATAGGTTTTCGCATAATCAGTCACAAACATTTATACATGAGATATTTTCTCATAATTTATGTTCATTCATGTATTTTATGTAGATCATGAACATATCGAGTGTTAGGGACCAACTATTATTATAGAAAGAGAATATGAACCATTTGAATCTACAACATATGGTGCATGTTGAAACTCATATGATTAGGGGTGAAATTCATGAGTAGTGTCATAAGTCTTATATATGCACCATGTAAAACCATCATTGATGATGGACATTGTAAAGGACGTTCCTTTTACTTTAGTTACCCTTTCCTCTACCTTTTTTTATTCTTTGATTATCTTTTTTTCACAATTCATTAATTTATTTTGATTCCCCTATTTCAATAGGGAAATATCATCACTTATAGGTGTTTTAGTGTTCTTTATAGCACTTTTATGCATCAGACTAGGGTTGATAGTATCATGTGAGGGGATAAAACTCAAGATAATTTGGCTATGAAATATATGATTCATCCCTTGCATTTATTTTACATTCTAACAATTTCTTCCTACTCTTTTGTTAAATCTTACAACAACATGAAACTCGGGGAATTTCCAAACACCTTCCTCGCATAGTCGGAGGAAAAAAAGGAACTAAGACAACCGACTAATGCTTAAAAAATTCAAAATTTGGGAGAATGGAAAACAATATTAATGGAAAGTGTTAAGCATGGAATAATATGTGCACATTATCTCTATCTAGGCCTCACATATATCCCACTTATAAACAAGGAAAGACAAGTTATGTCGTGATTACACTTAACTAGAACGAATCAATAACGCCATATCTTAAATTGGGCAAGTAATATCTGTCCAAAATGTCATGAATTTTTCAACTGACTAATAAACAAATCAAACGAGAGGGGTATGGAGGATAGGATGGACCAAAGGGGTTGGTTATGGAAGGATATGGGCATGTTATAATCAAGTGAGAGGGTTATGGAGTATAGGATGGACCAAAGGTGTTGGTTATGGAAGGATATGGGCATGTTATCTCTATGTAGGCCTCTTGTGTATAACCATTGTAAACAAGGAAAGTTATTTTGGTCGTTACACTTGTATAGAAAATATTGAAGACCAAAACGCTAAAATAAGTTATGCAATATCTCTCCAAAGTGTCATAGTCCATTATTTTCTTCAATTTCATAACAAATTCTCCATGCTTTAAACATATCTCATTATCTACAGGAAGTATTTAGTAACCCAAGATGTTATGAAGGATTGAAAAAAAATTATATTTAGGATTTAGATGTGATTTGAGAGGTAAAAATTGAAATCTAAGGAAAATGAAAGACTATCTCATTGAGAAACATCCTTCACCAAAAGAAATTTGCATCAAATAATTTATGTTCGTAGCTTAGGAGATGAAATAAGCATGTTGCAACACAACCTTACTTTTATGCTCAAAATTTCAATTTCATAATTTATTCTCCATGCCTTACACATTTTCCATTATGAATTTTACATGAAAAATACATCTCACTGATGTTTTTGAGAGCTAAAATTTGGAAGATAATGAAAATTCATAGTTATCATGTCAAGAAGTGTCCTTCACCAAAAGAAATCTACATCGATTGATTTCTTTACACATACATTATCAATTTCCCATGAAGAATTAACTAATAATACATATTATGAATGGGATGTAACCCATTTTATGTAGGAATTATGTGTCAACTGAAAACTAAAATTTGAACGCCAAGGAAAATGCTATCCTACGTTATGTCAACGTATCCTTCACCAAATCCACTCTACATCAACTATTTTTAACAACTTATGAGAAGAGATAATAATGTTATAATGCCACCTTGTTATGTTGTTGTGACATTTTTTCTACCACACCACCACGTTGTTACATTTCTACAAAAGCATTGTTGCAAATTCATTGCTACAACACTACCTTGTTATTGAATTACTGCCACACCATTACTATGACACTATTGCTACACACATCACCTTTTTGTTAACTCACTAACCTTAATGTTGCTTCTCTATTACAATCTTGGTGAATATTTTGGATCCCGACTTACAAGGATTCCACATGTATCAAAGGGTTCATGATGAATTACCTAACTACCTATTCTATGAAATAATTATTAGTAAGGGAATGAAACAAGGAAGGGATTCTTAGGTAGGTATGAAATGAGAAAATTATTATTCATTGGGATTCAAACAATTTTGATTGTTCGAAATTTGAGGTAATGATGGTTGGACTATAAATGGATAATGAATTGGAACAACTATGATAGTTCAACCATTCAACCTTCATTTAGGGTCATGGGGTAGCAAATTAGAAAAGGAGGGTTGAAGTAAAATAGGAAGGAACTAATGAATCTAGAAAAGGAGGCCCAAATATATGAGAAGAGAACAACTATTGAGTTTGGTGTGAAAGATATGTTTTGTATGTTGAGGCATGGCATGGAATAGAAATGTAAACTAATTGAAATAACACATTACTATCTATGTGAATAAGAATGAAAATATGTAGCTGTATATTATTATATGTTATGTATAATTTATTAATTATTAGTTAAATATATTTGTCTTAGGCTTATTAATGTGAAAGGGCATGATCAACGATCATGCCTATTCACCAAGGGACATCGTAAGGCTGTATTTAAAGCGTTGGTGATTCCCACTTGTAATCATCTCATCTTTTATCAATAATAATATATAATTATTAAATTTTACCAGATTTTTTACACTCCATTGGTATCAGAGCTATTCGCTCCTCGGATTTTGGTTGTTGTTATCCATTTGGATTTTTTCCACAAATCAACTACAGAAACCCCCGTCACTACTAATTTCTATAGTCGATCTCTATCACTCAACTACTACCGTCATTAACTATCTATTGAGCACCTTACAAACTATCTCTCCTCACACTCAACCTTGACCTCATGACACTCACACTCGCACAAAAACCCCACCTCATACCATCCTCGTTCGCTCTTCCTTTCCCTACGCTAATACCCGCCCCCTCACTGCTCCCTCTCGACCCCACCCCACTCCACTCACACCCCCACCCCTTACTCCTCGGCCCTCATGGCCTTCCCTCTCTATCCATGGTCACACACTTCCCTCCCGCCTCCACTTCCCACCTCTCCTCTAGCCTCCCACTTCTCCTTCCGCCTCGGCCTCGACACCTTCCCTCCCACCTCCACTACCCACTGCTCCTCCTGCCTCCCATTTCTCCTTCCGCCTCGGCCCCAACACCTTCCCTCCCGCCTCCACTACCCACTTTTCCTCCCACCTCCCATTTCTCCTTCCGCCTTGGCCCCAACACCTTCCCTCCCACCTCCACTACCCATCTTTCCTCCCACCTCCCATTTCTCCTTCCGCCTCGGCCCCAACACCTCTCCGTTATGCCTCCCCGCCTTCCCCCACTTCTGCCCCTGCCTCCCCAGACACCCTTTATGCCCCCGCCATCTTCCCGTTTCCATTCAGCCACCACGGGTCGTCCAACATTAACATTGAAATGTGAAAAAAATAAAAAAAAAATTACAACAGTCCGACCCTACACAAACAGGTGTTGTTTAAAACATTGACAAATTTAATTATATAATATATAAAACAAATAGACGGACAGATGTTTTTTAGAACGGACGAAATTTTTTTAGTTATATATATATATATATTATATAATTTACAATTAATAAATATATATTATATATTTATATTTAATTTATATAATAGTTATATAATAATAATAAAAATTATTTTTATTATTTAAAAAACAAAAAGGAGGAAAAAACTAGCAGATAAATATTCACCACCGCATACACGTTCAATGTCGTCATCAATGTCGATGGATGAATTCCAAAAAAATTGCTGGATCTTGAGAAACAGATCAATAATAATTCCGAAGAGTTCGGACAAATATTAGGCTATCTCGAGGGTACAGTTGTAGGAAACTCCAATGACATCAAAAAGCTTCAAGATACGACAAATCAAATAGAAAGAAAAATTTGGCTAAATCATCACGAGGCCATAGAAAATCATAGCCAGGTAATACAAAAGCTAACAGAAATATGCGACAAGATAAATCAGAAACAACAACCAATATTCCCCAATATGGAACATAATCAATAGAACAATTCAGCAAATTCAGGAAATTCAAAAGAGCATCATGAAAAAATTGATTCCCTACATCACCACGAAGATAGTAATGCAGATTCTCAAAATAATCAGCTCTGGAATGCGTTTTCTAATCAATATCCCCTTCTCATTCCACCGTCATCATATCATCGAAAAGAAAAAATCAAGCTACCCAAGTTTGATGGTAATGAAAAAAATAGCGTTGCATGGCTTAATAAAGCCGAAGAATATTTTGAGATTTATGACATTAATAGTGATGAAGAAAAATTAAGCACGCTTCCATGAAAATGGAAGGAGAAGCATATAATTGGTATATGTGGTGGAAAAATATGACGCTTTGTATTAGTTGGACAAAATTTAAGGATGCGTTATTTAAAATATTTCAAGGTATAAAAGAAGAAAATTTTTTTTCAACATTCATCAAATTACGCCAAAAGGGAGATGTGGATGAATACACTCCAGAATGGGAGACCTTAGCAACATGAGTACCCGGATTGTCAGAATCTTGTTTAATTCAGTCTTTCATCTCAGGACTTAAAATCCATATACAAGAAGAGCTCGAACTTGATGACATTACATCAGTAGAACTAGCAAGGCAAAAAGAAAAAGTTGCTGAAAAGAAATTTGAAAGGTTATTGTGGTCAAAATCAGAAAGAGTATATTTGAGACAGAGATTTCCTCAATCTTAAAATATATATAACACAAAATATGTCCCACCCCATCTTCGTGAAGAAGAAAAATCTAATGTGGAAATACAAAGGATGAGAGAGGGCAAGTGAAAACGTTGCGGTGAAAAGTGGGACCCTAAGCATAGGTGCGCAAAAAGAAAAAAGACAAAGAATTTGTATAACTGTGAAGAAACTAATGACTCTAACAATGATGAATCAGATGAAACCACCCCAGAGTTCCCTCCAAAATTATATGACAGAAGCATTACTCAAATTTCCTGATCAGCTATGATAGGTATATCACAACCTCACACACTAAAACTAAAAGGACATATTAAGAAGAACAACGTAATGGTTCTCCTTGACACCAGTAGTACCCACAATTTTTTAGATTCGACTATGGCCAAAAGACTCAACATCTTTCCATTTCCCATGCCCAATATAAAGGTAATGGAGGTCGATGGTAAGAAAATTGAGAAGGTAGGAAATTGCCATAAGGTCAAATTGCAGATTCAAAATTTTAATTTAGAATCTCCATCCTACACCATACCATTACAAGGAGTGGATGTGGTCTTAGGAATTTAGTGGCTACAAACCTTAGGTACTTATTCTGCCAACCATCAGAAGCAGTTTATAAGCTTTAAGTGGGAAGGGCAGAAGCACAAGTTGTATGGATTCCAAACCCCAGAAAATCAAATCGTGTCGTCATCTCAGACGAAAAAGAAGATTAAAAAGGGAGAGACAGCCTATATAGTACAATTTCATCAGTTAGAAATGTTATCTACAAAAAGGAACCACGAAGATTGACCAGAAGTACAAGGACTAGTTCAGAAACACAAAAATGTATTCTAAGACCTACCAATGAAAATGCCTCCTAATAGGGAAATCGAACATACAATAGAATTCAAGGCAGGATCAAACCCTGTTAACATCAAGCCTTATCGCTACCCGCATCACCACAAAATAGAAATTGAGAAGATAATCCAAGACTTTTTAACATTGTGGAGTCGTATCAAAAATCAAGAGCCCCCCTCTCGGGAAACCCAAGCATTCGTCAACAATGTCCATCATTACGTATGCTTTGAGGACAAATCATCTTTAAGAGAGAGGAAATGTTATGTATAATTTATTAATTATTAGTTAAATATAGTTGTCTTAGGCTTATTAATGTGGAAGGGAATGATCAACGATCATTCCTCTTCGCCAAGGGACACCGTAAGGCTATATTTAAAGCCTTGGTGATTCTCTCTTGTAATCATCTCATCTTTTATCAATAATAATATATAATTATTCAAGTTTACCAGAGTTTTTACACTCCATCATCTCCTATGAATAATTATAAATTTCCTCGTGGCATGTCTTAGTTCTTATTTTTATTTTTCTACCATAATTGTATTCAATACAATATATGGTAAAAGACTATATTCATGTAGTCATGTTTTGTTGGAAATTTCTCTTATATCAAGGTATATGATCTTTTTTAAGCTCTTGATATTGGTTCCTTGTTATCTCTACAATATGTATTTTTGGTTGAACCCATGATGGGTTGTTCAATGAACCTATTTCAAGGAAATATGTTAGAATCCAAGACTAGATAAGGCTTGTAGTTGTTAGTTATGTTCAGGGACACTACACAAATTATAGGAATTCTACCATGTAGATAAGATAAAATAAGATAACTTTATTAATTTCCAATTAATGACAATAAATAGTTTCATGGGATTGAAGGATAAAACTAGTGCAACTACAATGTGGCAGTGCAAACACATTTGTTGGAAAATTCCAAAGCTAAATCTAGGATAAATTCAGGTAAATAAGGATAAAATAATAGGAAAAATAGGTAAACACACACACACACACACACACATAACAATATCATGTATAAGGATAGTGAAAAACTTTAGGGTTAGATGTTGGTGATGTCAAGAATGTATAAGTCTAATAGCCAAAAGTGAGTGGGCGACACTGGTGTTGGCTCCCTATCAGAGACCTATGCATCCAAAAATGAGTTTGGTTGCATGATATTTGGGACAATGTAAGAGTGAACGATACTCCTAGAATCTGAGGCCAAAAGTGAAGAAGTTTTATATAAGTCTGTAGCTACCTTTTTGGGACTAGAAAGGAACCCATCAAGGGGCATGGATGGGGATGTTATTAAGGAACCGCCTCGTACTAAATTCTCTAAAAATTTGGGCATGACTGAATTGATGTATTTCTCAACACATCTGCAATGGTCATGAAGGTATTTTTTGCTTCCCAAAGGTAGGGGGATTGTTGAGGGAAGGCGCGTGGTCTCACTTGTCTATTATCTAAGCTACCTTCGAACTCATCTCATCATTTTTTTCTCAAATCATCCATACTAACCTAAAATTATGATGTGATCATTTGAATTGTCTCTAAGTGTGGTGACATATGTAGCATCTAAGTACTATGTCTAAATATCTCTTTGATGAAGAGGGCTAGGCATATCAGGTCAAGATATCGTAAGAAGGTAGACGTGGATATTCCCAACTCTATATAGGAAATGTTACCATCCTATGATATCATAGCACACAGGGCAATAGAAAATGAGGCACAACTTAATCTTCATCTCTTATAGGTGGAAAAACTAAAAGATCCTATTAGATCATGGTATATGGTTATCAATCTCAACTTGAATCCAATGGGACCCATCTCGTAGCTTCCCTAATCAGATCATAAGTGATGGCATTCATCTATTATGAATATAAGGGGAGAATATTATGGGGCCATCCTAAAACTCCCAAAAATTATCTAGATACTAGGTCATCCTTGTTCTAAGACTCCCTAAGGGGCATTTCCATGTGACTTGAATGTATAATTTGTAGATGTCCTATTTGAAGGCCTACTTTAGGATTTGTTGAGACTATAAGAGATGTGTTGGTTATTTTAGGGAGAAAATAAACAGAGGAAGGTCCTTTGGGGAGAGGTATTTAAATTAATTATCTAATATTCCTATATGAACCATCCATGAGCAAAACCTAAGGGGGGTGTTTGAAGTGATAGCCTCCGAAGAAAAAAGTGCAAGATATGGGTATCTCACTTACCCATTAGAAAATTCTCGAAAATGCTTTAATCTATGGAGGAAAGAGACCAGGTAGAAATGAAATCACAGAAAAATGGGTGTGTCTGGAGCTCTTCCCGAATAGTGGGATGTCAAACTACGCATTTGTAGAAGAAGGGTCGCTACTTCCTCTGTGTCATTGTAGTAACATTGGTCCTAAAATCTCAGAACCATAGAGTAACAAGGTTCTCATAATGGATACCATGAAGTGGAACTTGCAAAAAATGTCATGGAACTATGCATGGATGCATTTTTACTCAATGAGGGCTAGGAATTCATAACCTTTACGAATCTCAGGTTGGAATGCATGATGCGTACCTAATATAGGCCCTCTAATGTGACCCCAAAGTACGTATAATATATGGTTATTTCAATCTCTACCTCCCGATGGTATAAGCATAGATATCCAATATATTTCTTCAAGGATTGAAGATTGAAACCTTTATGTCACCCAGGTTAACCTTCAACTATTGAAGGTGACAAAAATTAGCCAATTTGTTAATTTGTCTTTGAAATCCCTCAGGATTTGAGGTTGGAAGACCAAGTAATAAGTGAAGAGGCATAAGGATATTAAAATATGGTGTCATAAGAAAATAATAATTCTCTCATATGTACTCATGAAGAAAAGAATCAAGCACATTAATAGAAATCCCAACGAGAGTTAGAGAGAGGAGACACCCATGCCTCCCCCCATTGGAACTTTGAATAAAGTTTCAAATACAATGGACGACCTTGAAGAACCCTAGAACTGAATAATATAGTCTCATGATAACAATTATAAGGATCTTTGATATGGCAATGTTGTGGAGTGTCTAGAAATTTTTTTCCCTCGAATCCATGTTAAAATATTTTTAGAAAAGTACAAAGAAAATGTAAACCCATAAACAGCAATGAAATACCTTCCCAATAATGTCTCCGAGGGTGAAGATTTGATGAGTCATCTAGTATTCTGGGTGAAATCATACTTTTTCTCCATTTTTGATATTTTGATTCTTCAATTCTTAAGAACAAAATTTTCCTATAAATATTCTTTAAAAATTGTAGAATCCATGTCCCACCATGATAGTGCTATAGTTATTTAGATTACTTTTTTCCTATATTTTTGGACCAAATAGATTATGAGTCTTTTATAAGATAGGGGAGAGCCTAAAAGAACCACACATTAAAAAAAAATCAATGTGATTCAAGTGAGTGGATTCCATGCTTGAGTAATTTAACTTGAAACTCGTCGTCATCGATTTCTCTTTTGGTGCTAAAATATTTAGATACCCTCTTGATAACTAGTTTAAAGAAGAGGTGGCATAAGGTTGTAGGGGAGATAACGTAGGTGGAGTGTTGTCTAGGGATTTCATAAAGCAAGATGGTGTTGGATAAAATTGTATAGGGGTAAAGCATGGGACAGATGGCATGAAGTTAATGAAATAGGGCATAGCAAAAATATTGCTAGTAGTGGTGTATAACATAAAAAAATTCTTTCCCTCCTCGAGAGAGGAATGGGAATTTTCTGTGGATAAATAGTCTATGATAGGTTTTTAGAAGATAAGGAAGGAGGACAGGTCATGCATAAGAATGAGGCATAAATTATTATGGAGAGAGACTGAGGGAGGGTGCTCCCAAAATTCTCCCATTTGGGAGTGATTTTCCATAGTATGCTCCCTTAAAAATAAAAGTGCTCCCTTTCCTAAATTGTTTCGTTCTTTGCAACCATTGCCAAATTTTTTTTGTAGTCAAAATGAACTTTTCAGTTCTTTGCATGGAATTGATGATATAGATATATTGGATCATGTTTAATGGTGGAAAATGTATGGCTTTGGGGGACCTTTAGAAAAATTTTCTTTCACAGGTGGTTAATATTTCTTCCATAGAGAGGTGTTGGAGCATCTATATATTCATCCACAATGTCAAAAAAAATTACATCACTTAGGAAAACAACATTGAGAAGCTTAATTTTGAGGATGGAACCTTACATTTAGAACAATTGGAAAAAAAAAATTGACCATAAGGATGAAGAAACATCAACAACAATTCCACCACCATCACATGCACCTTCTAGCTCCGGACATGGTTCTTGACCATTGCAAAGTCAGAATATGTGGGAGGAGACTCAAATTGTTCATACATCACTCAAAAAGAAGTTATAAGTCTTTCATGGAAAGAAGAAATTTTAGGATATATTATATTTACTCGTATTTTCTAGTTTATAATTTCTAGTACTTTTTATAACTATTGACTCTTTGATATTTATTCTGTTATTTTTCGTAAACAATATATGAAAATTTTAAATTTGGAAATTATGAATCTTTGGCAATGAATTATGAATATTATTCTCCGCGGAATGTTTCATTCCATTTTTTATATTCATTTTTATAGTTTGGTAATGGTTATAAATACAACTTTAGTGATGAAAAACGTTATATATTGATTTTTGAAGCTTTGGAACATTAAACTTGATGAGAATATAGATGTTCCTACTTTTTGACCTATTTTTGATGAAGATTATAACCACTACATGATTTATGTTCTATGGTTTAATCCAAGTTTTTAAAGTTTTTTATTACCAATTCGTAAATATGTATTATATAAAAAATTATCCTACAAACACTCCTAAGTAGAGAGCTTCCAAATACTTTCACTCCTAATCCCACATCCAAGTAGCCTTGTATGTATGGGCATGGAAATTTTCTCTTATTTAGATTTTTTGTATAGAATTATTTAATGTTAGAGATATCAAGGAGAAACATATTGAGGTGGGTATTTGAGGAATCCACATAATCTCTAGAAAAAGGAAGGTGTTGCGGGTGGAGAAAGGGGTGGGAGAGGGGATACGAAGATGACAGGGGTTTTAGAAATGAATAACATGATGATATCATTCTCAATTAATGTGAGGTGGGATACTTAGAAGTTATACATCTAAGAGAGGTATTAATTGGCTAGGACATAGTCAACTACACTAGCTCCATTCTTATGAGGAGAACAAGTAAAATGAATTGAACCAGGGAAACATGGGAGTCCATTCAGGATAAATAACCCATGATATTTCCCCAGTTATATGAGATATCTCCCATAAAATATAATTGTTTAATGTATTTCCTATGAGATCCTGTCAAGACCCACTGATGTTGGCTATAACTCCTAGATGAAAAATGCGTCATCTACTCTATCATGGATGAGTACCCACATGTCTTTGTTGCACGCAATAAAATATCCTAGAATTTTAATGCCTCTTAGGAAGGAGTAGTGGGATATTTCTACATAGAGGTCAAGGAAATGAGCTCCCTTAGACTCCATATGAAGTGAAAATTGTGTTGTGGTTGGTAGAAAGTAGTAAAATATAATGTATATATTTGTTGGATCTTGAGGGAATCTTGCATAAATCCTTCGACAACCCTCGAGCCTATAAAAATTTTAAACCTTGCTTCTTATCAACAATACCATCCCCATTGGTACCCATTAATCATGGGTTTTCCTTCGCATAAGACTTGCAAATGTCCCTGTAAAGAAAAAGTGTCATGGGACCTAACCACATCATGAAACGTGCTTGGTGGAGACAAATAAACCATTATAGTTCCAAAAACCAATAAATATGGTGGACTTGCACCCTCTTATGTTTCCTCCATTTGAAAGTGACTGACATTTAACCCGTAGCGTGAAATATCTGTATGGAGCTGAACCTTGAATGATGGATTCGAGATCATATATAACCACCCATTTCCCTTATTTCCTTATGGTTGCAACTGAATCCTAGCTATCTTGAGTTCCACATGTTGGGATTTTCTGAGGTTGGGATCAACAATATTTTCTATGAGGGTGGTAGTGATATAGGTCTTCTCTTGAAGATGGATCTCCATGGAGATTCGAAACGTCGACATATAATCTCTGACACTGTGGAAAAATCTGGATTCTTCTTCATCAATTGATAACCACAAAAGCTTAAAAACCAGGTCTTCTCTTGGTTGCAAGAAACCTCATGCAATCGTTCAAGGTACAAATATGAATGAAGAGTGTGGAGTTGGGAAGCCAAAGAGGGTATGACGGAACCATTCGAAGGGGAAACCCATGCGTTCTTAGAGAATCTCTAGAGTACAATGTAGGAGCTTCTTGCTCAAATTTTATTGTGCAATCCCCTCATCAATTGTAAAATGGGGATTTTTTTCGATATTTCCATTTTACAAATAAATTCACTGCAAGAGTTAAATGTATGCTTATGTATTTCTACCTAATGTTTAGAAGGTGCCTATTGTGAGCGCATTTCATTTTGTAGGTTCTTCATGTGGGAGAGCTTAATTTGAAATGTGGGAGAGCCTATCAATGGGCTTTGTAAATGAATATTTCTATTTTTTTTCATCTCTTAGACTATGTCTACGAGGTATCACACCTTTTCTAAAGTTGTGTATTTTTATAACAAATTTTTGACTTGGGATTTTGAAAATGTGAATTCCTATTCCATAACTGTAATCATGTGGTTATACAAATTTTTGGTTACTATTTTCATTGTTATGGATTCAAAATTCATCATTTGGATGAGATGTTTCTATAGTGTCCTTAGTTGGTAGAAGAAAAAATACATCAATGTCGAAGGTATAATATTCCACCACCTGACTCTTACAACTATGTATTGTAAATTATCAATTATTATCAGCTCTATATGTAGGTTATATAGAAGCCCCCCATTACCATGTACAAAAGACCCCTATCATTATCGAATATCTCCCTCTCGTGGATTTTGTTTCTATGAAGAAATACTTGTGAAATTCCCTCATAAAATACCCTACTCCCAAATACCTCCTAGTGAAGGCATACAAAATTCCAGTCACATATTTTCCTCTCTACCTGTCTACTCGAAAATTCCACTCATGTGAGATGGAAGATAACTAAAATTTGAGGCAAAATCTTTCCCTAAGCCTTTCCATGGCCATTCCATATCAAAAATTGTTGATTCATTGTAAAAATATAGCTAAGGGTTTCAAAATTCAAGCTTAAGCTTGGATCTACAAAGATGGTTTTGAGGCATGTGAATTGGTGTCGTCTTCCTTGAAAGTTTTGAAACAATAGGAAACAAAAATCATGATATATTTGATTTGGGAATATATTTCAGAAAACTAATTTTTTTTTCTAAGGATTTGACATGTAATTTTTGACCTCTTATGGTAGTAATTTCATATCATAGTGTTGAATAAACAATAAGGATATGATATAAGAGGATTCATAAGAGGAGAAGTAGAGGAATTGGGAAGAATAATTGTTAGTATGAATCCTTTGTCGAAGTGTACGAAAAAGGACCACTTTAGCTACGCATAACTAATAGGCCTAACAACAAAAGTGGCTGCCAATGTCTTCAGATCTGCTGTTAGTTGAACAAGAAAAGAGCTGCAAAAACCAGATCTATGCATGGAAAGACATTAAGTAGTAAAAACGAGGGTTTGCTCCATATACCAATAAACAGGACAAGAATAATTTTTGAAAGAATTTTTGTATTAATTGGGCACCTGGGAGGAAAACAAGAAGGCGTATCCAATTCTCCTTAGTGGGATGGGTTCTTGGAAGTCCTCAGCACTTCAGATCTAAGATTTCTCTCTCTTGTTGGTGTAGAAAACCCAATGCAAAGAATAGAGCCCAATGGGAGTTCACACAGCAAATGATGGAAAAATGGGACCAAGTGTATAGATCCAGAGTGATCTAATAGGCAACAAAACGTGAAGAATGGTAGGAAAAACCCTCCTATTTATAACAAAATATTGGGTCATTCTAGATCTTGGTGCATGATTAAAATAATATTAACCAAATCTAGATCCACCTTTTATGGAATATTTTATTATATTTGTTGGAGGGAAAAAGTATTTGACTTAGGTCAAATCCCTTTATTTGTCAAAAATAAATAAATAAATGATTTATTTATCTTTTTAAGGAAGTGGTTGAAAGATAATCAAATAAATAATGATTTATTTAATTATTTGTGGGTGATTTGGTCATATTTAACAAGGAATACTATCTAAATAAGATTTAAATAATTATTCCTAGAAAATAATAAGATAAATAAAGGTTTATCGAATTAATTTCTTTGTTTTTGGGTTAAACATGACTGGGAATAATAATTAAATTATGGTTTAATTAATTATTCCATGAGGAAAATCAAACAAATATAGGTTTGTTTAATATTTCCTTTTGGGGTTTCCTGTTTAGACCATAAGCAACCTAATAAATGTGGTTTATTAAGTTATTTAACATAGTGAAGGCAATTTTACTTAGGGTAAAATTGGTCTTACATGGTGTACTTGGGTCCATCTAATGATAATAGGTTAGATGACAAAAAATGGTGTAACAAATTTCCCCCCAGCGTGCAAGTATCAGGAGCAAATCGTATGACCGAAGTATGTTGTAAGAACTCAATGACCAGACAACAAAAGGGAAGTCAGAGAGAGAAATGCAAGGTAGATAGTGTGCTGAAGAACTAGACCCTGAGGAGACGAGACTTGCAGGTGCAACAAGTCTCTTTTTATGAGAGGGTACCTGTGCTGAAGGTGGCAGAGGAGGCATACCTATGCCCGCCGAGACAAAGTACAAAAGAATAGTGTGTCCAGTAAATAAGGGACCGAACCATAAAGTAGAGTCGGCATAATCATGAGCCAGATAAAAATACAATGAGGAATCCAACATACATGCTGTGCCTGGGATAACATCCAGGACTGATACAATAATATCTGAGTACATGAGATACAAATACAACCCAAATGCCCCCTGGAAATGGGGAAGGGCTCACAAAATCTGACTGATACATGAAAATCAAAGAGGCACTGCAAGTAGTGAAGGTCAACATCGTCAAATATCTGGAGCTGCATCGAAGGCTGCAAAGAGGAGGTCATCAGGGCATGTGGCGGGCTACCTGCAGGGCCACCCCCTCATTAGGGTTGAGACATCTCACACACACCCGGGAATCATCAAGAGCTGCTGCTGTATCACTGAACCATCAAGTATACAGATCTCGGTCATGCTGAAAGGAGATGGCGTGGAGAAACAAGCAAGTCAAAGGGAAATGAGAGATCCCTTTGTCGGATCCGAGGCACCCAACAAGAGTGGAAGCTGGAACCAAGGTACACCGCCCTCTAGACCTGGCTTCTGGAATGAATGAGCTGATTTTGACAGAAGAAGGTCTGCCATAGGTGAGGCGATGAGAGATCCTCAACTAAGGCACGAGAAAAAATAGTAGAGCGACGGACAGACTGACCCTAATGGTGATAGCGAATGGACGACTTCCCTTGTTAGAGCATAAAGGGCATGAATTACATGGCAACGACTGACACAATATCATAAGGGATAGGGGACAGTGGGACTGAAGGTCAGAAAGTGCAACACAAGAGAGATACCAAGCAATGAAAGATGGAGGGCTATAGCGGGGTACAAAGGGACTCGGGATAGACTCCATGAATGCGATGATGACTCAACTTGGATGCTCTAAAAAAGGGCGACTCGATGGTGCTGCCACACAGTAAAGGCCCAATGGGGGACCATAAAAACATGAGTACAAGATGGTAACTCATGACGAAAATTGACACGAACAAAGACAAGTAAGGAGGCAAAATGGTGCCCCAAGTACAAGTGTCGTAAGTGAGGAAATTCGATTTTAAGGAGGGGTGAAGTGACCTTTCTTTGACAAAATGTGTCCTGGTGAAGTATCAAATCACAAAAAACTAACAGATACCCATTTGAGGGCTCGGTGAGAGCTTTCCAATGGTGCAGACGGTTTGTCAAACGGGTCTACGGTATGGTCGCAACAATCGAAAGAAGAAACAGGGGTTCTCTTTTAATAAGGCAGTTTTCCCTCCAAATTCACTCATTTTCTATTGTTGCTGTGGTGAATGTAGAGAGGAGAGAAGGCCCTAAATATTGCGGTGAGCACAACGGACAAACCGATCGTTGGAATCGAGATCCGTCAGCTGCAGGTAAGAGGCCTAACCTTACTCATTCATTTTGATGGATTGAAAGTTCAGTTTAGGGCCCAAAATCTCAGAAACAGACCCTCCTTCATCTCTGCGGTCGGGTTGCACTTTTTGGGCCAAAAAGTGCGACCTGGGACGCAGGTTTTAGGGCAAAAACTGTGACCTGGTCCAGAATTGGGTAGAAAACTGCGACCTGGGAGATGACGGGGTTTTGGTGCTTTTTTATGGCTGAGAGTTGGGTTTTTGTGTTTGGTTATGGTATTCCCGATCTGTATGCTGACAAAGCTGATGTTTTTGTGTAGGTATGGTAGATTTACGGGTTAACTGGAGAGAGAGAGACTTGGGTACATTACGGGCAGAGATCCAAGTGGATCAGGGTGTCCGCCGTGTGTTGGCCAGGTTTGGGGTTCTAAAGTTTTTGGAGAACCCTTTGATGAGGGAAGGAGAGCCTTTGTTGGCCTGGATTATTAGTTACTAGGATCCAGAGAATGAGGTCTTTGTAGTGCAGGGGCACAGGATCGAACTGACAGTCCAGGATGTGTATTTCCTGACGGGTCTCCCACCACTGGGGATGGTGGGAAACACGCAGCCAATATTACCGTGGGGGCGAAATATCATGGAGTTTGTGGAACAACATTGTCGACCGGGTCTTCAAGTCAAGGGGACTCGGATACCGATCGGGGATCTAGAGGGGCTAGAGACCCGTGCAGTGGCCGCAGCTGTGCTGTGTATCCTGGGCAACCAGGCGTTCCATCACATCACCAGGGGGCAGATGATGCTTGTAGAGAGTGTGTTGAGTGGGACCTACTATGGGTGGGCCCAAATGATGCTGGTGTCGTTAAAACGACAATTGTCTCTCTGCAAGCGGCAAGTGAACCATGATTGCTCATATGGGACTTTATTGTGCGCCTTCTTCTTTGAGAAGATCCCGACCTTGCGGCCTCGTATACAGCTTCCAGATGGGGGCTCGAGAGAGCCCAAGATGTGCTGGTGGGGGTGGCTACTGTGCAGAGGAGGAGGAGGGGCAGTCGGGAAAGTGTTTCGACCTGAGTTCTTTTCCCATTGGGATCATATGTCGTTATACATAGACGACTATCCCTATAGTGGGATGAGTTATTGTGGAGATCTGGACCTGCCATTTCCACCTGGTCGAGTATGGCGGCCCGATGGTAAGTGACAGATTGCTATTCTTGTATGGGCATGTTAAAGTTTTTGAATAGTATATAGGGTACTGATTCATGTACTTATGGTATGCAGATATAGCTCCGGTAAAACCGGCCGGATATATGGGACGACCGACAGCATCTGGAGCTGCAGGTCCGAGTGGGTCGAGAGCAGTGCATAATGAGGATGCGGCCGCCCTTCTGGAGGACATCCGTCGTAGATGCGAAAGGTTGCTGACTGGAGTATCAAAGCACGGGTGGCAGGACTTAGACGACCAGTACATAGAGCCATGTATTGGTCTACCCTCGGAATGGCGAAGTGTCATGCGGCCCATGGCAATGGCCGGTCAGGGGATGCGTGATCTACAGGCTGCAGGGGCAGAGCCATTGGCTCGGGATCTGCCAGATAGTGATTAGGTGGGGGCATGTGGTGCCCCCTAGTGTGTATGTAGGGGCAGGTGGTGCCCCCATTTTTGAGTTTTTTGTAACATGCTATGGGCATGTCATATGTATCAGAGTAGATGGACTCTAAACACATGTTTTTATGACACATATTATGGATATGCATCGTTTTTAATGATTATGAGTGTTATTGTCTTGTATGAAATGCGTGTGATAAATGCCAATCTAGAACATGGTTTGCAATACTATCTACATAGTGATTCTGTTCTCGAGGTACATGGTTGAAAGTGATGGTTTCAAATGCACGTATCAAGATTTTCACTCGTAAATAGCGTCTAAACAGCACAGGGTTATGCACACGATAAACACCATTTATTTGCATGACAAGAAGTAGGGAATCCAAACGAACGTGCAGATGGAGGATGTGATGGAAGAGGGCATCGGCTAAGAGACCACGCACTGCATCATATTCGGCCTGATTGTTGGTGGCAGAACCAATGCAGACCCCATTGGAGAGAACAAGGGCATGCAAGGGGGTGAAAATGGCCCAACCTGACGAGGCTAGATTCCGGGAGTAACGACTTGCACCATCGGCGTAACCGATAAAGGGTGTGGACGGGGGGTCCTGCGGAATGGTGTTACAAGACAACAAATGAGGGGAGGAGAGGAAATGATGGCAATGTGAGTCTACAGAAGACATCGAGCGGCAACTGCGGGAGGGGGTGCAAGGAGCAGGATGACTATGACTCATATAAAAACTAGAGGGTGGTATATGAGGGCTATCAGAGGTATGGCGAGGACTCGGGCTGCGGAGGTCAACAGAGATACGGGTGGAGTGATCTCGTGTATGGGTAGAAAAGGGGTGGTCAGGTGACACAACATGGGAGGATGCAGGGGGACTGGGCTCCAAGTGTCTCGCAGAGGAGGATAGGTAAAGAATGGTTGCAGTAGACTCCGTCATCTGAACATCAGGGGGGGGAATGTCGATGGGAGCGAGGGGATCCTCAGGCTAACCTGAAGCATACTGCACGAGGATGGGAGAGGCGGATTGATTTTGTTCAACCTCATACTCTCAGACTACCTCTAAAGAGGCGCGGTAATGCGTCAGGTGAGGACAATGGTGGGATTAATGGCCATGAACGCCGCACAAAGCATAGGGTTTGTTGGTGCGGAGAGTCTTGGGGTTCTTGGTTACGGACGAAGAAGGAATGGAGGCTTGAAGGACTGTAGACTCGGGGAACGCGACTTTAACCATGGACTGAATACGGGGCAACTCGGGACAAGCATGGGTGGCATGACCGGTGACATCACACAAGGCACAAGGCTTTGCGGGCAGAGGAGGGGCCGGGTCAGTCGTGGTGGTCTTGTTTTTGGGTGCCCCCTTGCGGGCTTTTCCTTTCTTCCCGGGAGCCGTCACGATAGGAGAAGGGTCCTGTGGAGGTGCTGGGGGCATAGTGGCAATGGAGGAAGCCAGGGGGACCAGTTGAACCGGTGTCAAAGCCATGTAGGGTTTGGGGTGACCAGGAGGGGTGGCGGCTGGGGGATCAAGGTACCAGACCAGTATGCCTAAGGTCAGGTTAGGGAGAGAGAGGGTGGCCATGACGGGGACAGAATACACTTCGGGAGGGGGAGCTAGGAAAGGGATCTGACCAACAGGGTAATGACCAGGAGGGATGGCTTCGAGATGGTTAAGGCCAGGGGGAACTGATCCAGGAGGATAAAGGGGTTCAGGGATACCAGCTGTAGGGGGAGGGCTAGAAGGAGGAGGTCTGGCTGGCTGAGATGAATGGCTAGGAGCGGGTTGCGGAGGGCAAGGGGGAGGTTGCTAACTAGCCAAAGCAGGCCGCTTAAGGGCATCCTGAGACGATTGCATCATGCAAACATTCGATAAGCTTGGATCAGTGATAGGAGGAGGGGCGATACTGGGAAAAGTTCCAAGCAGGGAGGAATCTTTGTAAACGCTGGGGCAGACACTAGTCAAGGAATCAATGGTTTGCTTGTTGGCTACAGAAGAGATAGTCGTCTCAGGTGAGGTCTGAGATTTTGGCTCATGATATGTCAACTAGTCAATGGTGACTATCTTTCCATTATGGGGGAAAGACATCTTGCGGAAAACCGCGGATGGGATAGCAGACATAGCATAGGTGTAGCTTCTCCCCAATAGAATTTTGTAGTCTAGCGGGGCGTCTAGGACTTCGACGTCAACGCAAACAGTCTTACCGGCGAGGGTGATAGGACAATTACAAAACAGGCCAATGGGCTGGGAGGCATGACCGTCCCACGCTCGAAGGGTGATCGTGGAAGAGGCCAACTCAGGGGATCCGAGTTGCTTCCAAACCGAAGTGGACATCATGCAGGTGGATGCCCCCTCATCAATTATACACCGGGACACGTTGGCGTTCCGGATTTTGATGGGGATTTGGAAGGCGACGGAAGGAGGAAGAGGAGGATGGTCCGATTGAGTGGCATCGAAAACAATCATTTTGTCATCAGGAGGATCCACAACGCCCAGGGAAAATAGTAGAGCCTTATTTTGGGAAGGGCATGACTGGAGGAGTTCAAGTGTGGAAATGGCAGCAGGAGATTGCGCCAAATCATCTACTATGCTATATGAATGGGCAGCTCAATCGGAAGCAGCGTTTCGACGTAATGGTCCCTTAGGAATCTTGGTATGAACCTCAACTTTGGGTTGAGGGATATGTAACGGGCCATTGGATGTCGAAAGAGGCTCTGTAGAACCTGAAGAAGGAGGCTCGGGGGCAGACTGAGTGGGAGGCTTGGGGTACTGACGAGACCGAGTTTGAAGGTGAAGATCGACGGATGGGGAAGGATTAGAGTTCATCATGAGGATCTGGTAATCGGAGGAACCAGAAATGGAAGGTGG
Source organism: Pinus albicaulis (assembly GCA_034641835.2). Lineage (NCBI taxonomy): Eukaryota > Viridiplantae > Streptophyta > Pinopsida > Pinales > Pinaceae > Pinus > Pinus albicaulis. Next base: position 437,660,924 of record CM076575.1, on the reverse strand, counting down.
AGTGGAGACCCGCCCGTCAAGTGGTTGGGTAGCCATGAATCCTTGCTGAGGGAAAGGATCAGTAAAAACAACTGGTTGGGTAGTGGCCACATTAGGAGGAACATGAGGGGAGGCGTGTTGTCCGCGCAATGTGGCTTGAGACTCCCACATCTGCCGCATCTGTGGTAAGAGGGGACAATCGTGGGTATAATGACCGTAAACACCGCAACACGAACAAGGTTTATTGGTGCGAAGAGGCCTGTCCGACTTGAGCTAAGTGCCTTGTTGCTGGTTAGTAGTGTTAGGGTCAAAACCCTGAGGATTGGGTCCATGAGTACCAGGGGCAGATTGATTTGGATTGCCTCTCCGCCTTCTTTGAGAAGAAGGGGGATTAGTCGCGCCCTACTATGCAAATACTTGCCCTGGAGGGGGCTGTAGGTGCTGGTGCTGGGGTTGAAGAGGCAAGGGAGGAGGAAGCGCATATGCTGGAGGAGCTGGCGCACTAGGCTACGGATAAGGGTAATGGGTAGGTTGGGCAACATTGAGGTAAGCAGGAGGTTGGGCAAAAGGAGGAGGCATGCCGTATCTTAGATACATGCTACCGGGAGGGGGAAGAGTGCTAGAGGTGCTGGCCCCTCCGTGAGGGATACCATAGCCCATAGGAGGTTGAGCATATGGATGGGAAAGGGCTCCAACGATACCGTCGGTGGAATGAGATGCCCCTAGGGCATTAGCGCCGGTGGGCCTGGGGAGGTCAGGAAGAATGGTATAAACATAACCAGACTAAGCATAGATCAGGTCATATTTCAAGGCTATTTGGAGGCTGGCTTCTTCGGTTTGAGGAAAATGGGAGGCGACATCTTTGCCAATGGGGGCTAAGAGAGAGCGAAGGAACCCGTCCATGTAGATCCGATCTTCGAAGGGGGGAGCTCGACATAAGCTTCATCTTCGTCACCATTCCTGAACATGGGTGGAAAGGCGGGTCGAAGATGTTTCCTTAAAGGAGGTCAAGAGCTTCGTACCGGTATCATATCGGAGAGGGAGCTGGAAGTAAGATAAAAAGGCTTGGGCAATGGTCGCAAAGGTGGTATGGGAAGAGGTGGCTTGGTTGACATACCATTTAGATGCTTCGCCGGTAAGCGTGCATTGGAACAAACGAAGATGGATGGAGTCATCGATAATGGAATTGGAGGAACACCACATGTGGAAAGATCGGACATATTTGGTTGGATCTTCTCCAGCAAGGCCTTCGAACTTAGGGATGTCGGAGGGGAGCTTGGTTGGCATAGCAGGCCAACCAACATCGTGGCAGATAGGGTCATTGATCAACTGATTGAAATTGGGGAGGCTGAGGCCTGCAATGTATGGCAACAAGGGTATGGCCGAGGTAGTTCCTATGGCAGTTCCACTAGTAGTGGTTCCAGCATTAGGGCCTGGAGCACCGCTAACGTTAGGCCCTGGACCAGACATAGTGAAGGTGACAGGGGGAGAACCAGGAGGAGAAGGAGAACCCAATGAATTAGGAGAGGAGTCGAAGTGTAGACTCGAAGGAGGACTGGCTCGATGATGGCGGGATGGAGGAGGTCGATCGACCGAAAACTGAAGGTGAAGGCCAAGAAGTCTCCGGGAAAGGTGCCTTGGGGGCACAATGATGACGGGAAGAAGGAAACTGACAAGGGAAGAAAGGGAAAAAATCAACTGAGGTCAAGGGCAGAAAAGGTACAGTGACAATTGATTTTAGAGTCCTTTCCAGGCGGTGTTAACCAGGCGCTTCTTCACTTAGGGTCAGTGTGTGGCGTGCGTTAATTTTAATTTTTAAACCCTTTCCATTTTGAGAGCAAGAAAAAAGTGTGCTGCGTAACTGAAAATAAATCTGCAGAGAACAGTATATAATGCTGAAATAACAGAAAATTAACAGCTACTTGTGCATCTATCTAACCCAAGAAGGCGGGTCTCTCAAAACTAATCTAAAAAAAGGGAAAAATCTAGGCAAAACACACGGAAAAGAGGCCAATAGATATAAGGTCAAAAGGGACAGGGATCTATAGGATAAAAGCTGCTGAAAAGAGGTGCAGATCATAGCCAAGAGACAGAGGCAAGGTGGCTGGAAAAAGGGAGGAAATCAGCAAGAACCGGAAAGGAGAGGGAGGGGGTCCTAAACAGAGGTCCAAACAAAATGACAAGAGGTGATTTGAAAGGAAGAGAGGTCGATTTAAAAGGATCTGAGGAGGAGGTTTCAGATCTGAAAAAGGGAAGGCTGAAACTCCGAAAAACAGACGGCTAAAATAGCTAAAACTCTTCCACAAAAAGTGGAGGGTACTAAAGCCCTAGGGGGCTAGGTTCCCACTTAGATGAGTAAAAGCAGATCAGAACTAGGTCAAAGCGGCCTAAGACAGAGGCTGGAAAACCCTGACAGAAGCTTCAGCAAAACCCAAAAAAATTGCAGAAAAACCACTGAAAAATTGGCAGGTCGCAGGTTCTGACCTGTTTTCAGTGCAGGTCGCAGAAAAGAGGCTGAAAAGTGCGACCTAGAGGTCCAGGTCGCACTTATTGGGCTGAAAAGTGCGACCTCCCGTTCCGGTTGTCTCGGCGGAAGATTTTTGGAAAAGTTGTCGTCTCAGTTGCGGCTGGTGTCGCTTACCTGCGCAATAGGGCTAGAAACACACAGAGGTTAAAAATTTTAATGTTTTAGGGTTTTAGGTGAGAAAAACAACATAAAAATAGGAAAAATAAACAGCTAAAAAGAAACCCTAGGGTCTAAAGTAGATGGATATGTAGGAATATGAAAAACGACAGCGGTCGTAATTTAAAACCCGTGTGGAGTCGCCAATTGTTAGTATGAATCCTTTGTCGAAGTGTACGAAAAAGGACCACTTTAGCTACGCATAACTAATAGCCCTAACAACAAAAGTGGCTACCAATATCTTCAGATCTGCTGTTAGTTGAATAAGAAAAGAGCTGCAAAAACGAGATCTATGCATGGAAACACATTAAGCAGTAAAAACAAGGGTTTGCTCCATATTCCAATAGACAGGACAAGAACAATTTTTGAAAGAATTTTTTTATTAATTGGACACCTGGGAGGAAAAAAAGAAGGTGTATCCAATTCTCCTCAGTGGGATGGGTTCTTGGAAGTCCTCAGCACTTCAGATCTAAGATTTCTCTCTCTTGTTGGTGTAGAAAACCCAATGCAAAGAATAGATCCCAATGGGAGCTCACACAGCAAATGATGGAAAAATGGGACCAAGTGTATAGATCCAGAGTGATCTAATAGGCAACAAAAGGTGAAGAATGGTAGGAAAAACCCTCCTATCTATAAAAAAATATTGGGTCATTCTAGATCTTGGTGCATGATTAAAATAATGTTAACCAAATATAGATTCACCTTTTATGGAATATTTTATTATATTTGTTGGAGGGAAAAAGTATTTGACTTGGGTCAAATCCCTTTATTTGTTAATAATAAATAAATAAATGATTTATTTATCTTTTTAAGGAAGCGGTTAGAAGATAATCAAATAAATAATGATTTATTTAATTATTTGTGGGTGATTTGGTCATATTTAACAAAGAATATTATCTAAATAAGATTTAAATAATTATTCCTAGAAAATAATAAGATAAATAAAGGTTTATCTAATTAATTTCTTTGTTTTTGGGTTAAACATGACTGGGAATAATAATTAAAGTATGGTTTAATTAATTATTCCATGAGGAAAATCAAACAAATATAGGTTTTTTTAATATTTCCTTTTGGGGTTTCATGTTTAGACCATAAACAACCTAATAAATGTGGTTTATTAAGTTATTTAACATAGTGAAGGCAATTTTACTTAGGGTAAAATTGGTCTTACATGGTGTACTTGGGTCCATCTAATGATAGTAGGTTAGATGACCAAAAAATGGTGTAACAATAATAGAGGATCTAAAAAATATAATACTTGAATATGTGGAAGAAAATTTAAAGTTTCAAGATGAAATTGAAAAAGAAGAAAATACGGTAGAGATGAACCCAAAAATACATTTAGTATCATTTATGAATGATAGATGTACTGAAAAGGAGGAAGTTTCATGTTATGATGGTAGTTTGGAGGTTGAGACTCATTTATTAGAAAAGAGAGCTTGAAAGGTAATACCAGTTGATAATTTTCATGACATGAATCATGTTCTATTTTCCAAGGCCAAATTAAAGGGTTATGTTGCAAAATAAAGAAACATGTTAGAGGATAGTGTAGAAAACAACTCAAATATGTACACCATAGAAAGGCTCTATACAATAAATGCAATTTTGGTACCATGTTTCACTCGGTAGTAAGATTTAGAGGTTGCATGGCTATATCCACAAGGCTGTAACTTTTTAGAAATGTAATGCAATGTAGTTTAACAGTTAATTCCTCTTCTTGAAAATTACTTGTGAATATTAGATGTCTTCTTAAAAATTATTATGGCCTCTTCCTTATGTAATTTTACAACTTTTTAATCATTCAAGAAATATAGAGATCATAATAAGATGAGAGACACCATGAAGATACAGTTTCGAATCCTTGCACCAAGTTTGTTTTTCTATTCCTTAGGTATCTAGGAATAACAAGTGGAACCAAGAACGCTAAGATGCCTTATCGAAGGAATGCATCCATACCACATTTCATATGGAGTAGTGGTTTTTATAGCATTAGATGAACATGTTCCTTCATCATAGTGAAAACTATATGAAAATTGTGTTCACGAGCATAGGTAATCTTCCCAAAATAATTGTCTCTCAACAAACATTGTCTCAAGGAAGTCAAAGGTAATATTCTTAAGGTTGTCACTTGCTTGCAATGACTAAATATTATGTGAATAGGTGGGATATAGTTCCTTTACATAAGCTATGAGAGGAATATCTATTTCATGTCATGAACACTGGATCTTGATTCTGGTTCTAAGGAAAGAGGTTCATCATTTTAAACGCAAGATTAAACAACTTAATCATCAATTAAAGAAATTAAAGTTCATAGTGTGGGTCATACAATTCCTTCAAATTCTTTAAAGCTTCAAAGGCATTTAAAAATGGAACAATATGTGGACTCACCTCTTCATTTATTGAATCTGCAATCAAGGCATAGGCCTTATTGCTCCTTTTTTCCTTCACAAACCCTTTTCCACAACCAATTGAAAATGAGGATGTTTAATATTTAGGGATCACTTAGGATAGTGAGAACAACTCCCACTATGGACATGAGTGAATACATACAAAAAAAATAATCTTCTTTCAAAAAATGAAAACCTCTCTTGAAGTATTCTATTTACTTATATGGATGAAAAAAAAACTTTAATGTGACATATATAACATGTCACCTCTCCTTAATATATCACTCCTTAAAATAATATGTTTCCACCCTTAATAATATGTAACATATCTATTTAATTCAACTCACTTCATCCAATATATTCCCATAATATATTATATACCATGGACCTTTTTTAAAAATGAACTCAACGTACTTTAGTATTACATCATACATGCCATGCCCCTTAACGACTTCATAAATAACTCAACATATAAAAAACTCAATGCATTTATCACTTTATGCCATGTTACTTTATATGAGTAGAACACATGTCATATTAAAAAAAATTAATGCACCAAAATGAAAGGCATACAAACTTGTCCACTAATTATGACATACCATTCACTGTAGCGATTAACAAAAAATACGAGCACAAGGATTATCGATGGTCATTGTTAGCATATTGCAGGAACATGATTAGCGTTTGTTGGCCTTATCATCCTCTCGCATGGCAAATGAATTTATTCAAGGTTGTTTAAAAATTTGTGTGGAATGTAATATTGAGGCATAGAAAATGATGAAACTTGGGCTTGAAAATGGCCAAACCTTAGGAACTAAGAATCGAAACCAAATGTATTTTCCTCCACCATGTTAGGTATTTAGCCATAAATCAACATTTTTAAACACACACACACACACACACACACACATACAGAGATATATATACCAGTCTTTGATTCATCAATAAGGAGGAATACACCATTCAATGCAGTTCAAGGTATTAAACAAAGTTTAACACACCAAATATTCAAGTATTATATTTTTTAGATCCTCTATTCTTCTTCCCAATTCCTCTAGTTCTCCTCTTATGAATCATCTTGTATCATATCCTTATTGTTTATTCAACACTATGATATAAAATTACTACCATAAGAGGTCAAAAGTTACATGTTGAATCCTTAGCAAAAGATTTCTTTTTCCGAAATATATTCCCAAATCAAATATATCATGATTTTTGTTTCCTATTGTTGCAAAACGTTCAAGGAAGATGACACCAATTCACATGCCTTAAAACCATCTTTGTAGATCTAGGCTCAAGGTGGAATGTTGAAACCCTTAGCTATATTTTCATAATGAATCAGCAAGTTTTGATATGGAATGGCCATGGAAAGGCTTAGAGAAAGATTTCTCCTCCAATTTTAGTTATCTTCCATCCCCCATGAGTGGAATTTGGGAGTAGATAGGTAGAGAGGAAAATATGTGATTGGAATTTTGGATGCCTTCAATATTAGGTATTTGGGAGTAGGGTTTTTTATGAGGACATTTCACAAGTATTTTTTCAAAGAAACAAAATCCACGAGAGGGAGATATTCGACAATGTCCATCTTTCATTATGGTCAAAAAATTTCAAATACATGTAGTTACAGACCTCTAATGGCTTTTTTCTATGCATCGATAGCTCCAGAATTCTCTAATTAGTCAAGAATGACTCTTCATTCACTCTGAATGGGAAAAAATTGAGTCTCCTACTCATTTTCCAAGTTACACCTAGAAAAGCTCCACTAAATGTGGAGGACTCCACTTAACTGGAGTCAAAATAGTGAAATCTACACAAATTTTAGGCACTGGAAAAAATTCTTCTAGAACTAACCATCGCATTTAGCATCAGTGGTTGGGCGGCCACATGCCAACCCAAACCCCGACTTACAAACTGCGTTGTCAGCGGAACTCCAGGCGGTAACCACGGGATAAGGTTTGGGACCCCAGGTGTAACGTAGTGTTAGCGCTAATTGTTTGTAATAACCTTGCGGAGTTAACAATGCATGTGAAAACGAATATTGAAATAGTTTCGTAGACTGTCAGTTAAGCCATTTTTTGTAAATTTTATTGTTATGTTTTGTTATTTTATGTGACAATGCAACACGGGACTACTGGCGAGTTGGGACCGCCAATGGTCCCCAACCCCCAAACGATTTGTATCAAACTTTAAATACAACCCATGATCCATAACAGTAAAGAAATAATGCGTAGCGCGGGTGGTGGAGACTTTAGCATGCATGTTGGAGGTCGCGACGTCAAATCCTGCAGACCTCTCTGAAAAATTTTAACATTCCATATGGCGGACATGTGGCAACCTCGGGGTTGGCCACATGTCACCCCTTGATTGGCCCAAAAAAACATAATGTACAACCTCAACCAATAGAAGGCCACCACTTGTCATCATGTGGTTGGATCTGAGGAAGGAATATTCTCAGAATATTCCTTTTGCTGACTGGGCATCCCATTCAACCCTGTCGTAAACTTCACTTGTTTAGGAATTCGATCAGAATGCGATATATCCCTCATATGACATCATTTTTTTGAAGCATTCGCAATGCCGAAATTAGGAAGATGAGATCTACGCAACCATCCTAGTTTCAACCCAATCATATAACTTTTAATTTTGAGAAAAATTTATGAACTCCTGATTATTTGTAGTCAACCAGCTAAGCAAAGCCATGGTTCAGCTGAGAAAATTATTTTGGAGGCCTTATAAACATGGTCTACAGTACCTCAGAGGCACTACCGATTTTTGAATACGGTACAGATAGAGAGAGTGAAGCTCGCTAGCTTCACAGATGCAGATAGGGTGGGGAGTCGATCAGATTAGAAGATCGCATTAGAAGGAATTTTTAGTGTTGGGTCTGCAGCAGTTTCTTTATACAACATGAAGCAGATATCTATGGCACTCAACTCAGTTGAAGTAGAGTACATGGTTGTGAGTCTAGAAAAATGTGAGGCTATTTGGATGGGAAATATTCATGTTAGGTTATTTGACATGATGGATCCTACTGTGATCTAATGTAAAAATCATAGTTGCATCAAGCTCTGTGAAAATCATGTTTTTCATGATCAATCCAAGCACATAGATATCTGGTACCACCATCTAAAAGATTGTTTATAGAGGAAGATGATGTTGTTGCAGTGCATTCCGACAAAGGAACAAGATGCAAAAAATTTTGACAACAACATTTTGAAGAGGTAAATTCGAGTTCCATAGAGGTAGTATCGGGGTAGAAGATAATACCTTTCTTGTTGAGAGGGAGTGTTGAAAATGCAGCAAGATGAAAATCTAGTTTTTTCTTGGACTTGTTCAATCTAGATTACAATTCGAATTTTAATTTTGGAAAAATAATTCGAGGTAGTTAACTGAGGTGACATAGCTCTTTCCAATCAATTAACTCCTTTAATTCGAGTTGGAGACACTTGAGTTCAGTTTAGTGTGATTGGTTGCTAATATCTAATAATCTATTTCAGTTAAGTTGAGTTATTGTCAGTTAAGCTAGTTCAAACTATTGGAGAAACTAGTGGAAGGTCAATTTGTGCAATGTAACATCAATCATACTACATCAGATAACTGATCAATCAACCCAAAATAACTGATGCATGCAGAGAATTTGAGATACCTAATTGAGATTGGAGTTCAAGGGAAGTGTACTATAAGTTGGAAATGAATCCAAGTTGTACAGGTGGTGCATGCAGTCAAATGATGGGCCTATAAGAATTGCACAATCCAATTGAGGAATTTTGCTAAAAAATAGGGGATAGTTCCTTGATGAACAACGGAAGGAAATAGGGGTTTGGAGGCTTGAAATTTTTTCTAAATATTGGTCAATTTTAGTCTGTCAGGAAGAGGATAGAAGATAGAGGTTCTGGTTGTGCTCAAGATTGAGCAAGCATATTGTATTCATCCATATTCTTTGATTAATGCAATACATATACTAAGGGGTTTTGAGCAGTTTATTTCCCCTAGATAAATATTTTTGCATGTGTGAGGTTTCCTTTTGAATGTTAATGATGTTAACAGATCAATAGAGTAGCTTCGAATGTTGTGATTTAGTAAATTTCATGTGCAGTTACACATGTACATATTAATTTCAAAAAAGGAAAGAATAGAGTTAGGTAAGAAAGGAGGAATGCCACAACACATGTGACTAAATAAGAAACTTATGTGGCTACCTTTGTGAGATCGAGGAATGAGTATAGCAATCCCATTCTTTTTAATCATATGCCACCCAATGTGTGTTGATACTCCAAAGAGTCATGCTTGTAAGGTTCATTACTCCTCTCAGGGAAAATAATGGATGCTTATGCTTCGAATGATGATTTCAAATTAGAAAATTGGCCAATAATAGAGAGTTTTATGGTCTTGGCATTCTCATTCTCTCATATAATTAACCCAATAGATCTTCATTAAACCTTTCACATTAAATTTATGCATAGAGTAGTGTGAATTTGCATCTAGGATTAATTTAACATAGTGTCCATTGATGTGAATTATTAATAGTGTAATTATAGGTTTTAGGGTATGGTATAGCCTTATCCTTTACCAATTATATGTTGTGGGATATGGTCAGACACCCCCACATGTCATTTCACTAACACCTCCACACTAGGTTCTAAAATTTATTCTTAAACGCATTTATTACATAACACTTTGATTTAGTCTAAATAAAATTAACAAATAGATTACTTTTTATGTTACTAATTATTATAATTAAAAATTAAAAATATAAATAACCACTCCAAAACTTAATGAAATTTTAGTTATAAATTAATATATTATATGATCATGCCACAACTTGTATTGGAAGAATCAAAAGGCAACTCCAATCTATGTAACAATTCAACATGCCGAGCTCAACTGTAAAAGGCCTGGCACCTATAGACTCTTTAGATGGTTAAAAAATGATGTTCTAAGATTCCATGAATTTTGCGGCTAGCATTTACTTTTCATGCTTTCAGTTATACTTTTCTTTTTATAGTAAAATGGACATAGCAACTAGTAGACAAAGAGACTATTTCAGTACTAGATGATGTTTAATGCTTTAAGGTGGCCAACAGACCTAGTTTCCTTTGGGTAGGTTCATGCTACCAAATTTATATATGTTGCAACTTGGTCTTTTTTTGATAAATATAAAATGGTAAGGAACTACGAAATGATAAACCCTTGTGATATGTTTTTCTAAACTATTAATTATTATCGTGTGTGTCCATTTTAATGGTTTTTGTTGGAGATGGCAATAAATATTTTTTATTTATATTTCATTGGTTAGATCAAACGGGTAGGATAATTGTACACTTTCATTTATTGTGATAAGGATTAAATATTAGCACATATGGGGTATTTTTAAGTCAACACGTAGATGTGGAGTCTTGTTAAGTCCAAATTTCATCTCAAGTAAAAATGTAAGCACGTAAATATACAAGGTTAAAATGTAAACACGTAAATATGTAAAGATAAACACAATGTGTAACATTTAACATCTTTAATGAAATTTGATCCTTTTTAAAAAACCAATTATTATTGCTTATAAAAAAGATATAAATTTAAAATATAAAGAGGGTTACGAACACTCAAAAAAGAGGTATGTTAAAGAGATAAAAATATAAATTAATGAGAGGTATTGTAAATAAGCCAACCTAGATCCATATTAAATATGGATCTATCAAGCAGCCAGAGGGATCAAATCTCTGGAGGCAAAAAACTCTTTTTTGAGCACAAAACTTTAGTTAAGATGGATCTAGTTTGGTTTCAGTCGCGACCAAGGAAAATCTATTGATAATATGAGGAGCATATGATTAATTTTATCAATAATATGTAAATAGATCTAAATTAATATAACCATTTTAAATATGCTAAATATGTTTGAGATTTTAGTGTAGATGGTGATTTATCCTTCTCTCCCCCCTTGTCTCCATCACGGAGAGGTGCATTCTATAGCCCGGTATGACCCCCATGTGTAAGTATGTCAGAAGCCAAAATAAAGAACCTTTTTTTTATAATAAAATATAAATAATGTCGGCTTTAAAAATAATTTACATAACCATATAAATAAATAGTTAAAGATAAATTTAAACAATATAAACTTAAAATATGAAGAGTTTTACCAACACCAAAAAAGGAGATATGGTAAATAAATATAAATATAAATAAACCAGAGGTATGGTAAATAAATAAAACCTCTTTCTATACTTACGCTAGAGGTATGGTATGTTACAAATGGAATTAAATCAGAAACAGATTGCAGAAAAACACAGATACAAAAGCAGACAAAACAATGGCGGAAAAGAGGCTTCAGCCTCATGGCATTCTCGTCATTCTCTCTTATTAAAATAATTTAGAGTTACAATTTAAATAGATGAGAGAAAATTTCTAAGATATTCCGTGCTATCTTAGACTCCTTTGGTTGAGATAATTTCTCCCAAAAAACCCACCAAGATAGGAGTTACTAAACAAACTCCAATATTTGAGGAACAACCCAAGAGTTAGGCACATATTCATAATTTGGAATATTTAATTTATTTATTTATTTTTGGCTTTATTATTGTTTTTGTGAGAGAGGCTAACATTCCCCCCTACAATGATAAATCTAAAATAAGAACGAGGAACCATCTTCCAAGTTCTCATGTTGATCCTAAAAAACATTGCCTGAAAAACCGCCAAAGATGGATGCTGAAAAACTGCAATCTGAAGAGACCATGAGTCAGTTGTATGTATGATTCATATCTAAATTTCTCTTGAAAACTCCATCAAGTGATAATTTGCAAAAGGATCCATATGTCCTTCGCATGAAATCAGCATCCCTTGTCCACTGACAAAATTTGTTCAAAGCCCACTGGCTGATGATGTCAAAAACAACTCACTGTTGCTTTTGCTGTGCTAAAAAATGTTCACTGCATCTTTGCTGTCGACTACCCACTGGAAAATTTGTTGATTCCCATTGCCTTCTTTTGCTAGTTTTGTCAAGAATTTTAGTCTGCCTACCACTGTCAATCTCATTGACATTTCCCCCCTTTTTCAACTGAAAGGAGAGACACTTCTCTGAAAAGTTTCCTGTACTCCCCCCCTTTAGGTGTAGGAGTTTTACACTGGTGTACTCCCCCGTTCAGCTGCATGAGAGTACCATCATCTCTTCACTATTGGCTGAACTATGTGTGATTGTATTCGGTTGTAGAACTAAGACAATATTTTGACGGTGGATGACAATTTCCAAGGGTCGATTGATTCATAATGTATATTCACTCTCGCTCTTTGTTTTTGGTTATGAAATTTTGCTGAGGAATGATTGGGCTTGTCACAATGGTGACAAAGATGGAGATCAAAACACTAATCTTCCTTATGACCGGTTTTTTGACAATGAGAACATTTCGGTTGGACTTCAACTGCAGGTTGCATGCAATTCTGTTTGTCTGCAACTTTGTGTTGCATGCATTGCTAGTTATCTGCAACTTTCTCAGAACTTGCTCAGGTGAGTTGTGCAAGAAATCGTGCACTGACGAACTTAATTGGCTTGGAATAATCTGGGATATGTAAGTTAGTGTCATCAGTGACATATCCTAAGCCTCGTCGATTCTTGTTAGTTTTAATTTATTCCCATGGCTTGATGATGGGCTTGGAAGAAATTGGAACTGAAACAACTTCGACACTTGAAGCTGTTGGGATGAATGACTTATCATCTGGATGGTTCCAAGACTTGAAAGTATCATGCTTTTCTTGCAATTCAATCCATTGAAGTTGTGACTCGAGTTGAAGAAACTCAATAGTTTCATGTGTTTGGTGTAGATGCTGTGAAAGATTAGCAAGAGTTTCTTTGCTGACTTGCACCATGTCTTCATCACTGGAGATGATCAAACTGTGAATAATGTTTAACAACTGAAGATGTAGCACCATATAAATTTGCGCACTTGAAATCGGGCTCTCTTGTTTTAGATGTCGTACTTTGAACTGTTTCTCTTGAATGACAGGCTTATTTGAATGTGGCTTAAATGCCACGCTCACTCGATTGGTTGCTTATTGCACTTGCTAGAATTGTAGATTTTTCTCACTTAAGCTCTGGAATTCACTCTCTCTTGATGATGATCGTGTTTGTTTAAGCACTCACTTGACTTACTTGATGACTTCAAACTCACTTGAATGAATAGCCACGCTCGCTTGATGTCGATCTCAACTTGCTTGATTGTTTTAACTTTTTTGGTTGCTTTGATGATGGCGGCAATGAACTTCACGCTAGCTCGCTTGATGGTTTGTTCTTTGTACTGACTTGATGCAAATTTCTTGAATGAATAATCACGCTCGTTTGCAGGAGATGTGAACTTGTTTCTTGTTTTCTTTAGAGTTAAAACTCATGCATTCACTTGATTTTGATTAAAGGAAGGGTGTCGAACACTGTTGAGAATGCACCCAAGAATTCTTACAATGATTTTAATGATTCACGCAAAACAATGAATTTGATTACAAGTTCTGAAATGGATTTGCAAGAATGCTGATGTAGACTTTGCTTTGAAATGTATTAAATTGTCTAAGTGAATTTTATTGTTGATGGAGAATGTTGATGTAGACAATCTTTGATTATATGTTGTAGTGGCGTAAATGCATGTGTTGATCTTGCAACTATTTCGTTACATGTGTTTTGCTTGCTGATATTGAAATTTATGTATGCGATATTAAATGAAATTATTGATGTGTCACAACTAGACACAAATCAAAAACAACAACATGAAGCCATAAAAACATGCGCCATCAAAAACACACATGGTGTACCTAAGATCCCCTTATTCAATTTCGGGTGGATCTAGGACACATCGACACCAAAAAAATAATGTTTTTATTGAGTATTGAGATCATCAACCTTTCATCTTTTACAACATTGCCACTAAATCTTTCTCAAACAATAAGAATCTAGCGCTTGTAAATTTTGGAAACAAAAGTCTTCAAAAAACATGTGCACTGATCTCTCACACCTTATTTCTCCGAAGCACGCTTATCTCTCCAAATATTTCAAAACATCACCCTTATTACTCCAAAATAATACAAAATATTCTTATCACTTCCAAAAAAAAAACACACTATCTCTCCAAAGTAAATGAAGTCTACTCCTTTCAAAAGAAATACCTTCAAAATTTTCCAAACCCTTTATAATAAAAAAAAGAACTTTTTTAATCCTCCCCTTTCTCTTTTTTTTAACAAAAAAAATTAAAATGTCTATAAAATCACTTTCAAAAAAGTGATTTATGGTTTGAAATTTTAAATCATACTTAAAAAAATCATTGAAGAGATTACATATCACAACAGTTTCAAATGGTACTTTCTGCATGTCACACGCTGCTTCATCCTCCACAATGCCAACCTTCTGATTCCAACAATCGGTGGTCGAAATCTCTTTCATTACCTTCATACCACCCTAAGCTAGTGATTCAGCATTTTGGTAGATCTATACTCCAAGCAAAATGATAAGCTCTGCTGCAAGTGAAGTTATCCCATGCAAGGTGTTAAGCACTAGGGACCGTTTCGGGAGATCAGTCATAGAGATGGAATTTGGTGGCGCCTTGAATCGCAGAAGAATGAAACAAGCCAATGAGGCAAGAGGGAACAAGAAGAGAGGGTTTTTGTAGAGAGGGTTACAGCAGAAAAAGAGATGCAACGGAGAAATGACAATGACCTTGAATCCTAATTTTTTGGTATGGTTGCTCAAACAGACAGTGCACCAAAGCAAAGAATGGGTACCTCTAATGCTACTGCTGACGGACAATCTCAGAATAGGAGATTTTCTGGTGAAGGCTCTCAGAGAAATTTTGCTGGAACACTAGAATATCTATGGAAAGAAGGAATTAGCATTAATAGACTGAAACGAGAAGCAATTTGGTCCAGAGTTATAACTCCCTGTCTACCAATTACTACAAAAAAATGGGGCAGAATAAAGGTCCATTGACACCTAAAGAAGATTTTTTATTGACAAGATATATTCAAACTCACAGTGAAGGACAATGGCAAACTTTACCAAATAAGGCAGGTAATGATTTTTGATGATTATCTTCATTCAGAAGCTTACAACAAACTTTCATTTGAGACCGTCCAGAAGCTCTTCATTGAAACGAATGCACGCATGTGCTAATTTGTTCAGGTTTGCAACGTTGTGGGAAGGGCTGCAGATTGAGGTGGATGAACTACCTGCGTCCCAATGTAAAACATGTCAACATATCTGCAGAAGAAGACGAGCTCTCATAAGTTTACGTATCAAAAGACAGCTTACCTATTTGCACAAATCAGAACTTGAGACGAATTATGAGGCGGAGCAACAAATTCAAAATTCTTCCAAAGTCAAGTAGCTGCTGCATTTTCTGAGAGGGACTGTGCCATAATGGAGGTTGAGAGGGCTTATCAAGAAGAAGAGTCTATGTCAGATAAATTGAATGAGATTCAAAATAGGATGGAAGAAATTATAGTTTTAAGTTTATGTGAGCTGCATTCAACAACTACAGATCATGGTTATATATCTGACTATGTCAACACGTGACTTTATTTACAGCAAAAATGTATGCATAGCTCTAAGTGGGAAACTAACTCACATAAATGACTGTATATACCATTTTTAATGCATTAATTAACTTCCATTCTTTGTAGATATATTTTGCGTGTGGAATTTTGGCATTCTTCCACAGTGGTCTGGTCATTTGATTAGCTGAGCTTCAACTTTGTAGCGTTACAATTTGGCGTTCTCTTTCTGACCACATTCAAGTATTTGGCACTGTATAAATTTTTTCAGGAGGCACTTGAAATGTTCAACACTCATGATGTTTACGAGTGTGTGTAGATCTCACAAACATATGACTTTAAACAATGACAACTCCCCATACTAGACTGAGAAATGATTTATGCGGCTCCAATTTTAGCATTCACTCATCCAATGTGCCACACTAAATCTAGATTCATTCTCTTCCAAGTACACATCAAACCACTCCTTCTTCAATAAAACTGGTTGTAGACAGAGCTTACGTTGGAGAGCACTGGCTCCAATTCCAAGCAAGTGCACAACTATCCAACAACAACGAGTGCAATCACGTCCTTTCCGATGATGAATGATTCAACACTGTTTCTCAATGCATTTCACTATTTATTCAACACAGAGATCACAACTCACCACACTACGTTTCCCAAATCTCACCATAGCTCTGATACCACATGTTACAAATGGAATTAACTCAGAAACAAATTGCAGAAAAACACAGATACAAAACCAGACAAAACAATGGCGGAAAAAAGGCTTCAGCCTCATGGCATTCTCATCATTCTCTCTTATTAAAATAATTTAGAGTTACAATTTAAATAAATGAGAGAAAATGTCTAAGATAGTCTGTGATATCTTAGACTCCTTTGGTTGAGATAATTTCTCACGAAAAACCCACCAAGATAGGAGTTACTAAACAAACTCCAATATTTGAGGAACAACCCAAGAGTTAGGCACATATTCCTAACTTGGAATATTTAATTAATTTATTTATGTTTGGATTTATTATTGTTTTTGTGAGAGAGGCTAACATGGTAAATAAATAAAAATATTAGTAAACTAGAGGTATGGTAAATAAATAAAACCTGTTTCTATATTTACTCCATAAACATCTTTATATTTACAAAAATTGAAAAGTAATTTTTTTAGGTGAAGCCTATGGGCCAAATACCATGGGACAAATGATTATCAATACCATGAGAGAAATTATTATCAATACCATGGGCTAAATACCATGTTTATGAGGTATAAAAAGGTAAGTTAAATAAATAAAAATATATCAAATAGGAGTAGAAATCAACATCTAATTATATTTGAAGCCTATGGACCAAATACCATGGACCAAATTAATAATAATACCATGCAAAAAAAAACATTATTAGCCTGTAATATTCCTAATTTAGCATACAGCGAATAAGAATATTAATTTTTCTCCTAATGTCTAGTTAGGTGAATAAATGGGTAAGGAGGCCCATAAGTTTCTTAAGTAGGCATAAAATGCCTCTTAATGTGAAAAGGGATCATGTTAATAAATAGATCAAACATCCTCATGTGTCAACAAGGTCTAATATGTGCAACAAGTTCAAGTTTGATCAAGTCAACATCATTAATATGTGAGGAGTGGATCATAAATAAAGACAGCTCAGTGTGAAGGAAGATCAATTTAGCTAGTCAAAATGAACACACCTTGGGTGTGAAAGGAGACAATGCATGATGATAAAGTCATGGTTGAATAAATCAAATGGTGTTTTAAATATATGAGTGAGACCAATGGAGACATCGTAATTTTGGTAGAGGAGTCTTTGCATGCAAGTAACCTCATAATTGGGTGGGACCCATGGTGAAGAAGCTGATCAACTATATAATGGAGGGAATGGAAGCCATATGGGGTATGATTGAAGATTATATTTTGTATGTGGTATGTTTAGACTTTGCATTCTTTGGCTATTTAGCTAAGTTTGATGCACTGTTTAGTGCAAGGGTTTTCTCATGCGAGAATTCCCCACTCTTGCCTAGACATCTTATTTAAGAAAACTGAGAGAAGCATCCTGTGCCACATTTTCCACTATATGGTATTAGGCCAAGTATTCACCTTTAGAAATAGTGTATTCCCTTGTATAAAATGCATTATTTCTTAAGGTATTTCAGTGGAGTTGTCTAATCCCTTATTTTATGAGCTAGTTTCCCAAGAGGAGGATCAACCTTTTTCCCGGAAAGCTAGTAGGAGGAGCTACAACCATTTCTTTTCATGATCGGCCATATTTATGTAGTGCTTCAGCTATACAGTGTGATTCATCCATATATCTGCAGCAAATACTTCATGTAGCTCATGTTTGTCAAGAAACCCTTGCTGGGTCATCTTGGATCTATGTAAAAGGAGATTAGATCTTTGTTTTTGTGCTCTATTGCTTAATAAATCATCAGATCTATTTTTTCTCTATATTTCTAGGTATAACCCTCAATAAAATGTGCTATCATTTTATGCAGTAATCCTGTGTGGTAGTAGTCTTGGGGTTCCAATGTTTTTAGGCTATTTTGAGCATGGGAGGGCTATTTAACTAGGCTATAATGATTTGTTTCTGATTTTTTTTCAGATCTAGTTGTTATAATGTCAGATCTAATGGATCCATTAGCTACATTTATCTGTTAAAGCATAAATTTCTGAATAATGTGTTTTTAGTGCATATATTGCTGCATTTCCCCATTTGGGAATATTATAGTGGTATCGAAGCTCTAATCTTGGCTCAACCTGTGTACTTCAACCACTATGGAGTATTCTCATGGAAAGGAGGAGATATGCAAAAGGAATCAAAGCAAACCCTTGTTGTATAAAGGTAATAAGTTGTAAAAACTTCTTATACAAACTCTGCATGGCATCAATAAAGACATCAACGAAATGGGGGGGGGGGGGCATGAGATCTCTCAACAAGATATATACATGAGGAAAGGTCCAGCTCCTCATAATATGGGTGTGATCATTCATCCACATCATCAGATTTACAACCCTCTACCAGCCATATGTTTACAACAAGTAATACGGAGAAAGAAGATGTGCCAAGGAAGGAGACTCTTGGTGATTATTTGCAGGAGTATGAATCTCAACCTAAGAGGTTCAAATATCACTTGAAATTCCAAGGGTTTTTCAATATCAAGAAGGAAATAAGCACAAGGAGTAAGCAACATGGTGTGGGTAGATTCTTTCTATCTACTTTTGATGTCTCACCTAAATGTCCAGTTAGGGTTTGGGAGGAGGATCTAAACACCTATGTGCAGTAACATAAAGTTTCAAAAAATCAATCCATTCAAGTAGCAGCACTGCATTTTGAAGGTAAGTCTTATGCTTAGTGTTTTTTTGAGTCATTTTCCTTAAAGAATGAAAATACACCTACTTATGGAAAGCTTATTAGAAGAGTAGTGGAAAGGTTTGATGAAAAGTTTGATGAAACACCTACTATGAAGCCTATCAAACCAAAACAAACAAAATATTTGCATGGGTTGGGTGGATCTAAAATCCCTACTCCATTTTAGAAAACCAATAAGGGGGATGAAAAATTATATGAAACTTTTCCAAGGGAAATATCCCCATTGCATGATGATCTTTCTTCTCAAGAGAAAGATATGGAGATTCCTCCTTGAAGGAAAGACTGAGATCTAAGGTCTCTCATTGTTGATGAGGCATTTTCAAATATTGATGAGGAGGGATAGAAGGCTAGATATAACATCGCAGTAATATCAAGAGCACATCCAGTACCTCATGAAGAGGAATATGGAGCACCTGCTCCAAGGAGAGAAACTATTGCACTCTTGCAAGGAGTTCCAAAGAATCTCACATATATAAATCATGGTATAGCCCATGTGCAACATGTGCTATCATTAGAAAATGGTGAGATCTTGAAGGTAGAAGGAGATAAAGCAGAGGAAAAGCATCATATGATGAGGAGCACACACCCCTCTCTATTTCATAATTTTGATGCACAAAAGAGGCAAGAGGATTTGTGCAATGAAGGAAAGGAAAAATCATTCCATACACATATAAATCCTACTCTATGCGTTGATTTCTCTTTTCATGGAGGCATTCCACCAGGGAGACCCCTTGATTGGAAGAAAAATAAAGTGTTCTCTCAACTTGTGCAGTAGTGACATATTTGGCTTAGAAAGGAGCCTTGAGAAGAGCTACCGCAGCATTGAGAACCATTGATGGGTTCCAAGGAGAGCTGAGAAATTTTCTGAAATGGAATTTGTTGCCTTCCACTCAGCTATTTGCAATGCGAAAGAAGAATTCAGAAATTTGTGTTGACATGAGCATGGTATCAAAAGGCCACTCCATAGCCTTGGAGTGGCAAAAGATACTTCTATACATAATGAATATTTCTGAATATGACAAGAGGGTATTACCACTCTTGTATGCATGGGAAAAACTATTGAAGTTTTGGAAGAAAGGAACATTTCAAAAGGAGGTTGACTTCCATAAACTTCAATCTTGTCTTAAGCAAGATCAGCTGCAAGAGAGGCATCAAAGGAGGAGTTACAACACTCCAACATGTGACTTTGGCATTGGGCATGTCAAAGAGGAGAGCCATCATATGATAGATACTTCATTTCATATTTCTACAGCATTTTCATTATTGGGGAGCCTAGATCCATATTGGGAATCCCAACTATTGATGGAATATTCCAAGGACCTCTTCACATGTAAGGTTATTGATGGGCAAGTGATGGATGGGAGGTATAAAGTAGTTGAGGGAGGCATTTATTCTCATGATCATATCTATTTGACTAGAGACTCCAAGCTCAAGGATGAACTACTTAATGCAGCCTATGAGATATTTCTTTCTAAACCCACTAGTTTCATTAGAACATACCGTACTATCTTAGATGGATTCATGTGGGAAAACTTCAAAGAAGAGATGCACTCTCACATGAGGAATTGCATAGATCATTTGCTGGTTGAGGAGGAACATAGCTCTTGGGAAGAGTTATCATTACCACCTCCTTATTCATTGGGTGTGAGAGGGATCTCATCGATGAGCTACCTCACTGATTTGAACCAAGTGTATGGTAAGACTTGTATTTCTGAACATCACGATGTAATTACTATATGCTTGTATTTTCTTAACACTCATGTATAGGGCATTTCTCCAATAGGAGGCACATGTTCTTATGAGGTTCATGGGCTACTTGGGGCCATGAGCAATGGATATGTTTACCATTCCCTAAAATATTTTGGGGAGATGTTGTATTCTTCATGGTGCGCTTCACTAACACCAACCATCATACACCTTCTCCAAGCATGCAAGAAGAATGGGGCAGCAAACAAGTGGTGGGAAAAACACTTTTTATATCATATTCTATGGCAGTTAGGAGTAAAACTGCGTTGGTTGCACATGAGGGACCATCATCCTTCTCCTTTACTACATATGGCAACTAGCATGACTCTAATTATGATTCCATATGCTAAAAATGTGCCTATATTTGTTGGGAATGTTGTTATATCATTCACCACCACCCTAAGAAGCTTATAAAAGGGGGATCACCCAATACATAAAAGGAGAAATAATTAAAAGAGTGAATGGGTTCATGTGAATGATAATTCATATGAAAAAAGGGACAGGGCATAATATATATTATTTCCTTGTAGTAGAATTTACATAAAACATAGAGGAATAAAGTTTCAAGATAGCTCGACCAGGCGAGACCCGCCCATGCTATGAACAGTCAAAGAAGAAAGGCGCGTGAAGGGTTTTCGGGGGGATCAAGAACGGTAGGGGGAAGGCGGAAGCTCACACCCCAGAATGGTGGTGACCTGGCATATGGTGGGACCCGAGACAGATACTCCGTGGGGTAATGGCTGCGGGCTTAAAGCTACTCCAAAACCCTGCCGGAATTTCTAGTGGGCTCAACCACGAAGGACACCTGGCACTATGAATACAATGGTAAGGTAAGTCCTATGACACCTGGTACATGACCAGTACTATCATTTCACCCAACGCATGGTATACACCTAACTGAACTATGATAGCAAATAACCAGATTCCACGCGTCTCATTGTTGGCTTCCTTATGATGTCAGCCCTACAAGTGTTGTCCTAGTCTTGTTTTCCGAGAAATTTGAAGCTGTATAACCCTGCTCTATGAATCACTGTGGTAAAATAATTTCTTTTATGAGATACTGTATAGATAAAGCACGAGTTCCCAATACCAGGTCTACCAAGCTTGCTTTCAACTTCCTTACGTAATTTTCCCCAAGCATTTTCCTTACTGTGCATGTATTCCATCCCTTTTTCACTATCTGGTTTCCTTTCGCTTTTCATTTTTCATAATGGTCATGGGTAAAGTCAAGGTTAAGAAGTCAGAGCCCAAAACCACTTAAGTTCATGAGTCCATGGCTGCTCCTAGACCTAAGCCTTTCACAGACATGCAAGCCCACATCCAAGACCCACAATACCCATTTTTCATTAGTAGTGTCAAGCTGGATCTATTTAGGAAGCATGTGGAAAATAGGGACAAGTTCAGAGTCATTTTGTCACGACTATATCACCAAATTACTTCGCCTATCTACCCAGTTCTTGAATTCATTTGTTGGCTCAGAGAAGCTTATGATGAACACTGGGATATGTTCCTCTCATCTCAGGGGAACAAAATATTCAGTATATCCCCCGAAATCATCAGAAAAGCCCTCTGTTACCCTACCAGTTCAAATTATGTCACTTTCACTGAAATGATGCTATCCCTTCAGTTTTCCAGGTTACCATGGAGGTAGCAGAGTGATTTCATTGCTGCTATTTCTGACTCCTACCTCACATCTTTCCCATCTACAAACTCGGTGCCCCTGAATACATTCAAGGAAGACCTTCAGCCAACCCTTGCTCTCATTACGGGATTACTAGGTATAGAAGGGTTTGAGAAGGTCTTGAAGGAGTGTGTAGCCATTTTATGGTCAATGTCACAACTTGGAATTGTATTGGACATCCCTGGTTTCTTGTCCTCTGCCATCCAAACTCAATTTCAGGACCTCCCAGCTACAGGTCATTTTCGTTTCTGCTCCATGGTATTTTAACTTTTCCTTTTCCAACAAGCTGATAAGTTTGAGGGTTTGGGTCTACAAAATTTTTATAGGATAAATTCTCAGCCAAGAAATGTCTTTTACTAGAATCCCACATTGCATCAATTGGAAAATGGGGTGGGTTATTCAATTTTCTTGAATGAATTCGTGACAATAGCCTATATTATTATTCATGAAAATCCTCCGCCCAGGATTTTTCCTAAGCAGAAGAAATGGCTACAGTTCATTGAGGCCAAAAACATAGGAGATTGGTACCTATTTGATGACTACACTCAGATCAGGGTCTACGGTGCAAAGGTTTCCCCTTACAGACTGCCAGTTTTTCCTGCCATCCGGATTTTCGGCTTCGAGTACCTCTGCCAAGCCCTGAAGGCTGCCTAGCTCCACTTCCTTCCTGTGAAAAAGGATTTTATTCTTAAACTGCCTACTATGGTTGGCCCCTTTATTGTTAACTCAAAGCATGCCCTCCCCATAGTGGAAACCCTGCTCAAAGGTATGGGAAAGATTAGCCTTATGATCCAAAAGGCATCATCTCAAACAAAAGGAAGAAGATTAAGTCCACTACATATGCTCATGAAACTAGGCCCTTCATCAAGTGGAGAGCTAATCTTGATACCTGGCCTTTTCTTTCATAGATGGAAACTGATTCATCTATGACAGGGGAGAAAGGAGACATGGCTTGAACACAGGAAGCAGGCAAAAAACAGGTTGAGGAAGCTGAAGTCCCAGAAGGATATTCTCCGCCTTCTAAAAGGAAGAGAACAAATAATGAGGAAGGAGTCGGAGAAGGGCCGTAGCTGGAGAAAGTAGCACTGTATGAAGAGCCGGATAAAGAAAAAGTAGGTTTCATAGTAAAGTACGATGGTCTGTCATCCTCTAGTTTCTCAGAGGTTTCACAAGCCATCTCTATGAACAGGGCAGAGGTGGGGGGAAAAATTAAGGGGAAGAATAGAGCTATCAGGGAAAATATTTTGTCAGAATTAGCAGGATATGTAGATAAATATCATAATCTGTTTAATGCCGAGATTTATATGGATAAGGAATAGTTGGTGATGGCCATGACTGAAGCCGTTCTAGATCCAGAGGTCGGGACTACTAGCTATAGAGCTCTAGAGGTGGAAATAAACATGTCACAGGTTCCCCCAATTGATAAATGCAACGTGTTTCAATGTTTCCGTGATATGTCGAAGGATGAGGTCATGGAGCTCTCTCTCACATTGAGGAAGCTTCAAACCAATTACAATCAGGTCGTCGAGAACCTTAGAGTAGAGAGGACTAATGCCCGTGCACTGTCAAATGACCTGCGGAATCTTCAAGTAGCTGTAAATGGTAAAGGGAGCAACAAAGCAGATCCTCAAGGCCATGTCATTTCAGAGCTTCAAAAACATATCGTAGATCTGAAACATAAAATTAATTTGCTAGGCTTTCAACATGTGAAAACTGCTAAATTGGCCTAGATGGGAAAAGACAAGGCCAACATAGTAGACTCCTTATCCAAGGAGAAAGAGGACAAGGCTAAAATAAAAAGTGATATGGCTACCCTCCAGTAGAGGATGGACGAGCTGCGAAGGCGCTGGGATACACATGTACGCTCCACGCCACCTCCTGAAGAATCTAGCTGGCTTTCGGAGCAGCTAACTATAGCATTGGAAAACCTTCAGGTAGCAGAGAAGTAGGTTCACACTACAAAGCAAAGGATTCACGAGCTTGAGGCCCACATTAAAGAAAATTCCAAAATGGTAGCGGATCTGCAGAAGGAAATCGAAGAGGGAAAACAAGAAAAGTTGTAGCAGGAGAAGACTATCAGGGATCTTACAAGCCGAATGAAAGGAAATATCACCTTGTTAGATGCTTGACGCTTAATTTGGACAGACATCATCCTGGAAGTAAAGAAGCATTGGGCCTTCATAATCGTAATTGAAGCAAATAAATTTGTGGTTTGTCAATTCAGGAGAACCCTACACGAAGGGCTCACGGATGCTACCACCGAAGCCGAAAATGCCAGAGGGTATATTTCCTTCTTAAATAATGCAAGCCCAGAAGAATTGGCCAACATAGGAATCAATGATAGGTTTAAGGAGGTAGTAGAATGCAGAAGGATGATTGAAAGGAAAGCCATGCGCAACCTTGCACTAGGTAGTTTAGAATAGATGGTGACAAATTTGGAGTAGTTTGATGCAGAATGGACAAAACTAACGCGTGTTGGCCTCCCATCATATTGGGAGCCTGAAAATGATGTGCTCCAACTATTACCAGTGTATGAATGCAAACTAACTGAGGTGATGAATAAAACAGATATACCATCTGAGAATATCACTCAGCTTAAATCCGAAACAATAATTGTTGCACTCGGTAGCGAATTCTCTCTCCTCTATCAGATTAAAAAACTGTTGCCCACTCAGGAAAATTACGCTGAATTGACAAAAGTGCATGCTCTGGTTAACTTGCGTGGTGATACCTGCTCCTGCAACTGACACCTGGCATAGGTGAAAAGATCATACAAGTTCATCAGCCACTACGCCTGCATCCTTGTCGACTCCACCTATTAAAAAGAAGGCCATCTCATCTACAACTTTAGTACCGCCTCCTTTAGCACCAGCTCCCACTTAGCCACCCCACAAACAATGACACTCATGATTGGGCCTACATGGCTCCTTATTTCATTTTTATTTACTTTTACTTTCAAGTGGAATTCATATTTCACTCTTGCATTGTTACTTTCTGTTAGCAAGTTGTTGTATTTTCATTAGAAATGGCTATAAGCCCAATTTGTAAGATGATGGGAGGTTTTCTACCCCATCACCAATTTTGATGTTTTGATTAAGACTTGAAACTGCATACAGGCACACAGAAAATATATTTTCGCAAAATATATTTCTGCGTATGGCCGATGAAAATGTTATAAAAGTAGAAAGCAAAGACATCTACAGGGTTCCAGATTTTCCAAGGGACTCACTAGTTCAAGAATTTTGTATGTATGTTGTCTTAATTTTGATAATTGATGTTGAATATCCCATAGGGACTTAGTGATAAGAATCTTTGTTGGAATTGGGGATTCTGATCTGGGTGATTCACAGTTTGTAGCTCTTCTCTATGTTTTTAATACAAATTTTCATTTCGCATATCTCTACATTTCTTATATCTATGCTCTGGAATGCGAGTGATCCCATGTTTAGATGTGAATTTATCATTACAGATACTCATGTTTACTCATCTATAGCACTTTAAATATACCTTACGTAGGATATTTTTTTTCATTTTTCATGTCTTCCACCATTCCTCTGATATTAACTATAATGGATCCTTGTCTTTGAAATTGTCCACATATATGGATTCTTATCTTTGCATAGGCCCAGTTATATGGATTTTTGTCTTTGAATAAGCCTGGTTATGGTTAATATCCTACTACATCTTCTGCCACAGTCATCGCCCACATATTAATTGATACTTGTGTCTCATTTTAGAAGTCGGCCCCCTCTACAGCATTTTGTCTTAAAGTTGTTGGATGCATTCACATATTGAAGTTTATACTCAGTTTCTGCAGTTTTCATAATTGTTGTGTTTAAATTTGGGGTCTTGGTTCCACCCTTATTAAAACCATTCATCCAAGTGATTATAGCATGAGAGCCTCACCTGGTCAACTCCAATTATTAGGGTCATATGCTCCTTGCAGTTAAGATGTCCTAGGCATTGGTCTTTATATAACTCAAGGTTGTCTCTACGAGCTACAACATTATTCTGGCGCCGTTTCCAGGGAAAGAATTTAAAGAACTAAATCCCTGGGCCTTGAAAAATATTCATCCACATTTCAAAAGAGGTGAGAAAGAAGGTCTGGCAGTTGTAGATCCCTCACCTTGGCGACTGCACTGTCATTCAAAAGATAAATCTATTTGCAGTCCTGGCTTCCTGAAAGCAACACCTGAGGTCAGATACATCCTAGTTAGGAACACCTTGGGTGTCTGATCCAGAAAATATTTTGCACAAGAGAGGTTGGATAGAAAGACAATTAGCTTATACATATATTCCCAGATTCTCCCTGGAAGACTCTCCATCCTCCTCTCAATTAGCTTAATATCAAGGTCCTGATTCTACTATAAGAACCCTTGACTCTACTTTAGCTAACCCCTCCCTAGAAAATATTGAATTAAAAGATGAGGCTGAGTCTGTAGACACTACGAGCCTCTTTTTGCATCCCACACCCAAAGCTGGAGAAGTTAGAGAAGTTACAGCTTTTTCTGCTACTCATATTATAGAAGTTCAATAAGCCCCTCAAGCCTCCATTCAATATATCCCCATTGTCATACATACTTCTCTTCCACCACCTCCTCTTACACATCAGACTCTATTGCCACCCCTAGAACCTTTGATCACTATTCCTGGCTTCCTATTGAACAAATATTCCCCCCTGGCATTGCCTCATATTTTGAACGATATGCCTCAGGATTACTTAAAGATCCTACCTCGTTTCAATGGAGAAAATGATATTGAAGCTCAGAAACACCTAGAATTTTTCTTCTCCTTCACATAAAATTTCAATGTTGAACATCTGGATGTGGTGTTGAGATTTTTTGTCCAGTCTCTAGATGGAGAGGCCAAAAAATAGTTCAAGACCTTGGTGGACCGCACCATTACTAACTGGGAGGAGATGGAAAATGATTTCATCAAGAAGTGGGGAGAGAAGAAAGACCACAGATACTGTCTTACATAATTTAACACACTTAGAAAGAGGCATAATGAAGATGTATCCGAGTTCATCAAGGGGTTTAATAAGTTATATACCAGTCTCCCAGCCGAAATGAAGCCTCACTAGACCATTGCTAAAGTGGTTTTTGTAGCAACCTTTGAGTCAGAATTCAGATTCTCTTTAAGAGAAAGAAATTCTGCTACTCTGGATGAAGCCCAAATCGATGCATTGGAAGTGGAAGCTAACTTTTCTTCTACGGGTAAATCAAAATGGAGGTCAAACCATGATGCTAGACGAAGAGGGAAAGAAGAAGCATCTACCTCCGGTCAATATAGAGAGGTAGTTGATAACAAAATCGAGGATATGAATAAAATTATCAAGAACCTTTCGAGAAAGCTGGTGAAGCTTGAGCTCAAGGCTAAGAGGTCATCCTCCAAGCCATTCCAAACTTCTCCAAACAGGGGTTGTAACCCCCAATACAGAAATCCTCCTCTACAAATATCACAAAGAGATCGTAATGAGAAGCAAGACCACATATAGCCCCCGATGTATCTGGAAGGGTAGATGGATGGCCCTACCAAAGACATCCCTGATGGGCAAGATGATCAATATCTTGCTTACTCAAATGGTGATGAAGTTGAGTCTTCTTTGCAAGAAAGTGAAGGAGTGGAGCTTTCCTTGCAGGAAGAAGAAGAAAAAAAAAAGCACTGCTGAAGATCTAGAGATCGATGACTACTGTAAACAATTTTTGGACTTCATGCAGACACATTTCAACAAAAAATATGATCTCAGATCCTCTAGGAAGAGGATGCGCACACAAGAACAAGAAGAAGAACTACCTTAGAAGGAGATTGTCACTCAGAAAATTGAAGATAAAGGTAAGAGACCTATAACTGAACCTTTACATTCTAATGAATCCATTCCTTCCTCTTCTAAGCTGGCCTCTAATCCAAATGAAAATATTAAACCCATCCCAAAGGAAGAAAAACCTCCAGCCAACAGTAAAGAGCCAAAATAAGGTCTCGTAGAGAAGCCTCCTCCTATGTTTAGCTTTTAGAAAGAGCTATAAAAAGTGAAAATTCTCATCCCTTTGACTGAACTCCTGAAGCAACCAGCCTATTAGTCTCAAGTGTCATCATTCATGCTTCCTCAAGGAGCTTCTCCTATACCAAACAGTTTGAGCCTCCAAGAAGAAATGCCCATGGTTGTGTTTGTCCCCATGTTGAGGAACTAGATTCTTCAACTCCCCCTTTCTATGTCTCCTTAGTAATTCATGACCTATTATTGCATAACTGTATGTTGGATTCTGGAGCATCTCATAACCTCCTACCCCTGTCAGTGATGGAACAATTGGGGTTGCAAATCACCCGCCCATATAAAGATCTCTACTCCTTCGATTCTGAAAGAGTCAAGTGTTTGGGGATGATCAAGGATTTGGTGGTAAATCTAGCCCAAATCCTAGCTAAGAGCATGGTAATGGACATAGTAGTGGCTGACATCCCAGCCCGGTTTGGGATGTTGTTATCAAGATCATGGGGTACAAAATTTAGAGGATCTATAAAGCTATATCTAACCTACGCGACCATCCCGGTGTTTGGAGGTCAAGAAAGAATATTATAGCGGGAAACAAGGTTTGTGAATATGGTCACTGAAGTTGATAATTCAGTGAATTCACTGGTGTACAACAAAGAGGGTGAGTTTTCTTGTCTAATGCTTGAGGAAGACCAAGATTATCTGGAGGAGCCATCTTTCTGTCAAATAAGAACTGAGCAGTCTTCAAGTAATGAAGAAGGTGGGATTTGGACCTTGCACTTTGACGGAGCCAACTCAAAGGAAGGCAATGGAGTTTGGGTTCTCCTTATCTCCCCTACTGGGCAACTGGTCATGTTATCTTTCAAATTGAGGTATGAAGCCACGAACAATGTGGCTGAATATGAAGCATTTCTCCCGGGTCTACAAACAGCAAAGAATATGAATATTCAGAGCTTGAGGGTTTTGGGAGATTCGGAACTAGTGGTTAGACAAGTGAGAAATCAATGTCACGCTAAGAACCCATGGCTGAGAGCTTACAGAAATGAGGTATGGGACTTTGTATGGAATTTCTTCTTAGCATTCAATATCCAATTCATGCCGAGAGACCAAAATAGAATGGCAGATTTTCTTGCAGTAGCTGCAAGTACTTTTTAGCCACCTCAGAACCCCCTCCTGAGGTATGAAATCGAAGTTCGCTACTGTCCTTCCATCCCTGACAATGTCAAACACTCGCAGGTGTTTGAAGACGAAGATCAAGTCAAGAGATTCATGGAGACTATTGAGGAATTCTCTAATATGGACATAGATGCTGGTGATGAAGAAACTAGGTACCTTTCTCAGAATAAATGGCAGGATACCATGGCTAGGCACAAGGTGCTGCAGCTCAAATGGAATTTAATATCCAGAGGAATGGTCCCCCTAGAGAGACTATTTGATAACAATAATGTCCCGATCCGACCAGGTAAGGTGGTTGAAGAAAATTAGGTAGATGACATGAACCATGGTACAGAGGTTGATCCCAAGATCATGAAATTGTATAGTAAGGTACCCGATGAATACAAAGAGCAATATCGGGAGCTATTTCAAACATATAAAGATGTCTTTTCCTAGTCCTATCAATATTTGAAGACCTTTGATATTAGCATTATCCAGCACAAGATTCCATTAAAAGGAGATGATAAGCCCCACAAACAGAAATTAAGGCAGATTAATCCTTTACTCCTTCCTTCCATTGAAAAGGAAATTAAAAAATTGCTGAAGGCTAAGATTATTGTGCCATTAAGATATTCTGAATTGGTGGCCAACCTAGTCCCATTCCAAAAGAAATGTGGAGAAGTAAGATTGTGTGTTGACTTTCGGAACTTGAACAGAGCATCTCTGAAAGATAACTATCAGCTGCCTAAGATGAACCATATATTGTAGAAGGTGGTAGGATCTTCATGAATTTCCACGATGGATGGCTTTTCTAGATATTATCAGGTAGTAGTGCTTTCGGAGGACCAAAGGAAAACTGCATTCACCACTCCCTGGGGAACGCTTATGTATTCTCGAATTCCGTTTGGAATGATCAATCCAGGGGCTACATTTAAAAGGGCCATGGATATTTCTTTTGTGGGGGAACAAGACAAATTCGCGGTGGTCTACCTGGACAACATCACAGTCTTCTCAAAGGATGATGCTGAACATATTGAGCACCTGCATAGAACCTTTGACAAGTGTCGAAGGTATGGATTGTCTTTAAACCCCCAAAAATATTAGTTTTCTTTAGAAGAGGGTAAACTGTTGGGGCATATTGTGACAAAGGCAGGGGTAAAAATTTACCCAAAGAGGGTAGAAGTCATAAATGGTATCTCCTTGCCCAGAAATAAGAAAGAGGTCCAAGTTTTTCTTGGACATATCAACTTCTTGAGAAGATTCATACCGAACTATGCAGAGATAATCCAGTACATAACTGAGATGCTAAAGAAGGATAATGAAGTAAAATGGACTCCTGAGTCACGGGAAGCTTTTAACAGGACTAAAAATGCTTTCGCAGAAGCCCCAGTGTTGGCCGGACTAGATTATGTGAAACCCTTCATGATATTTTCATTTTCATCTCCCCACACTATCATAGCAATATTATTGTAGAAGAATGAGGAGGGGTATGAGAAACCTATTTCCTTCTTCAGCCAAGTGCTTCACGATGTTGAGCTAAAATATAACATCTTGGAGAAACAGACATATGCCTTGCTTAAATCCCTCAAGGATTTTTGGATGTATGTCTTGCAGTCGGCCATAACTGCATTTGTACCCACAGCAGCTATAAAAGACATGTTGATTCAGGGAGATAGTGAAGGTAAGAGAGGAAAATGGATTGCCAAGATACAGGAGTATGAGTTGGAGATATGCCTCACTAAGCTAATAAAGGGACAAGGATTAGCCAAGATCCTTTATAAATCAAACTGTCAGGCTTTGGGGATAAATTTATCTATGGTGGCAAATGAAGAGTCTGGGAGAGAAGATGAGTAGTTTGGGATAGAAACTGCTACACAAAAGACCCATATGAAGTACCTTCTTAGTCCATGGTACAAAGAAATTGTAGAGTACCTCTTGACTCTTATATGTCCTCCAAGCTGTGACAAGACAAAGTATAGAATGTTGAGGTTGAAGTCTTAGAAGTTCATTGTAGCAAATGGTTGTTTATACTGGAAGGACCCATCCGGCATATTAATTCTATGTCTCACGGAAAATGAAGTAGAGGAAGTGATTGCAAAATTCCACGAGGGCATCTGCAGTGTTCACTACAGTTGGAGGGCCATTGCACATAAGATTTTGAATGCTGGATTTTTTTGGACCAAACTCTTCGAAGACGTTTATGCTCGGGTGAGAGCCTGTGAAAAAATTCAAAAGTTCGCTGAAAGGCAGCAGTTTTCACCTCTACCCATGATCCCAGTGCACATAGAAGAACCTTTCCAGTAGTGGGGAATCGATTTCTTCAGCGAAATTCATCTTGCCTCAAGTGGGCAACACAAGTGGATATTAATAGCCACTGATTACTTCACTAAATGGGTAGAGGTCGTGCCAACAAGGAATGCTACAGACAGAGTGGTAATCAAGTTTTTGGAAGATAACATTATCTCAAGGTTTGGCTGCCCTGCTAAGATTGTCATAGACAATGCTCAAGCTTTTAAGCCTGTCAAATTTATCAATTTCTGTCAATAGTATAATATTGTATTAGGGCACTCTACTGTATATTACCCACAGGGGAATGGATTAGCAGAATCTTCAAAAAAAACACTGGTGAGGGTGCTAAAAAATGCCATTAATGAAAATTAGAAGAACTGGGATTCCCAGCTTAAGCTCGCATTATGGGAAAATAGAATCACTAGTAAGAGGTCAATAGGAAAATCCCCATATGAATTGGTCTATGTAAGAGTAGCAGTTTTCCCGATACAATTGGCCTTACCTGTGGCTAGGTTCATGCACGATTTTCAAGAGGAACTGAACGATCTCACCAAAAGGATGAATCAGTTAGTGGAGCTGGAGGAGACTCGAAGCTGAGTAAATCAAAGGTTGACTGACTACCAAGAGAAAATGAAAGACCTATTCGATCAGCATGCTAAGGGTAAGGAGATGCAGGTCAGAGATTTGGTGCTAAGATGGGATATAAGAAGGGCTGAAAAAGGAAAGCTCGAAAAATTTGATCCTCTATGGTTCAGACCTTTCAAAATCCGTGAAGAAGGAGGAAACAACACCTTCAGGCTGGAAAATTTTCAGGGTGATCTGCTCCATGCCCCTATTAATGGGAAATTCTTGAAACCCTTTTTCCAGTATTAATTCAAGCTGAAAGGTCTGCTGTATGATATTGTACATTATTTAGTTTCTTTTATTATGATGTTTTCTCCTTTGAGTCGTCATGAAGGAAGAAGAGAACCCATCATGGAGACATGGTTCGCAAGATGAAGGTTAACAGATGGTTTGCGGAGTTATCAATATGTTCAAGGATGAACGTGTCGTCCCCAAATGGAGCCAACGTTTTTATATCATTCAACACCACCCTAAGCAGCTTATAAAAGGGGGATCACCCAAAGTACAAAAGGAGAAATAATTAAAAGAGTGAATGGGTTCATGTGAATGATAATTCATATGAAAAAGGGGATAGGGCATAATATATATTATTTCCTTGTGGTAGAATTTACATAAAACAAAAAGGAATAAAGGCGCAAGACAACTGGACCGGGCGGGACCGCCTTCCCCCTACCATTCGAAATCCTTATGACGTCAGCCCTACAAGTGTCGTCCTAGTCTCGTTTTCCAGGAAACTTGAAGTTGTATAACCCTGTTATGTGATTCATTGTGGTAAAATACGCTCTTTTACGAGATATTGTATAGCTAAAGCATGAGTGCCTAGTACCAGCTCTACCAAGCTCCCTTTCAACTTCCCTGCGTCGTTTTCACCGAGAATTTTCCTTACTACATAGGTATTCCATCCCTTTTTCACTATCTGGTTTCCTTCTGCTTTTCATTTTTCATAATGGTCATGGGTAAAGTCAAGGTTAAGAAGTTAGAGCCCAAAACCCCTCAAGTTCCTGAGTCCAGGGCTGCTCCTAGACCTGAGCCTTTCATAGACATGCAAGCCCACATCCAAGACCCTGAACACCTATTTTTAATTAGTAGTGTCAAGCTGGATCTATTCAAGAAGCATGTGCAAAATAGGGACAGGTTGAGAGTCGTTTTGTCAGGACTATATCACCAGATTACTCTAGCTGTCTACCCAGTTGTTGAATTCATTTTTTGGCTCAAAGAAGCTTACGATGAATGACGGGATATGTTACTCTCATCTCAGGGGAACAATATATTCAATATATCTCCTAAAATCATCATAAAATCCCTTTGTTACCCTACTAGTTAAAATTATTTTAGTTTCACTGAAATGACGCTATTCTATCAGTTTTCCAAGTTACCATGAAGGCAGCAGAGCAATTTCATCACTGCTATTTCTGACTCCCGCCTCACAAATTTCCCATCTAAAGACTTGGTGCCCCTGAATACATTCAAGGAAGACCTTCAGCCAACCCTTACTCTCATTACGGGATTACTAGGTATAGAAGGGGTCCAGCGGGGGTCGAAGGAGTGTGTGGCCCTTTTATGGTTATTGTCGCAACCTGGCGTTGTATTGGACATCCTTGTTTTCTTGGCCTTTGCCATCCAAACTCAATTTTAGGACCTCCCGGATACAGGTCATTTTCATTTCTACTCCATGGTATTTTACCTTTTCCTCTTCCAACAGGCTAATAAGTTTGAGGGTTTGGGTCTAGAAAAGGTTTATAGTATAAATTATCAGCCAAGAACTGTCTTTGACTAGAATCCCGTAGTGCATCAGTTGGAAAATGGGGTCAGTTATTCAATTTTCTTGAACGAATTCATGACAATAGCCTATACTATTATTCATGACAATCCTCCGCTCAGGATTTTTCTTGAGCAGAAGAAATGGCTACAGTTCATTGAGGCTGAAAGCACAGGAGATTGGTACCTATTTGATGACTACACTGAGATCAGGGTCTACGGTGCAGAGGTTTCCACTTACAAACTGTCAGTTTTTCCTGCCATCTAGATTTTCACCCTGGAGTACCTCCGGCAAGCCCTGAAGGCTAACCAGCTCCACTTCCTCCCTGGGAAAAAGGGGTTTATTCTTAAAATTCCTACTACCATCGGCCCCTTTATTTTTAACTCAAGGGATGCCCTCCCCATAGTGGAAACCCTGCTCAAAGGTATGGATTTAAAGCAAGGGAAAACTTGGCCTTATGATCCAAAACACATCATCTCAAAAAAAAGGAAGAAGATTAATTCCACTGCATAAGCTCATGAAACTAGGCCCTTCATCAAGTGGAGAGCTAATCTTGATACGTAGCCTTTACTTTCATGGATGGAGACTGATTCATCTACGACATGGGAGAAAGGAGACATGGCTTCAACACATGAAGCAGGCAAAAAACAGGTCGAGGAAGGTGAAGTCCCAAAAGGAGATTCTCTGCCTTCTAAAAGGAAAAGAAAAAATAATAAGGAGTTAGAGGAGGGCTGCAGCTGGAGAAAGTAGCACTCTATGGAGAGATGGATAAAGAAAAAGTAGGTTTCATAGTAAAGTACGATGGTCTGTCATCCTATGGTTTCTTAGAGGTTTCACAAGCCGTCTCTATGAACAGGGCCGAGGCGAGGGGCGAAATAAAGAGGAAGAACAGATCTATCAGGGAAAATATTTGGTCAGAATTAGCAGGATATGTAGATAGATATCATACTTGGTTTAATGCCAAGATTGATATGAATAAGGAAAAGTTGGTGATGGCCATGACTGAAGCCATTCTTGATCCACTGGCCGGGACTACTAGCTACAGAGCTCTGGAGGTGGAAATAAACGTGTCACAAGTTCCCCCAACTGATAAATGTAAATTGTTTCAATGTTTTAGTGACATGTTGAAGGATGAGGTGGTGAAGCTCTCTCTCACATTGAGAAAGCTTCAAACCAAGTACAATCAGGTGGTCGAGAACCTTAGAGTAGAGCGAACTAATGCCCGTGCACTGTCAAATGACCCGCGGAATCTTCGAGCGACTGTAAAGGGTAAAGGGAGTGACATAGAAGATCCTGAGGGCCATGTCATTTAAGAGCTGCAAAAACAGATCGTGGCTCTGAAACGTAAAATGAATTTATCAGGCTTTCAACATGTGCAAACTGCTGAATTGGCCCAGATGGAAAAATACAAGGCCAACATAGCAGACCCCTTAGCCAAGGAGAAAAAGGAGATGGCTAAAATAACAAGCGAGATGGCTCCCCTCTAGCAAAGGATGGATGAGTTGGAAAGGCACTAGGATACACATGTATGCTCCATGCCACCTCCTAAAGAATCTAGCTCGCTTTCGGAGCAACTAACTATAGCATTAGAAAACCTTCAGGTAGTAGAGAAGTAGGTTCACACTGCAAAGAAAAGGATTCATGAGCTCGAGGCCCGCATCAAAGAAAATTACAAAATGGTAGCGGCTCTATAGAAGGAAATTGAAGAGGGAAAACAATAAAAGCTGCAGCAGGATAAGACTATTAGGGATCTTACAAGCCGGATGAAAGGAAATATCACCCTGTTAGATGCCCGACACTCAATTTTGACATACATCATCCTATAAGTAAAGAAGCGTTGGGTCTTCCTGACCTTAATTGAAGCAATGAAAGCTGTGGTTTGTCAATTCAGGAGAACTCTACACGAAGGGCTCACGGATGCTACCACCGAAGCCAAAAATTCCAGAGGGTATATTGCCTTCTTAAATAATGCAAGCCCAGAAGAATTGAGCAACCTGGGAATCAATGACATGTTTAAGGAGGTTGTAGAATGTAGAAGGGTGATGGAAAGGAAAGCCATGCGCAACCTTGCACTGGGAAGTTTAGAACAGTGACAAGTCTGGAGTAGTTTGATGCAAAATGGAGAAAACTGATGCATGCTGGCCTCCCATCATGTTGGGAGCCTCCAAATGATGTGCTCCAATCGTTACCAGTGTACGAATGCAAACTGACTGAGATGATGAATAAAACAGATATGCCATCTGAGAAGACTGCTCAGCTTAAAGACAAAACAATAATTGATGCACTCAGTAATGAATTCTCTCTCCTATATTAGATTAAACAATGGTTGCCCACTCAGGTGAATTACACTAAACTGATAGAAGTAAACGCTCTGGTTGACTCTTTCGTGGCAATACCCGGTCCTGCAACTCACACCTGGCAGAGGTGCAAAAATCATACAAGATCATTAGCCACTACGCCTGCATCCTTGTCGACTCCACCTATTAAAAAGAAGGCCAACTCGTCTACAACTGCAGTACCGCATCCTTCAGCACCATCTCCCACTCAGCCATCCCACAAACAATGACACTCATGATTGGGCCTACATGGCTCCTTATTTTATTTTTCTTTACTTTTAATTTCGAGTGAAATTAATATTTCACTCTTGCATTGTTACTTTTCGTTAGCAAGTTGTTGTATTTTCATTAGAAATGGCTATAAGGCCGATTTGTAAGATGATGCGAGGTGTTCTACCCCATCATCAATTTTGATGTTTTGATTAAGACTTGAAACTTCATAGAAGCACGTGGAAAATATATTTTCCCAAAATATCTTTCTGCGTATGGCCCATGAAAATGTTATAAAAGCAGAAAGCAAAGACATCTAGAGGGTTGTATATTTTCCAAAAGACTCACTAGTTCAAGCATTTTGTATGTATTTTGTCTGAATTTTGATAATTGATGTTTGAAGATCCCATAGGGACTTTGTAATAAGAAGTTTTTTTGGAATTGGGGATTTTGATCTGGGTGATTCATAGTTTGTAGCTCTTCTCTATGTTTTTAATACAAATGTTCATTTCGCATATCTCTACATTTCCTATACCTGTGCTCTGGAATGCAAGTGCTCCCATGTTTAGATGTGAATTTATCATTATAGATACTCATTTTTACTCATCTATAGCGCTATAAATATAGCTCAGGTAGGATATTTTGTTTCATTTTTCATCTCTTCCAAAGTTCCTCTAATATTAACTATAATGGATCCTTGTCTTTGAAATTGTCCACATATATGGATTCTTATCTTTGCATAGGCCCAGTTATATGGATTTTTGTCTTTGAATAAGCCCGGTTATGGTTAATATCCTACTACACCTTCTACCACAGTCATCGCCCACATATTAATTGATAGCTCTGTGTCATTTTAGAAGTTGGCCCCCTCTACAACATTCTATCTTAAAGATGTTGGATGCATTTACATATTGAAGTTTATACTTAGTTTCTACAGTTTTCATAGTTGTTGTGTTTAACTTTGGGGTCTTAGTTCCACCCTTATTAAAACCATTCATCCAAGTGATTATATCATGAGAGCCTAACCTGGTCAACTCCAATTAGTTGAGTCATATGCTCCTTGCAGTTAAGATTTCCTAGGAATTGGTCTTTATACAACTCAAGGTTGTCTTTAGGAGCTACAATAGGGAACATGGTTGAAAGGAAGACACATTGGTTGGATGTGTCCTTGGGGGAAGAAAATTCCCACACATTTTTCACTACATGCTTCAAAGGGAGAATGGGAGATGATATGGCCACTATAGTGGATAACTTGCTTCTTTATGAGGTGGACCATATGATCGTTTGGAACACTTGGGACATACCTCTGATGAGCATTTGGGAGGAGCTTTTCTATGAATTACCAAGCTAGGAGGTAATTCATTTCATTTGGATGATAGCATGGAGATGGGATTCTTTAATTGATAACTAAGCTCCCCATAATTGTCATCACTTCTATCTTGAGGAGGCAATTGATCAGCAAGAAGGTTTCCATATAGATCGTCAATTATTTCATGATGAGAGCCATTTATTTTATCCACAAAAGGCCAACTTACACACTTGGGAGGAACCATTTGGAGACATAATTATTGCAGAATATCTGAAGCAATGGAGGAGACTTTTGATATGGAGGCCCCAA
Source organism: Pinus albicaulis (assembly GCA_034641835.2). Taxonomy (NCBI): domain Eukaryota; kingdom Viridiplantae; phylum Streptophyta; class Pinopsida; order Pinales; family Pinaceae; genus Pinus; species Pinus albicaulis. The sequence goes on along the minus strand of CM076575.1, from coordinate 437,622,578 downwards.
GAGGAGGAGGAGAGATTTTGCAGCACCCTTGCAGTTGCTTGAAAACAAGAAAAATTTTGGAGGGGAAGACTGTGATATTCCTAATTTAGCATGGAGCTAATGGGAATATTAATTTTTCTCCTAATGTCTAGTTAGATGAATAAATGGGTAAGGAGGCCCATAAGTTGCTTAAGTAGTCATAAAATCCCTCTTAACTTGAAAAGCGGTCATGTTAATAACCAGATCAAACATCCTCATGTGAAAACAACGTCTAATATGTGTTGAGAAGGTCAAGTTTGACCAAGTCAACATCATTAATATGTGAGGAGTGGATCATAAATAAAGACAGCTCACTGTGAATGAAGATCAATTTAGCTAGTCAAAATGAAGTCACCTTGGGTGTGAAAAGAGACAATGCATGAAGATCAAGTCATGGTTGACTAAATCAAACAACATTTTAAATAGATGTGTGAGACCAATGGAAGCAAGATAATTTTGGTAGAGGAGCCTTTGCATGGAAGTAGCCTCATAATTGGGTGGGACCCATGGTGAGGAAGCTCATCAACTATATAATGGAGTGAATGGCAGCCATATGGGGTATGATTGAAGATTATGTTTTATATGTGGTCTATTTATACTTCTTGCATTCTTTGGTTGTTTAGCTAATTTTTCTGTATTGTTTAGTGCAAGGGTTTTCTCAAGTGGGAATTCCCCACTCTTGCTTGGAGATATTTTTTAAGAAATATAAGAGGAGCATCCTGTGCTACATTTTCCACTATCTGGTGTTAGGCCAAAAATTCACCTTCAAAAATAGCACAGTCCCTTGCAGAAACTGCGTTATTTCTGAAGGCATTGTAGTGGACGAGTTTAATTCCTTGTTTTATGAGCTAGTTTCCCAGGAGGAGGATCAACCCTTTTCTCGGAAAGCTAGTAAGAGGAGCTAAAACAATTTCTTTTCATGATCAGCCATATTTATGCAATGCTTTAGCCATACAACATTTTTTAGCCATAGATCTACAAAAAATACTTCATGTATCTCGTGTTTGTCAAGAAACCCTTACCAGGTCATTTTGGATCTATGTAAAAAGAGACTAGATCTCTATTTTTGTGCTATGTTGATTAACAAATCATCAAATCTATTTTGTATATATATTTATAAGCATAACCCTCAATAAAATGAGCTATCACTTTATGCACTAATTCTGTGTTGCATTAGTCTTGGGGTTTCAATGTTTTTTGGTTGTTTGGAGCATGGGAGGCCTGTTTAACTAGGCTATACTGATTTTTTTCTGATTTCCTTTCAGATATGGTTGTTATAATGTCAAATATAATGGATCCATGGGTTGCATTCATCTGTTAATGAATAAATTTATGAGAAATGCGTTTTTAGTGCATGTATTGCTGCATTTCCCCATTTGGAAATATTACATACCCATAACATTAATATTAAAATTTATTAAATTTAATAAATTTATATTAATACAATATTAAATTTGTTATATATATAGAGATATTGAAGAATAAAAGCATATACATTGAAAAGCTGATAGAGAGAGGGCATGACAAGGGAGAGATGGAGAGAGAGTGTGTATGTTTGGGGGTGAGATAAAGAGACAAAGAAGAAGAGATAGAGAGAATGAGAGAGAGAGAGGCATATAGCAATAAATATAGAAGGTGAAGAAAGAGAGAGGTGGGAGATAAAGGAAGAGAGAGAGTGGAGAGAGGTATGGAAAGAGAGATGGGTATGGAGGGGGAGAGCGAGGGAGGTAAGAAGAAAGACATCGAGTGTGAAAGCTAGAGAGAGAGAGAGAGAGAAGGAGTGATAAGGAATATGGAGGGAGAGCGAGAGAGGAAAGTAGGAGTGAAGAGAGATAGAAGTGGGGGAGAGGGAGGGAAGGGGAAGATAGAGGGAGGGAGAGGAGTTAGTTATAGATAAATAGATTGGAGAAAGAGAGTGTATGTTTTGGGGTTGATATAGAGAGACAAATGGAGATATAGATATAGATGTAAGGTGAAGAGAAAGAAGATATAGATGGAGATAGGGAGGGAGGGACAGAGAGATTGGTAAATATGGAGTGAGAGAGTGTGTGTGTTTGTGGAGGTGAGATAAAAAGGAAAAGAAGGAGAGAAGAAGGGACATATAAATATATGGAGGGGGGAGAGAGGGAAGAATATTTATTATAATTTATGCATTGATTTTAGTGTAGATGGTGATTTCTAATCCTATTTGATTGCTTGAACTATATGCATTGATTTTAGTGTAGATTTTGATTTCTAATGATATTTGATTACTTGCACTACATGCATTGATTTCAATGTAGATAATTTCTAAATTTATTTGATTATTTTCACTAAATGCATTGATTTCAATGTATAGGGTGATTCATAATCCTATTTGATTTCTTGCACTAGATGCATTAATTTCAATGTAGATGTTGATTTATAATTATATTTGATTACTTACACTATATGCATTGGTTTCAATATAAATGATTTCTAATCCTATTTGATTAGTTTCACTAAATGCATTGATTTCAGTGTAGATGGTGATTTATAATCCTATTTGATTGCTTCCACTAGATGCATTGGTTATATGTTAGATTTTAATCTTATTTTATTACTTGCGCTAGATGCATTGATTTGAGTGTAGATGTTGATTTCTAATCCTATTTGATTACATGCATTAGATGCATTGATTTTTGTGTAGATGTTGTTTTCTAATCTTATTTTATTTCTTGCATTACATACATTTATTTCAGTAGATATTTTGATTGATGATTTGATTTAATTTGATTTATGATGGTATGTTAATTTTAAAGTCATTCGATGAATAGTGTACATTGATTTCAGTGTAAGCAGAAACAATTATTGAAAATGTGGAACAATTTTTGTGTTATTTTATTTAAACCTAATAATATTGGAGAGCAGGAGAGACAAGGTGTGATATTTACTACAAAAAATCAAAATATTTAAATGGTTTATAATTTATGATTTCTGCTGTCTTTTTCATATAATTGATATCAAAAGATGACAAAACTAACAAGGGTGACAATACGAATAGTAGAGTGAAATTGTTTGAGATGGATCACAATGAAGGCAATTTGTAATTGACTACATTCTTATTATTCACATTGTATATCATTCAATATTATTACATTATCACTTTGCATTCAAAAATTTTATTTCATCATTTTTCATCATTAAATTTATTTTACAATACTGATCATCTCGAGGTAACTAAGAAAATTTAAAATTAAAATGACTATAAATCTCAAACATATTTAATATATTTAAAATGGTTATATTAATTTAGTTGTATTTACATATTATTGATAAAATTAATCATATGTTCCTCATATTATCAATATATTTTCCTTGGTCGCACATGACTGAAACCAGTCTAGATCCATCTTAACTATGGATCTATCAAGCGCCGAGAGGGATCAAATCTCTCGATGCGCAAACATTTCCTCAAGTTTTGCACTAAAAAAAGAGGTTTTCACCTTGAGATATTTCATCCCTCTCGGCGATTGATAGATCTGTAGTTAAGATGGATCTAGGTTGGTTTATTTACAATACCTTTCATTTATTATATTTTTATTTATTTAACATACCCCCTTGTCTCCATCACCGACAGGCAGACATAAATATGGAGGTGGGATAGAGAGGGAGGTAAGAAGAAAGACATTGAGAGTGAAAGCTGGAGAGAGAGAGAGAAGGAGAGATAAGGAATATGGAGGGAGAGCGAGAGAAGATAGTAGGAGGGAAGAGAGATAGAAGCGGGGGAGAGGGAGGGAAGGGGAAGAGAGAGGGAGGGAGAGGATTTAGTGATAGATAGATAGATTGGAGAAAGAGACTGTATGTTTTAGGGTTGATATAGAGAGACAAAGGGAGATATAGATATATATGTAAGGTGAAGAGAAAGAAGAGATAGATGGAGACAGGGAGGGAGGGACAAAGAGATTGATAAATATGGAGTGACATAGTGTGTGTGTTTGTGGTGGTGAGATAAAAATACAAAGAAGGAGAGAAGAAGGGACATATAGATATATATGGAGGGGGGAGAGGGGGGAGAATATTTCTTACAATAGATGCATTCATTTGAGTGTAGATGGAGATTTCTAATCCTATTTGATTGCTTGCACTAGATGCATTGATTTTAGTGTAGATTTTGATTTCTAATGATATTTGATTACTTGCACTACATGCATTGATTTCAATGTAGATAATTTCTAAATTTATTTGATTATTTTCACTAAATGCATTGATTTCAATGTATAGGGTGATTCATAATCCTATTTGATTTCTTGCACTAGATGCATTAATTTCAATGTAGATGTTGATTTATGATTATATTTGATTACTTACACTATATGCATTGATTTCAATATAAATGATTTCTAGTCCTATTTGATTGCTCCCACTACATGCATTGATTTTAGTGTAGATGGTGCTTTATAATCCTATTTGATTGCTTGCACTAGATGCATTGGTTTTAGTGTATATCTTAGATTTTAATCCTATTTTCTTACTTGCGCTAGATGCATTGATTTGAGTGTTGATGTTGATTTCTAATCCTATTTGATTACTTGCATTAGATGCATTGAATTTTGTGTAGATGTTTTCTAATATTATTTGATTTCTTGCATTAAATGCATTGATTTTAGTGTATATGTTGATTTCTGATTTGATGTAATTGGATTTATGATGGTACGTTAATTTTAAAGTCATTGGATTAATAATGTGCATTGATTTCAGTGTAAGCACAAACAATTATTAACAATGTAGGACATTTTTTGTGTTATTGCATTTAAACCTAATAATATTGGAGACAAAGAGAGACAAAGTATGATATTTACTACAACAGCTCGAGCTAAATGTTTAAATGGTTTATAATTTATGATTTCTGTTGTCTTTTTCATATAATCGATATGAAAATATGACAAAACTAACAACGGTGACAATAAGAATAGTAGAAGAAAATAGTTTGAGATGGATCACAATGAAGGAAATTTGTAATTGACTACATTATTATTATTCACATTTTATATCATTCAATATTATTACATTGTTACTTTGCATTCAAAAAAATTATTTCATCATTTTTCATCATTAAAGTTAGTTTAGAATATTGATCATCTGGAGGTAACTAAGAAAATTTAAAATTAAAATGACTATAAATCTCAAACATATCTAGCATATTTAAAATGGTTATATTAATTATGTATTTACATATTATTGATAAAATTAATCATATGTTCCTCATATTATCAATATATTTTCCTTGGTTGCACACGACTGAAACCATCCTAGATCCATCTTAACTACGGATCTATCAAGCACCGAGAGGGATCAAATCTCTCGATGTGCAAACCTTTCCTCAAGTTTTGCACTCAAAAAAGAGGTTTTCACCTCGAGCGATTTGATCCCTCTTGGTGCTTGATAGATCTGTAGTTAAGATGGATCTTATAAAAAAAAATAGTTCTTTATTTTGGCTTCTGACATACTTACACATCGAGGTCATATTGGGCTACAGAATGTGCCTCTCGGCACAATAAAGCTTATTTTTATACTTACTCCAAAAGTACGGAAAATAAATAAAAATATAAATAAATTACAGTTATGGTAAATAAATAAGACCTCCTTTTATATTTATTCCATAAACCTCTTTATATTTAAAGAAAAATCAAAGAAAAGGTTTTATTTAGCTAAATCACATGGGAAAGTGTTGTGAAACCAGCTCCAAAAATAGAAGAAAAGAGATATCAACACCTTAGGAACAAGCCACTTGAGGGGAAAACCTCCAATACATTACATGAACGAACAATTCTTTGATGATACAAATGACTAAAACCTCCTTCTATATATAGGAATCCATGGGGCAATAATATAATCCTAGTGGGGCCATAATGTAATCGTAGGCGACCTAACAATAATAATGTAAGGGCACAATAATAACAATATGGGGGTCACAGGGGTACAAAAATAACAATAAGGGGGGCTACACTAACATAATAAGGGACTACACTATTAATATAGGGACTTAACATGTCCCTCTCCTTCAAACAAGTGTTGTCCTCAACGCTTGATTATTTCTTGATGATTCTGTATAAAATTCCCATCCTCCCATGTGGAATCTTCTACAGGAAATTTCTTCCACTTGCTGAGATACTCCAAAATTGATCATACTTGTCGAGTCCTTATTTCTTTGACTGCTTCAGAAATTTTTTCGATGTGATCTTGATCTTCCTGTTGTTTCATTAGATTCTGCAACAAAGTTAGGTTATCCTTTGAGAGTTGGAGAACTTGTTTTTTATGCTTGATGTGATCTTCAACTAATTTATCATCCATATTAGTTATTATTTGATCCTTCAAACCATCCAACTTGGCCTTCATTTATGATTTTAAACCATCTATGCCGTCTTCAGTTGCTCTTTGTAATATCGAAATTTTTTGCACTTGGTACCGTAATTTTGATATCTCATACTGCAATTCTTCCTCTTCATGCGTTATAGCATAGATTTTTAAGGGCTTACTAGGTATGGAATTATTTTTTGAGGGCATTATAGAACCCAATATGATAAAAATTCTAAAATATACCCTTGGAATCACTTCAAACTACTTTTTCAAACAAACGTTATGCAATTTTAAAAACCAAATACACACCTTTTTCTTGATTTGAGGAACTCGATATTGGAACTAAATTACCTTTGTGATTTTAGATATTCAATATCTAAATTTTTTCACTGAGGTAACCCTATGAATTCTTTTTAAAATGCCACAGGTCTGACCTAATTTGGATTATTTAAGACAAATTTTTGCCCAATCTCCTACGATGACCTAATTATGGACTCGTTCAGTAGAGAGAAATTGTATGGCTTGCCACGTGTCACTGTTTCCTCTTTCGGATTTGAAATTTATTGATAGGAAATGAAATTTTGTGTACTTGCAGCCACTTTTTATGGCATTCCAATCCAATGCTCACAGATATAACTATGAATATTTCCCACGATCACCTCTTTGAGATGAAATTCAGGAGCCTGAAAAATTCCTAAATTCCACAGACCATATCTCTGAAAATATTGCGAACCAAGCTTTCAAGTTTTGGGAGATGTTCCTCAGTATTTCAGCTTCGCACTCTAAACATTTCCGCTTCTGAACCTTCGTAGACAAAAAATTATAGCGAAAATGCCACGATGACATGTTTAGGTTAAATTCAGGAGCCTGCAAAAAGATCGAACTTCCACAGATCATATCTCCAAAAATATTGTGAAGTAAGCTCTGAAATTTTGCAACGATGTTCCTTTAGATTTTGGCTTTGCACTCTAAAAATTTCAGCTTCTGAGCCTTCGTAGAAAAAAAGTTATAGCGAAAATTCCACAATGACCTATTTGGAGCAACGAAACCCTAGAATCTCAAAGCTCGGATACCAAATGTTTTGAAAACAGCTCCAAAAAGAGAAGAAAAGAGATATCAACGCCTTAGAAATAAGCCAATTTGAGGGGGAAACCTCCAGTACATTACATGAATGAACAATTATTGGATGATACAAATGACCAAAACCTCCTTCTATATATAGGAGTCCATGGGGCCACAATATAATCCTAGTGGGGCTAAAATGTAATTGTAGCCGACCTAAAAACAATAATGTAAGGGCACAATAAAAACAATATGGGGGTTACATGGGTACAAAAATAACAATAAGGGGGCTACACTAACATACTAAGGGGCTACACTACTAATATAGGGACTTAACAGAAAGATACCATTTTAATACCATGGACTAAATACAATGGGCCAAATATCATATTTATAAAAGAGGTACCGTAAATAAATAAATTATGATGATGATGATGATGATGATGATGGTTACCGTATGCCAAGACCAATGTGGTCTATCATACCTTAATTGAGGAGAAAGAATCTAAGTTTGATTCTTCAAAATATTGTTTCTATGGTTGAAGAGAAGGGAGATAAGTGCTCCAAGATCGCTATAGGTGGGTTGGCTTAGTAGGTCAAGAAGATTGGAAGTGTGGCATATGGTAGAGAATTGAGAGAGAATGTGAGTAAGAGTGGGGCTATCTAAAAGGAAGTGGTTTTCATCTTCCACTTGCTTAGAATCACAAATATGACAGATTCTATCATTCCAAGGGATCTTCGGAATAGACCACCACCTGGTTTCACTCTGAAGCTCATGGTAATTAGTTCTTATTTGAGCGATGTTCATTTTTTTCTTACTGCTAGAAAACACAAAGAGATAATTATGATTTTCAAGGGCGGGGTTGATGACTTCTTTATAATATATTAGCTTCCTTTTACCCTCGAGCTCTTGATCCTCCCACAACCTGTCCTTAAACTTGGAGGTAATGGTATTTTTTATATTATCTTTGCTTCCCATACTGAGCTCCTCCTTAATCTCTCAATGGTTGAGCCAGGACTCGGCATCCATATGCCACCCACGCTTGAGGTGAAGGTGAGGGTTTTGACTATAGTTAGAAGTAATTTCAAGGAGCCTTTTTTATTCCATGTTGTTAGGCTTCTTCTTATACATCAGATATATAAACATACCCATACTCTCAATGGGGGACAAACTAGATTCGATCAACAGAATATGATAGAGATTATTTCCATTGACCTTAAGGTTGTGGGTTATGAATTGCTTTTGAATCATCTCAATCTCCCTCCATGATTTTCTCGATATACTGCGACCCCAAACTTCACATCCGGATAAGACAACAGGGGTGACAAAGGTCTCAAAGAGGAACCACTTTTTACTCAAAATGTAAAGATCGACCGACATACAATTTTTTTCAAGCTCATAATAAGCTTTCGAGCCCCGAATAATCCTTTTCTCAATTCTATAATTCCAGTTGAGATGATGAGGGAAGTCAATGCCCAAATACTTATAAGAATAAACCTTCTATAAGCACTCGTTATTATACACGAAACTACCATGGGTGATCTTTTTGGATTTAATGATCATGACTTTAGTTTTGTGAGCACTGACTGTCATACCCATCTTGGAACGGTTGTCATCAAGAATCTGGAGCTGCTTCTCAAGGTCATCATGGATTTCTGCAAGAAGAATGATATCGTCAACATAGAGGAGAAGAGTAATCAGAACACCAACAAGCTCGGTGCCCTTGCACTTTGCAGATTCGAGACACTCCTCGAGCTTAGCGATGTATATGCCAAAAAGGGTAGGGGATAAGGGACACACTTGCTTAGCTCCAATATTGCATTTAATGTCTTTAGACCACCCCTCCTTGGTCTTAAGCTTGGCAGTGATTGTATGTAGAGATGGATCACAACAATCCTCAGCTAAGGAATGACCGTGATCTCTTTAAGTCTCTATGTTAAATAAATAAAACCTTTTTTATATTTACTTCATAATCCTCTTTACATTTACTAACACTCAAAAAAGAGGTTTTATTTAGATGAGGCCTATGACCCAAATACCATGGGCCAAATTATTATTAGCCAAAAAAACACTATTAACCCTAATATTCATATTAATACATTATAATATTTATATTATTAAATTTAATAAGCTTAGATCCACGAATTTTGTATTTGGGTGCACTACATGCATTGACTATGTCATGTAAAAACTTAAAGGTAAATGCAAAAGTAATGTTTAACATTTATAACTTAAGTGTTTAATTGTAATTGTGACGAAGCATCAATGTAATTGTGTAAGGAAATATCTCGAAGAGGGAAATACTATTTGGGAGAAACAATTGTGGGAGCTCTGCATATTGAATTTTAGGTTTGATTTCGATTTCTCGTCATTTTTTTTTTCCATCATGCATTTTTTTTTTATCTTTTTGTTTTTGTCTTACTTAGACTTTATGGATTTTCATTCTGCCCTAGATCCATCTTAACTGCAGATCTATCAAGCACAGAGGGGTTGCAAACTTCCTTTTTAGTGCAAAACTTGAGGAGAGATTGAAGAAAAGTTCCCACCTCCATGGATTTATCCCTCTAGACATTTGATAAATCCAAAATTAAAATGAATCTAAAATAATAATAGTACATATGCTAAGTGACATCTATGACAACTATACATACACTATATTTTGTTTACAAATTTATCAAATAAAATTGAAATTTAAAAAGTTTAAAGTTAACTTTAAAATTTTTAGTGCGGCCCTTTTTGGGCCGTCCATGCTTCATATTTCTGTATTTAGGAACATGGTAAGATAAAATGATAGTGATGCCTGCTGGTATTCCCTGGTGGCGAAATATTTACATAAGATTGGTTAATTGGACGCAGAGCGTCAAAGATTTCAACAGAAAAATGATGAGAATTGAGCGAGAAGACCAGGAGCCTAGAGCTGTGGACAATCCTTTTACTTTCTCTACTTCTCCCATGAACATGTTGAAGAACACATCAATGCCTGAAAGGGATCCCGGCACGAAGAGAATCCTTACAGAAGCTTCGCTGGAGAAGGGAGAGATTTCTGATCAAACTACTACGGTGAGAATTGAATATTTAAGACAGAAGGCAAGCTACTGTAGTAACTCCGTTTTAAATATATCGTGAAAATCGAACAACTTCTGTTATGGGTGTGTTTCATGTTTCATATAGAATATAATTCCTCACTTATTGTCCATGATTTGTCATGAATTCAAGCAGGGTTGCCCGTCTAAGGAAACGAATAATGTCAAGCTGCGTGATCAAACAGTCTTTTACAATCCATCAACTTTTAATCTCAAACCATTAAAAGTAAAGTCGATGAATCTCATGGAGAAGGTATAACGTCCTTTAAATTTCATGATTTGCTTTCAGTTTGAATTAAAATTAATATTATGCAGAGAGACTGTTGTATATTATGCAAACTTAGGGGTTGTTTAATTGCTGCAGCATGACAGTTTCAAAAATTGCGAGAAAGATGTTGTAGATCCTTTTAACTTCTGCAGGAAGCCAATTCATGCAATACATAACAATATTGAATATTGTTTGGAGAACTTCGGTTTATGGTGAGCTCCTGAGGTATCCAATCTATATTACTTATTTGGATATGAAATGAGTTGTATGTTTTGTGTGTCTGTGTTCTAATAACTTGAAATATGTGAAGATCTTAATTTTTACAGGTTGCCCAGATTCATATGGAGAACCACGAGATCGACAGCACTGCTGTGCCTTCAAATGATATAAAAATTGAGTATCTCACAGAAGCTTGCAAGATCCTAAACGACGCATTTCTCACAGGTAAATATGATCAACCTGTATATAGCTGTGCTTTATTTTATTTAAAGTGTACATTAATTTTTTATTTATATTTTAGTTTTTAAATTTAATAATTAATCAATTTATTATTTCAGAAAATAATTAATTGTAAATAGAATTTATCTAAATTTGTTGGTCACCTAAATGCATGATGGCCCACTCAAAAACAAAATATTATAATTCTGTCCAACTAATCTAAATAAATCTATGTCCAAGCCTGTATTCTTATACTTCTTATATTGTAGATAACTGTAAACATATTGTAAAGTCTGTAACTACTGCATATAACAAAAGTCAAAACATGGAATAAACCATCAAACTAATCATCAAGATGGCACACTCAACCATTCAAACAGTCTATCATTAAAATGTTGTATTCTATTCATCCCCTTCAGTTACTTGAATCTAATGATATCCACCCTTCAAATTGAGCTATGGAAAGTACTTGGATCAATTCATACAATGAATGAGGGAATTTAGACTATGATATCCACACTTCAAATTGAGCTATGAAAAGTACTTAGACCCATTCATACAACAAATGAGGGAATTTTCCATTTACCTTCTTTCATGTGTTGCAGCACTATCAATGGACTAGGGAGTAATTCCTGACTGTCACAAATTGTGGAGTAATTCCTTCTTGTCAACAACTTTGAGTGATGACAAGAATTTCCTTTCCTACACTTATATCACAGTGAACCTTTAGCATTTTGGTCGTTGTGGCTACAACCTTATATCTGCGGTCTATAGCTTAAGATTACGGTTTGTGGCATGCTTCTTACAGTTATTTTTGAATATGTAACTAGGATTTGTCTTTAGAATATATGTGTATGTGTATTTATCATTGATGTATTTATAGTGTTTTTGCAAAGCATGTTTTTTTATGCTAGAGTAGAAAATAATTTGTTTTTGAGTCAACAGAAAATTATTTTGTATGCTACCCCATTTGGAAATTTCGAAGAGAGAAAAAATGAATTTTTATTTTGAGTCTCCACAAGATAACCAAGTTGGCTCTCCCTAGACAAGTTGGAGTAGCTCTCCAACTGGCACCTTTTTGACCCACAATAATATATAAGAGACAATTTTGAACTGGTTGGAGCTCATTCATTCATGAGAATAGGAAGCACATATGAAGCTAGTGAAGGAAAATAAGAAGTTCGAGTCAAAGGAGGGAGAACAAAAGACAAAATACTAGAATAATATTTCCTTTTGATTGAATTTTTGATTAGTACTAACTTGTACATGTGTTGATACTTGATCTTTGGGATTAGGTAAATCCACGTAAATATTGTAAATAGAAAATAAGGAGAATTAGAAGAGGAAGATAGATGAAACTGAAGAGTCTCTCCATATATATATATTATTCATCTTAATGAAATAACACAATTCAATTGAAGGAGTTACCTCTAAATCTCACATGATATGAGAGCCAACTCCATTTGAGCTTCCATTAGAGCAAACTATGGTGTTGTGGGTTGAATACCATTTTATTTAGTGTGTTAAACTTTGTTTAATACCTTGAACTGCATTGAATGGCGCATTCGTCATTATGGATGAATCAAACGCTGGTATATATATGTGTATGTGTGTGTGTTTTTAACAATGTTGATATATGGATGAATAGCTAACATGGTAAAGGAAAATGTGTTTGGTTTCAATTGTTTTAGGCCCAAATTTCATCATTGTCTATGCCTCAATATTACATTCCACCCAACTTTTTCAACAACCTTGAATAATTCTTTTGCCACACGAGAGGATGATAAGGCCAACAAACGCTAATGGTGTTTCCCCAATTCCCGAACAATGACCATCGATAGTCCTTGTGCTCATATCTTTGTGGTAATTGCTGCAGTGAATGGTATGCAATAATGAGCTTAATTTGAAATGTGGGAGAGCCTATCAATGGATTTTGTAAATGAATATTTTCATTTTTTTTCATCTCTAAGACTAAGACTATGTATACTAGGTTTAGCACCTTTTCTTAAAGTTGTGTATTTTTATGCTCAATATATTTTATCTTTTACAACAAATTTTTGACTTGGGATTTTGAAAATGTGAATTCCTATTCCATAACTGTAATGATGTGGTTATACAATTTTTTTGGTTGCTATTTTCATTGTTATGGATTATGAATTTATCAGTTGGATGAGATGCTTCTATAACGTCCTTAGTTGGTAGAAGCACAAATACATCAATGTCTAAGGGATAATATTCCACCATCTCACTCTTAGAACTATGTATTGTAAATTCTTGATTATTGTCACCTCTATATATATGTTATATAGAAGTCCCCCATCAGCATGAAAAGAAGACCCCTATCATTGTCGAATATCCCCCTCTCTTGGATTTTGTTTCTTTGAAACATTCCTGTGAAATGTCCTCATAAAAAACCCTTCTCCCAAATACCTCCTAGTGAAGGCATACTAAATTCCAATCACATAGTTTCCTCTCTACCTATCTACTCCCAAATTCCACTCATGGGGGATGAAAGGTAACTAAAATTGGACGAGAAATCTTTCCATGGCCATTCCATATCAAAACTTGTTGATTCATTGTGAAATATAGCTAAGGGTTTCAACATTCAACCATAATATTGGATCTACAAAGATGGTTTTGAGGCATGTGAATTGGTGTCATCTTCCTTGAAAGTTTTGAAACAATAGGAAACAAAAATCATGATATATTTCATTTTGGAATATATTTCGGAAAAATAAATCTTTTTCTAAGGATTCTACGTGTAACTTTTGACCTCTTATTGTAGTAATTTCATATCATAGTGTTGAATAAAAAATAAGGATATGATACAAGAGGAATCATAAGAGGAGAACTAGAGGAATTGGAAAGAAGAATAGAGGATCTAAAAAATATAATACTTGAATGTGGAAGAAAATTTAAATTTTCAAGATGAAATCGAAAAGGAAACAAATACTATAGAATTCAACCCAAAAATACATTTAGTATCATTTATGAATGATACAGGTACTAGAGGAAGGTTCATGTTATGATGGTATTTTGGAGGTTGAGGCTCATTTATTAGACAAGAGAGCTTGAAAGGTAATTCAAGTATGATAATTTTCATGACATGAATCATGTTCTATTTTTCAACCCCAAATTAAAGAGTCATGTTGCAAAAGAAAGAAATATGCTATAGGATAGTGTAGAAAACAACTCAAATATGTACACCATATAAAGGATCTATACAAACAATGCAATTTTGGTACCATGTTTCACTCAGTAGTAAGATTTATAGGTCGCATGGCTATATCCACAAGGTTGTAACTTTCAAAAACTTAGTGCAATGTAGTTTAACAGTTAATTCTTCTTCTTGACAATTACTTGTGAAGATTATATGTCTTCTTAAAAATTCTTATGGCCTCTTCCTTATGTAATTTTACAATTATTTAATCATTCAAGAAATATAGAGATCATAATGAGACAAGAGACACCAAGAATATACACTTTTGAATCCTTGCACTGAGTTTGTTTCTCTATTCCTTAGGTATCTAGGAATAACAAGTGGAACCAAGAACCCTAAGATGCCTTATGGAAGGAATGTATCCATACCACATTTCATAGGGAGTAGTAGTTTTGATAGTGCGAACTTTATGAAAAATTGTGTGCACTATTAGAGGTAATCTTCCCAAAAGAATTATCTCTCAACAAACTTCATCTCAAGGAAGTCAAAGGTAATCTTATTAAGGTTGTGGCTTGCTTGCATTTACTCAAGATTATGTGAATAGGTGGGATATAGTTCCTTGACATAAGCTATGAGAGGAATATCTATTTCAACACCAATGGCTTTTATGGCATGCACAAAGGATCTTGAGTTTGGTTCTAAGGAAAGAGGGTCATCATTTTAAACACAAGATTAAACAACTTAATCATCAATTGAAAAACTTCAAGTTTAGAGTGTGGGTCATACAATTCCTTCAACTTATTTAAAGCTTCAAAGGCAATTGAAAATGGAAAAATAGGTTAACTCACCTCTTCATTTATTGAATCCGTAATCAAGGCATAGGTCTTGTTGTTATTTTTTCCTTCACAAACCCTTTTCCACAACTAATTGAAAATGAGGATGTTTTATCTTTAGAGATCACTTAGGATAATAAGAACAACTCCCACTATTGAGATGAGTGAATACATACACAAAAAATAGCCTTCTTTAAAAAAATAAAAACCTCTCTTAAAATCTTCTAACCGGTCTCCTCTCCTTAATGTATCACTCCTTAAAATAATATCTTTCCACACTTCATAATATGTAACATGTCTATTTAATTCAACCCACTTCATATAATATATGCCCATAATATATTATATACCATGGCCTTTTTTTAAAAATTAACTCAACGTACTTCAGTATTACACCATGCCATGCCCCTTAACGACTTCATAAAAAAACTCAACTTATAAAGAAAACTCAACGCATTTATCACTTTATGCCATGTTGCTTTATATCAGCCAAACATATGTCATATTAAAAAAATTTAATGCACCAAATTAAACTCATACAAACTTATCCCCTAATTATGGCGTACCATTCACTACAGCAATTACCACAAAGATACGAGCACAAGGATTATCGATGGTCATTGTTAGCGTATTGCGGGAACAACATTCGCGTCTGTTTGCCTTATCATCCTCTGGCGTGGCAAAAGAATTACTCAAGGTTGTTGAAAAAGTTGTGTGGAATGTAGTATTGAAGCATAGACAATGATGAAACTTGGGCCTGAAACTGGCCACACCTCAGGACCTAACAATCGAAACTAAACGCATTTTCCTCCACCATGTTAGGTATTCAACCATATCTCACGAACTAACAATCGAAACCAAACGAATTTTTCCTTAGGTATTCAACCATATATCAACACTGTTAAACACACATATATCTATATACCAGTCTTTGATTCATCGATAAGGACGAATGCACCATTCAATGCAGTTCAAGGTATAGTTTAAGGTATTAAACAAAGTTTAACACACCAAATAAAATGGTATTCAACCCACAACACCATAGTATAGTATGCTCTAAGGGAAGTTAAAATGGAGTTGGCTCTCATACCATGTGATACTTAGAGGTAACTCTTGAAATTGAATTGTGTTATTTCATTGAGACAAATAATATATATATATATATGGAGACTTTTCAGTTTCATCTCTTTTCTTATTCTAATTATCTTTATTTTTTATTTACAATATTTACATAGATTTACATCATCTCAAAGATCACTTATCAACACATGTGCAAGTTTGTACTAATCAAAGATTCAATCAAAAGGAAATATTTTTATAGTATTTTGTTTTTTCTTCTCTCCTCTGACTCTAACTTCTTATTCTCCTTCACTAGCTTAATATGTACTTCCTATTCTCATGAATGAATGAGCTCCAACTAGGTCAAAATTGTCTCTTGTATATTATTGTGGGTCCAAAAAAGTGCCACTTAGAGAGCTACGCCACGGAGAGCCAACTTGGTTATCTTGTCGAGACTCAAAATAAAAGTTCAGGTTTTCTCTCTTCGAAATTTCTAAATGAGACAACATACAAAATAATTTTCTGTTGACTCAAAAACAAATTCTTTTCTACTCTAGCATAAAAAACATGCACTATAAATACAAAAGCACTATAAATACATAAATGATAAATACATATACACATATATTCTAAAGACAAATCCCAGTTACATATTCAAAAGTAACTGTAAAAATAACTATAGGAAACATGCCACAAACCATAATTGTAAGCTATAGATTGTAGCTATAAGGTTGTAGCCACAAGGACCACAAGGCTAAAGGTTCACTCTGATATAAGTGTAGGAAGGGAAATTCTGGTCATCACTCAAATTTTGTGACAATAAGGAATTACTCCACAATATGTGACAATCAGGAATTACTCAGTGGTGCATTGGTAGTGCTGCAACCCTTGAAAGAAGGTAAATGGAAAATGTGTACAAATTTACTGGCTATTAGTATGAAGATTCCATAGCTCAATTTGAAGTACCGATATCGTGGGATTCCCTCGTTTATTGTATGAATGGGTCCAAGTAATTTCCATAGCTCAATTTGAAGTGTGGATATGATTATATTCAAATAACTGAAGGTGATGAATAGAAAACAACATTTTAATGATAGACTGTTTGAATGGTTGAGTGTGCCATCTTGATGATTAGTTTGATGGTTTATTCCATGTTTTGACTTTGATTACATGCAGTAGTTACAAACTTTACAATATATTTACAGTTATCTAGAATATAAGAAGCATAAAAATACAGATTTGGACATAGATTTATTTAAATTAGCTTGACTTGTAATATTTTGTTTTTGAATGAGTCATCATACATTTAGGTGGCCAACAAATCTAGATTGATTCTATTTACTGTTAATTATTTTCTTAAATAATAAATTCATTAATTATTAAATTTAAAAACTAAAATATGAGTAAAAAAATTAATGTACAATTTAAATAAAATAAAGCACAACTGTATACAGTTTGATCATATTTACCTGATGGAAATGCGTCGTTTAGGATCTTGCAAGCTTCTCTGAAATACTCAATTTTATATCATTTGAAGACACAGTATTCCTGTCAGCAGTGCTGTCGATCTCGTGGTTCGACATATGAATCTATGCAACCTTTAAAGGAGGAATATTAGCTTGTTAAAAATTAAGATCTTCAGATATTTCAACTTATTAGAACACAGACACACAAAACGTACAACTCATTTGATATCCAAATAAGTAATATAGACTGCATACCTCATGCAACAATTAAACAACCCCTAAGATTGCATAATATAGAGCAGTCTTTCTGCATAATATTAATTTTAATTCAAACTGAAAGAAAATCATGAAAATTAAAGGACGTTATACCTTCTTCATAGGATTCAACAACTTTACTATTAATGATTTGAGGTTAAAAGTTGATGGATTGTAAAAGACTGTTTGATCAGGCAGCTTGACATTATTTCTTTCCTTAGACGAGCAACCCTTCTTGAATTTATGACAAATCATGGACAATAAGTGAGGAATTCTATTCTATATGAAACATGAAACACACAAATAACAGAAGTTGTTGGATTTTCACGATATGTACAAAACGGAGTTGGTACAGTAACATACCTTCTGTCTTAAATATTCAACTCTCACCGTAGTAGTTTGATCAGAAATCTCTCCCTCCTCCCGCGAAGCTCCTGTCAGGGTTCTCTTCGTGCCCGGATAGCTTTCAGGCATTCATGTGTTCTTCAACCTGTTTATCGGAGAAGTAGAGAAAGTAAAATGAAAAATATTTCGCCACCAAGGAATACCAGCAGGCATCACTGTCTTTTTATCTTACCAGGTTCCTAAATAGAGAAATATGAAGCGTGGAGGGCCCAAAAAGGGCCGCATTATATATGGTATTATTATTATTTTAGATGTATTTTAATTTTGAATTCATCAAGAGATATCGAATCAGTGGAGGTTTAAACATTTTTTCAATTTTTTTCAATTTTTCTTTTACAACTGGAAAGATTCGATCCCTCTATGCAGAGAATGGAAATTCATGGAATGAGAGTATATGAAAAGATAAAAACAAAAATATAAAAAAATAAAATAAAAGCAGAAGCAATAGAAATCAAATCTAAAACTCAATCCTCATTCAATCCGCACTCTTTTTTCTCAAATATTTTTTCATTAGGAATGTCATAGAAATGTTTGGTCACAATTACAAAGACTCTTCCTCACAATTACAATTAGGCACTTTTTTTTGTGTTAAATGTTTATATTTAGGGAGAGAAGTTATTTTTCATTAGATAGATTAAATTTTAAATTTTAAATGCTAAACATTAATTTTACATATTTGTTTGATATAGTCAATGCATGTAGTGTACCTAAGTATTGGATCCAAATTAATTAAATTTAATAATTATAGATTTGAGGCTTACTTTGTGTAGAAATGCTTTCACGATATATCACATCCCTTTTCCATAGATCTTTTCCTTAGGATGAACATGGTGCATTGGTTGGAAATATCGACTTTATCAACAATGGATGCTATATATCCGGAAAACATTTCTACACAAATTTAATAATATTAATATTATAATATATTAATATGAATATTAAAATTAATAATAATAACAATAATAATAATAATAATATTTTAATATTAATATTTGGGTTAATAATGTTTTTTTTTCTAATAATAATTTGGCTTATGGTATTTTGCTCAGTTTTATATGCCATACATCTTTTATAAATCATTGGTATTTGGCACATGGTATTTAGCCCATAATATTAAAATGATATCTTTCTCATAGGCTTGAGCTAACTAAAACTCCTTTTTTTGAGTTTTCTTTAAATATAAAGAGATTTCCAGAGTAAATATAAAAGAATGTTTTATTTATTTATCATACCTTTAATTTATTTATATTTTTATCTATTTACTATACTTTTGGAGTAAATATAAAAATAGATTTTATTTATTTAGCATACCTTTATATACTTTTGAGTGTTTTTAAAGATATTTATATTTGTTTATAAATAATAATAATTAGATTGATTTTTAAATAGAGCTCACATTTTATTAAAAATGTTAAATGTTAAATGTTACGTTTATTTTTATATTTACATGTTTATATGTTTAAGTGTGATCTACTTTATATAGGGTCTAGTTATATCTACTCCTACTATGTTGTAGGCCTCTCAAGACAATAAAAACTTAAAAATATAAATTTATAATTTATAAAAAAATAATTAATAATATATTTTAAAAAATTATATATTACCTAATACCTTATAATTTATAATCAAAATTCCATAAATTATAAATTACTTATTTTATGTATTGTTATAATTTTATATGGTAATTACCAGTATTAAAATAAAAATATAGTTATATCTTTATTTAGTTATTTGTGAATTCGTTATTTGTCTGGATGATAACGGAAAAACTCAACTTGTAATCACATGGTTTCCCCTATAAATTTTAGGCTAATGCGAGTACTAACTAATAGGCCCCCACTTCTTGCCTTAACAAGACCCATTTAATCATTGAGCTTTATTACAATAAACCAACGTGTACAATTATCCCACCCACTTGATCTATACAAATGAAATATAAATAAAAAAAATATTTATTGCCATCTTCAACGAGAACCATTAAAATGGACTTATGCGATAACAATTAATAGTTCATGACATATCACAAGAGTTTAAGAAAATTAAGATCAATTATATAATACGTTAATTTATAACTAAAATTTCATTAAATTGCGGAGTGGTTATTTATCTTTTTAATTTTTTATTATAATAATTAGTAATATAAAAGGTAATGTATTTATTAATTTTATTAGAATTAAAAAAATGTTTAACATGTAATAGTGTGGGGTGTTAGTTACATGACATGTGGGAGCGTATGACTATATCTTGATTGTGAGGATATTATGATGCATCTTAATCTACGTTTTTCATAATATTCTGATGCATCCGAATCTACGTTTTTCATAATCACCTTTTTGGACCTCTCTCGACTTATTTCAAGTGAGACAGTGGGTTTTTGTATTCAACATCAAGCGAGCCTGTGTGCACTCTCCTTTTCCCGACGACTATCAAGCGAGCATGATGCAATGAAGACGATACACAACTATGATGAGGATTGGTTTTTGTTTCTATACACGTGAGCCTGAATTTGATGGAAGGATGAAGGATCTATCACAGGCTTCAATCCTTTCTAATCCTCAATGATCTCATATTTCCTGCCTCTTCCATTCCACTTCCCTCATAAGGATATCAATTATGCAAGCGAGCCTACATCCGAATCTACGTTTTTCGTAATCACCTTTTTGGACCTCTCCCGACTTATCTCACGTGAGATGGTCGGTTTTTGTATACAACATCAAGAGAGCCTGTGTGCACTCTCCTTTTCCCGATGACTATCAAGAGAGCATGATGCAATGAAGATGATACACAACTATGATGAGGATTGGTTTTTGTTTCTATACACGCGAGCCTGAATCTGATGGAAGGATGAAGGATCTCTGACAAGCTTCAATCCTTTCTAATCCTCAATGATATCATATTTCCTGCCTCTTCATCAACTGGGCCAAAGGTATTGTAGGTATTTTTTCAATTGTTTCTCTCCTAATATGATCTGGTTAAATGCAAGTAAAGAGGGATAGAGGGACTACACAATTTTTTTCTTTAACATTGTGAATGACTGATCTTTTGTACTCAGAAATCCGACTTGCCACAGTAATTAGTGAACCTATTTCTTTGTTAGAAAGGGGAGTCTTGTTTACATTGTGGCAAAGATATACTGAATCAATCTCACTACAAATCAACCAAGACCGTAATTGATGTTTTAATGAGCTGTTATATATAATATGCAGTGTTTTTTTCTTCTGAAAAAAAAGGAGATAGTTAAGAATAACTTAGTCTAGTGTAGAGTTAGGTAAAATGTGTTTCTTTAACATGTACATTTGTAACTTATAATCCGACGGTCACGGTTTGTAGTGATCTGGTGTTTATCTCTCACCTCGGTATTAATGACACTTGGTCTGTGGCTTAACACCCTATTGGTCCACGATCTCTACTTAAAGAGCATGGAGGGTCATTTTTCTGGTACCCGTTTATGAGAGAAACATATGTAACTTTTCTTTTTATATTAATAAATTGCCTGAAGTGGCCGCGTTGGCTCAGGCCGTGGACTGTTTCCCTCTTTGAGGGTTTTAACCATGTGATTATACTAGTGTATTGATTTTTGATCTGTTTGTGAGAGGTGACCTTTGGTTCTTGATCTACGGGACTTACCCTGTAAATTCCTACATGGTATCAGATTTATTTTGAGATCCGCATCCATTGTTGATAAAAATCCGAAGCCTATTTGACTACATGTGAATGTTGTTTTGTAGATATAATATTTCTAAACATTTTTGGGCTTGGATAATTGCTCGGTTGTGTCAAGAGCGTCTGTCACACTGAGGAATGCCTTTCGTGTCATGCGAAAGGGCTTCTCGCTACCCAAGTTATGAAAGTTTAAATCTGGAGGTATAAAGCATCTGTTTTGCAGTTATATTTTTTAACAGTTTCGCTCATTTCTGTTCCCTCTTTTTATTTGCAGTTTTTACGTTTTATTTATTTGCCAGATCTAGGCCCTCTTCTTTGTGTATTCTCTTTGTTGTGTGTTGCATGTGATCTCGACAAATTAGAAATAGGAAGAAGGGATTTTTTCACTACGTATGCTCTTTCCTCGCATCTTTGTGCGATCTCAGGAAATCAGAAATAGTGAAAAAATTGAAAGGTGCTAGTAAGGGTAACCAGAAATCTAAGATTCTACTGCAAGGCTTTGCATTTCATTTATTTTTGGCTTGGTTTGTGTGTTTTCTTTTGTAGGAAAATGCATGCACACCGAAGAGTAAAAAAAAACCCCCCTTCCTCCTTTCAAACAATAATGTGATCCTTTTACTATCTCACTTGGTGAGGAGTTAGTTTATGAGAATAGAGGTCTTCGGTTCAAGTCTCTTTTTGAGGCTTTATTTTTGTAAAAAAAATTTGTTATAAGGGGCATAATTTATAATAAAAAAACTGCACTTCATCCCGTTCCCGTAATTTTCGGCATTTTCAACTCTTTTTTTCAAAAAGGCATAACTTCTTCATCGGGAGACTATTTTTCGAGTTGTTTTTTTTAAAACGGCCTAATTTTTCGAGATCTTTCCATTGGAGCAGTTAGTTTTAGCTTTTCTTAGCTTTAGTTTATTTTTTAAATGGAAAGTGCATGCCCAATTATTCTTAACAGCACCAATTATTTCCAATGGCTACCTCACATCGTAGATATACTTAGAACTAAAGTGCTTTATATAATAGCCACAGTACAAGAAACTAAACCTTTCGATGATGATAAAGTTGCTAAATGGGAAAATAAATAAGATCAAGCATGAGAGTTGATAGGAATGTCCATTTCTCAAGATCTTCGATTTCATATCCTTGACATTAACACCCCTGATGAAGCCCTGGAAAAGCTAAAAACTGTTTTTGGCATTCAAAATCAAATCAGGGCACACCAGCTTGAAAATGAGTTGCTTACTTTGGACCCTAATAATTTCTCCTCCATTGAAGATTTTTTGTCCAAATTCAAGACCATTCAAATTCTTTTAGAAGGTTGTAAGATAAAAAAGGAATATGGTAGTCTCATTTATTGCATTTTTACTAAGATTGGCCCTGCATACTCTGTATTTGTTTATGCTTTCCATTCCACTAGAGAAGCCATCATTTCTTCAGGAACTGCCTACAAGAACCCCTCTTTTGATGCCTTTTGTGATTATTTGAAAAGAGAACAAGAAAAAATATTACACCTTGGTCTTATCACTTCTGGAAATGCTTCTAAGAAAGCCTTAGTAGCCCAACAACAATGATATCAAAAAAATCCCAAGAAGCAGTATCCTAAAAAGTATGGTATGAAACAAAACAAAATTCTTAAGCAATTTCAGCCACAAACTGAAAAAGCAACTCACCAAAATGATAAGGGATATAAAAACAAAGGAAAGAAGACAGATAGACATTACAACTTTTGCAATCGTGATGGCCATTTAGAGTCCAAATGTTCTAAGAAGATGGAAGCCTTAGAAGCAGCAATGAAGAAACACACTTTACCTAACACTACATTAGAGTAAGTTATTCTTAACTATTTCCTATGTGTCAGAATATCCTAACATCCCCCCTTAAGAACAACTTGGGATAGGATTGAAGGATTTACAAAGGTGATGCAAAATGCATTTTTGTTGGATATTCTGAAGATGTCAAAGGATATAGACCTCTTCAACCAAAATCAAAAAATATAATCAATAGAAGAGATGTAAAATTTGATGAAAATATATTGGCCTACGAGCCTAGTTCGACGAGTGTGCCACCTTTGGCCTGCGAGCCCGATTCAGCATATATGCCACCTCTCTCTCTCTCTCTTTTATTTTCAATAGCATTCCTTCTAGTTCAGATGATGACAGTGAGGATGATAATCCTCCTCCACCTCTTGAAATTTTTCCTTATACTCCACTACTTCCAAGATGGGTCCGCTCTACTCGAGATGCAGCAATTTCTCTTGCGGGTGACCTTGCTAATCAATGATGTACATGTTCTCAGTTCGAAAGAGCCTCTTTGTTATTGGATCAAGTTCCAGAAAAACTTGATCCAGAAACCTTTTAAGAATCCTCCAGTCATCCAGATTGGGATGAAGCTATGAATGAAGAGTATCATTCCTTATTCGCAAATGATACTTGGGATATTGTTCCTCTTCCAAAAGGAAGAAAACTTGTCAGATGCAAATGGGTTTACAAAACCAAGTTTGGACCAGACGGAAAAGTGGATAGACATAAAGCTCGTCTTGTTGCTAAATTATTTTCACAAGTTGAAGGCATTGACTATAATGAAACCTTCTCCCTTGTTGCCAAAATGAATTCTATCCACCTTGTTCTTTCCCTTGCTACCTCCTTTAAATGGGAATTCCATCAGATGGATGTTAAATCTGCCTTCTTACATGGAGATTTACATGAAGAAATCTACATGGAACAACCCCCTGGCTTTATCCAAAATGAATCTAGCCTTGTTTGTCGCCTTAGGAAGTTTCTCTATGGTCTCAAACAAGCTCCTCGAACTTGGTATGCCAAAATTTATAGATTTCCATTAGATAATGGCTTTTCTAGGTGTCATTCTCACAAAATTGTCTACACCAAGAAAGTGGGTAAGTCCTTCACCATCCTTGTTCTTTATGTTGATGATCTTATCCTTACTGGTAGTGATCCAAACCATATAAACCATGTGAATTTTAGCCTCAAAAACAAGTTTGAAATGACAAACTTAGGACACTTGCATTATTTCCTTATTCTTCAAGTCTTGCAATCCAAGGAAGACATTACCCTCTCTTAGTCGAAGTATGCCTGTGATCTTCTACACCACTTTCACATGGAATACTGTAAGCCATCCCCTTCTCCCTTTGAGTCTGGAGTCAAGCTTTCAGTCACTTGTACTACTCCTTAAGTTAATGCTACCCTATATCGTCAACTTCTTCATAAACTTATGTATCTAACCCATACCCGTCTTGACCTTTCCTTTGTTGTTGGTCTCGTCGCTCAGTTTACGCACCAACCTCATGAAAGTCATTAGAAAGTAGCTAAAAGAATACTTCGATATATGCAAGGTATAGTTCAGTTCAAGATTCATTACAGTGCAGGAGCATCTCTATTGTTGATTGGTTTCAATGATTCTGATTGGGTTGGTGACCCTGATGATCGAAAATCTATTGTCGGATATGTGTTCACTCTTGGTTCATGACCTATTACATGGTCTTGTAAGAAAGAAACTGCCATCTCTCTTTCTTTAGCAGAAGCAGAGTATCGTGGTGCAGTTGAAGCCAGCAAGGAAGCCATGTGGCTTCATCAGATCATGTCTAAATTTGGTCTTCATCAACAACATCCAACTACACTTTGGTGTGATTATTATAGTGCCATTCAGCTATGTAAATATCCATTTCAACATCAATGTATGCAACACATTGAACTCCACATACACTTCATCGGAAATCTCATTCATGATTGTGTTCTTGAAGTCCAATACTGTTCAACCAATGATCAAGTCGCTGATATCTTTACAAAGGCTCTCAGAGAAGCAAATTTTACCAAACTTCAATCCATGATTGGATTTCAAGAAAGAATACATTAAGGGGGGGTAGGCTCTAATGCCTCCTTCCTTCCCCTATTGTGTCACTTTTGTAAATCCTTCAATCCTATCCCAATTTGTTCTTAAGGGGGGATGTTAGGATATTTCAAAACATAGGAAATAGGCTCCTTTTATGTCACCTTTGTAAATCCTTCAATCCTATCCCAAGTTGTTCTTAAGGGGGGATATTAGGATATTCTGACACATAGGAAATATTTACGAATAACTTATTCTAGTGTAGAGTTAGGTAAAGTGTGTTTCTTTACCATGTAAATTTGTAACTTATAATCCGACGGTCATGATTTGTAGTGATCTGACGGTTATCTCTCACGTCGGTATTAACGATACTTGATCCATGGCCTAGCACCCGATTGGTCCATGATCTTTATTTAAAGAGCATGGAGGGTCATTTGACCAGTAACCGTTTATGAGAGAAACATATGTAACTTTTCTTTTTATATTAATAAATTGCCTGAAGTGGCTGCGTTGGCTCAGGTCGTGGAATGTTTCCCTCTCTGAGGGTTTTAACCACGTGATTATATTGGTGTACTGATTTTTGATCTGTTTGTGAATGGTGACCCTTGGTTCTTGATCTATAGAACTTACCCTGTAAATTCCTACACCCAACATATAATTGGTAAAGGATAAGGCTATACCATACCCTCAAATTTATAATCACGTTATTAATAATTCACATGAATGGACACTATGTTAAATTAATCATAGATGCCAATTGACACTACTCTATGCATAAAGCTAATGTGCAAGGTTTAATGAAGATAAATACACATTGGGTGGCATATCATTAACACACATGGGATTGCTCTATTCATTCCTTGAGCTCACAAAGGTAGCCGCATAAGTTCCTTATTTAGTCATGTGTGTTGTGGGATTTATCTTTTCTTGCATAAATCTATCCTTTCCTTTGTAGAAATTAGAAATTAATGTGTACATTCAAAACGGTATATGAAATTTACTAAATCACAAGACTCTAAGTTACATTATCGATTTCTGGAAGTAAATTCATGACCGAGAACACAAATCTTTAACATGAAAAAGGAAACCTCACACATGCACAAATATTTATCTAGGGGAAATGAACTTCTCAAAACCCCTTACTATCTGTATTGCATTAATCAAATAATATGGATGAATACAATATGCTTGCTACAGCTTGAGCACAACCTATACCTCTATCTTCTATCCTATTCCTGATTGACTCAACCTGATCAATACTTAGCCAAAATTTCAAGCCTCTAAACTCCTATTTCATTTCATTGTTCATCGAGGAATTATCCCCTATTTTTTATAAAAATTCCTCAATTAGATTGTGCAATTCCTATAGGCCCAACCTTTCACTGCATGCACCACTTCTACAACTTGGATTAGTTTCCAACTGAGAGTACACTACCCTCATACTCCAATCTCAACTAGGTAACTCAAATGATCTGCATGCATCTGTTATTTTGGATTTATTGATCTGTTAACTGACATACTGTGATTGAAGTTACATTGCACAAATTGACTTTCCACTAGTTTCGCCAATAGTTGGAACTAGTATAACTAACAATAATTCAACTTAACTAAAATAGATTGTTAGAAATTAGCAATCAATAATACTAAACTGAACTCAACTGTATCCCACTAGATTAACTAAGCTAACTACATGGAAAGAGCTATGTCACCTCAGTTAACTACCTCAAAGTACTTTTCTAAAATCCAAATTCGAATTTTAATCTAGTTTGAACAAGTCCAAGACAAAAATACATTTTCTTGTTGCATTTTCAACACTCCCTCTGAGCAAGAAAGGTATTATCTACTACTCTGACCCTACCTCTATGGAACTCGAATTTACCTTTTGAAAACGTTTTTGTCAAAATGTCTACATCTTGTTCCTTTATCAGAATGTACCACAACAATGTGATCTTCATCTACACACAACCTTGTAGATGGTGGTACCGGATATCTATGTGCTTGGCTTGATCATGAAAAAAAATACTTTCATAGAGCTTGATGCAACTATGATTATCATAGTAAATCATAGTAGGATCCACAATCTAACCAAATAACCCAATAGGAATATTTCCGATCTATATATCCTCACAAGTTGCTTGACTCGCAGCAATGTACTCTACTTCTACTGAGTTGAGTACCACAGATTTGTGTTTCATGTTTTACCAAGAAACTATTGCGGACCCAACACTGAAAATTCCTCCTGATGTGATCTTCTGATTTGATCGAATCCCCCCCTATCTGCATCTGGGAAGCCACATAGCTTCACTCTTTTTATCTGTCTATACAATAGTCCAAACTGAGTGGTTCCTATGAGGTACAGTAGAACATGTTTCGAAGCCCTCCAAAATAATTTGGTCAGTAAAACCATGGCTTGGCTCAACTCGTTGACTACAAAACACATGGCTGGTCGTTTGTTAATAATGTACATGAGTGAACCCACCAGGTTTCTATACATGGTAGCATCCAGTTCCTCGCCTGAAGTCAAATCCTCCTTCCTCTATTTGGTCGCTAGAGGAGTCTCCATGGGTTTGCATCTATCCATGTGGAACTTTTGAATTATCTCGTTGGCATACTTTCACTGAGAGACAAATATTTCCCCTTCTCCTTGCCATACTTCCAAACACATGAAATAGTGCATGAGACCCAAGTCTTTCATTTCAAATTCTCTTGCAAGGTCCTCCTTGCAAGATCTGACGAGTTGTTCATCACCCATCAAAATCAAACCATCAACATATAAGACAATAATAAATAATTTACCTTCTACCAAAATGTGCTAAATTTTTCTTTTTTCTTAACTTTTGCTGAAGCCAAAATACGTGAGGTAGCTATGGATCCTCATGTACCAAACACATAGTTTTTGCTTCAACCCATACAACTCGCACTTGATTTTGCACACATGTGAATTTATTTCAAAGGTATCAAAACGTTCAGGTTGTTTAATGTACATCTCATCCTACAAAAATCCATTGAGATCTCGTGGAACAAGAAGGTAAGAAAAGAAACCCATGTTTTTCTCATTAAGTGCAATGGATATTCATATAAAAAATGTTGGGAAAAATACTGAGAGGGGGGGGTGAATCAGTATTTACTGCATATTCAAAATTTTTTACTTTTTCTTGCTTCTAAAACCCATACGCTACTTTCCTGATACAGACTCGCGTATATACGCGAATACCCTTTATGAAACTCGCGTATACACATATATCTAATTAATGTCATTAAATCTTCACTTATATCATTCCATCATTCATTCATCAGATGTTTAATAAACAGTAAACATGTGCAGTAAGAACAGAATAAACCATCACACAAAGCATCACACATGAACACCAGGATTTTTAGGTGGAAACCCAAGTCGGGAGAAAACCACCGCTGCAGTTGCTCAGCCTTCAATATTTTATTATAGAGAAAACATCTTACAACATGTGTGCTGGCGCAGACTTGACCAGCACGCAGGCACCCACCTGCGCTCGTTTACCAGCCTCTCCTGGAAGGGAGCTCCAACCCCCTGACTCGTTTACCAGCCTCTCCTGGAAGGGAGCTACGACCCCCCGATCTCGTTTACCAGCCTCACCTGGAAGGGAGCTACGACCCCCTGACTGAAGGCTACAACCCTCGGCACCTCTATGGACCTCGTTTCATCAATTTTCACACTGGATCCAACAACTTCAATGGAACACAACTTGCAGGCCACGTTTCATCATATTTTCAAAATGAACCCTCTCCATTCATTTAAGCACAGTCAAACATCAACAACATATAGCTAAAACACAGCAGATCAGATCAGACATTGCATGCCCCATGCTTCGACGGGCCTAGTTTGCATACGCGCTTTCCTTTCACTAATGTCGCGTATATACGCGCTTCCATCCACATAAACCTGCGTATACTTCAGTACAAGTTACATTGCACATACGCGCTTTCCCTTCATCGAAGCTGCGTATATACGCGCTTCTTCTGCGGTGAAGTAGCGTATAGATCTTCAACTCATCATGAAGCGGCATGCTTCTTGATTATACATTCGATTCCAGTTACCACGCACCGCCAGGGCCCGATGTTCGCCCGGCCTCTGTTCAGGATCTAAGCCTTCCATAAACGGTCCCAGCAAATACAAGTACATTTCGTCGTTTCCCCTTCTTTATCATTGGTGCATCATACATTCGGATTTTTTCATTCAATTGTAACCTTTCCATTCGGACCTACTTCAGAGAAGTATTCATTCAAGCTGAGACATCTTGCTCCCACACCTATATTTTCACAATGTTGAATTTCTTCTCCTTATATGGGTTTACCCTTTGTCGATACCATGAGCCCCAAAACCACATTACATCAGAGTATGGTATTCTGGACGGAGTCAATTAGGCGGATCATTACCCAAAACAATGGGTCAATACCATGTGGTTACCCCTGGTTTTGCACTTTATGAGCGCTTTTACCCATACGCGACTTGGAACGTTATTTTCTGCGTGCATACGCGACTTCCCTTAGACAGAACTGCGTATTCATAGAGACATATTCTTTTCATCATACTTTGAGCACATTCTGAATTCCTTTCTTCATTGCCTTCTGTACACACTGTAGATACATCATAATTTCTTCATCAAGAACATATTCTAGCAAGCACAACTTCATCAAGTAAGTTGCCATCATCTTTATCAAGTGGGTTTCCTTTCAGGGACAACACTCAACATCATAATATCAACAAGCATCATATCACATCAGATTTACATCATTTACCAAGCCCATTAAGTCAAGAATAACTTCATCAGGTGGATTGCCATCAAGGACAACACATGTCAACAGTCACATGTATTCATCTTCATTCAGTGGGTTGCCATCAAGGACAACACTCTGCATCATATTTCCAACAATCTCCCCCTTTGGACTTGATGGCAACCACGATGGTGTTTGGTTACCACAACAGATAGGTACATTAAGAATATAATGACACCATGTCACTCTCTCCAATTATTTGACATCATTATCTTCATTCAAACACCATGTCACTCTCCCCCTTTGACATCAAGGGCAACGGGCGGATCAAAACCAACACACTCACCCCCTTTTCTCCTCATGTAGAAGAAGCGTTCTGCAGATCTGATGTATACTGAAGTGACCAAGATCCCCCTGAGTTCATGATGAATCTTCAAACATATTTTCAATGAAGTACATGACTCTATGACTTTCCTATCACCAATGACTCATACTTACATCAAAGATCCATCCAAGTGGATTTACATATGAGACTCAAGTACCCAACCAAGTGGGTTTACACATTTCAACTCATCTACCCAACCAAGTGGGGTTACAAAATTTGACTCAGCTACCCAACCAAGTGGGTATACAATTTGACAAGTCCTTTTATGACTGAATATTACAAGTTTACATCATGGGTCTCAAAAAGACCTTTTCATCAAAATACACATATAACTTCAAGACCAACACCAGAAATTCCTCAAGAAAGAGAACACATTTCAGAACCATCATAATGCCAACAATGCATTATACTCAGCAATGCTAATGCTCCCCCTGCATCTGTGCATCCAAGCATCCTTTTCATATGACTAAGGCTCCCCCTTAGTTTGTGCATCCTGAACACTTTCACCAACAAATCATCAAGGCATCAAAACATGAGGAATAGAATTATGAGAACTGGAACACCACCAGATATACCAAATAGTATCAGAGATACCAAACAGCACTGCAGCTGTGCTGAAGAGATCTGACTCCAAGCAAAAATTGTCAGCAATCAAACATACGCGGTTTTCTGTACAGGAATTCGCGTATATACGCGACTGTGTTTCAGGAAACCCGCGTATACAATACCATCTTCTATATTTTAATCAAAACTGATCCTTTGTGAAGCAGAGACAATGTTCAGCTTCTTTATGAGATATTTGAATATTTTTCCTGGAATACAGATAGATAAAACAATGTAGTTGTATCTTCAAGCGTCATCCAATGGTTGTAGCATAAGCACATTAGTAACCAAGCCTTCAGATTCTTTGCAGCATCAATACATTCTTTCCATACCAGAAAAGCATAAGTGTCAAGCAATCATCCATGTGGTCCAACATCACCATGATCTTTAAGATTTAACATGAAGTAACATATGTAGGCAAAAGATCTCAACCATAGTAACAAGCTCTGCATGATATCTTCTTATTTCTGAATCAACCGACATCCAACTCATTCATGTGTGAGCACAAAAGATACTTATCAGCAACCAGGGCTCAAAATATCATATAATAATCCATGTACCAAGTCATCATCATTTGAGCATGAGTATCATAAAGACCAAAGAATAAGCAATCGTATTTCCAAGAATGCAATCATCAACCTGCTACTCCCCCTAAACCAGTGCTATTGCTTAACTTGTGCAATCCTGAATACCTTTATCAGCAAGTCATCAGCAACCATCTTTGCATGATCTGTCCTTATCTCTGAATACTAAGACTTTCATCTCAACAACGAATACTCTTCAACAAACAGAACTCATCCATAATCTTCAACATAAGACATCAAGTATCATACCATCATCATTTAGAACTAAGAAATTAAGCTGATACAGATTCAATAATACAGTTATTAACAGTCAGACTGATGCTCCCCCTGAACCTCTGCTCCAGATCTTCAACTAGCATATAAATTCTCTTATCATCAATGCATACATGACTGTGTCTGCTGGAACTCGCGTGTATATGCGACTTTTGTTAATATAACCCGCGTATGAAAGTGAAGCATAGAAAATTTTCATCTTCCTTCATTTCCTCCTGAGCTTGTACCTCCTGTACCTGTCCTTTCCACATCAGAAGCATTGTCAGAAGTAAACATAACTAGAATAATCAAATCAACCTTGAGAGTCATCATGCATTGCTCCCCTTGTGACGATACATTACTAAATCTCATAATGTATCCCACATCATTCCTGCAGTGAATAATAAAAGTCAGCTTCAGAAGCAGATGACTACAGTAGGGTCAGAATTCCCTACGTTTCTGATCGGTCCTCCATCTTTTTCCAGATTTGTTTGAACTTTCTATTTGTGTGCTGGAAGTTATTCAATTTCTCATGTCTGTTCAACCTGCATTCCTTTTCTACATTTCCATACTTGTTACAAGAATAACACCTCATGTGACCAGAGAAATAAGCATAAGAATCATAATGAGTATTTCTAATCTTCCTCCTTTTACAATCAGCTGCTTTATGTCCATACTTGTTACATGAAAAACAATATCCCTTGAAGAAACCAGAGTACCTTTCTATGTAGGAACTCTTTGTTTGAGGCTGAAATGATCTGCTCCTGCAATTTGCTGCAACATGCCCATAATTATGACATTTAAAGCATTCAATCTATTGTATGATTTCCTTTTATATTTCCTTACCAATACAGTCAATTTGTTTCTTTCAACTTTTCAAAGTTTTTTATTGACTTCTCTTGAATCTTTAGCACTTCCTTGTAACTAGATTTTCCTTTGACAAGCCATGTTCAAGACTGTTGTTTGATGTCATAGGAGACCTTTGATTACTCAGAATATTGTCCAAAATATTAGTACTATCATGAAACCTCAACAGTTTTACCTTTTCTTTCAATTTACCTTTGAGAATGTTTACCTCAACCTCCAAGGCTTGACATTGCTTTGTCATGCTTTCTTCTTTCCTTCTTCCATCTTCTACTTGATCCTTCAGATTTAGAATCTCTTCTTTCAACCAATTTTCGTTTTCTTCACATGTTTGTTGCAGCTCTTCATTCTTCTTCTTCGATGCTTCGAGATCTTCTTTGAGGGAGACAATTTCTGCTTCAAGTCTTGCATTCTTCTTATTTGATTTATCCAAGTCTTCTTTGAGGGAAATGATTTCTGCTTCAAGTCCTTCCTTTTCAAATGATGGTAGATGTTCCTCACTCTTCTTACTTGATGCTTGAAGTTTTGCTTGTAGAGAGATGATTCCAGCTTCAAGACCTTCATTCTTCCCTTTTGATTTTTCCAGATCTGTTTTTAGAGAAACGTTTTCCGCTTCAAGTCCTTCATTCTTCTCATTTGATTCTTCAAGTTCTGCTTGCAGAGAGATGATTCCAGCTTGATATCCTTTACTTCGATTGTATACATCATCGAACATCCTTTTCAGTTTAAAGCACAAAGCTTTGGAGGCAGCGTCCTTCTCATTAAATATTCTTTGTTGATATTTGATAACTTCTTTTAAATCCTCAACATCATTGCTTGCACAGATAAGATTACAAGGATCACTATCAGATTCATCTTTGTCAACTTCTACTGTACCGGTTTTCTGAGACATCTCCTTACTTTGAGTATTTTGCTTCTTTGCCATGAGCACTTGTAGAGCTTGGTCAGAATCTTCTTCATCTTTAATCTTGACAGCTTCTTCTAGGTCGATAGCATATTCTTCACTATCATCACCATTCATTGTACCAATGAGACAATTAGGACCCCAATCACTATCTGATTCATCTTCTTTGATTTCTGGTATCCATGTTCTCTGAAATATCTCCTTTCTCCGAGTGGGCTTCTTCTTTTGCTTCTTTCCCATTATGACGGATCTCCTTCAAGCGATCAAGCTTCTGCAGAAGGACCACGCTCTGATACCAATTGTTGGGAAAAATACTGAGAGGGGGGGGTGAATCAGTATTTACTGCATAATCAAATCTTTTTACTTTTTCATTCCTTAAAACCCATACGCTACTTTCTTTCAGTAAACTAGCGTATATACGCGGATACCCTTTATGAAACTCGCGTATACACAGATATCTAGATATGTCATTAAATCTTCACTTATATCATTCCATCATTCATTCATCAGATGTTCAATAAACAGTAAACATGTGCAGTAAGAACAGAATAAAGCATCACACATGAACACCAGGATTTTTAGGTGGAAACCCAAATCGGGAGAAAACCACCGCTGCAGTTGCTCAGCCTTCAATATTTTATTATAGAGAAAACATCTTACAACATATGTGCTGGTGCAGACTTGACCAGCACGCAGGCACCCACCTGCGCTCGTTTACCAGCCTCTCCTAGAAGGGAGCTCCAACCCCCCTGACTCGTTTACCAGCCTCTCCTGGAAGGGAGCTACGACCCCCTGCTCTCGTTTACCAGCCTCTCCCTGGTGATGAACTTCTGATCAGTGTCATAACCCCCAAAGACTTACCTCGACTACGTTTCATCAATTTTCACACTGATCCAACAATCAGAACAGTAGCCAACACTTGCGGTGCCACATTTCACTACATGGGATTCGGGATTCTCTCCATACATTTAAGCATAGTCAACATCAACAATGAGTAGCTAAAAATGGGTATACACGTACTTAGATTTTACACTTCACAAGCCCAATAAATCATATTTGCATACGCGCTTTCCTTTCACTAATGTCGCGTATATACGCGCTTCTGTCCACAGAAACAGGCGTATACCTCTGTATATATTTCATTGCGCATACACACTTTCTATTCAGAGAAGCTGCGTATATACGCGCTTCCTCTTTGGCGAAGTACCGTATAGATATTTAACCATCATAGAGCAGCATACTTCTTCAGATTAGACATTTAGTTCAGATTTACCCTTTTACTTCAGACTAATGTTCGCCTCATTTCAGATCTAAGCCTTCCATAAACAGATCTAGCAAATACAAGTACATTTCAGATCTAGATCCCCTTCTTTATCATTGGTGCATCATACATTCAGATTTTTCATTCAATTGTAACCCTTTCCATTCAGATCTACTTCACAGAGAAGTATTCATTCAAGCTCAGACATCTTGCTCCCACACCTATATTTTGCATAATGAATTTCTTCTCCTTATATAGGTTTACCCTTTGTCAATACCATGAGCCCAAAACCACATTACATCCGATGGTATTCCTTGACGGAGTCAATTAGGCATATCATTGCCCAATACAATGGGTCAATACCATGATGGTTACCCCTGGTTTTGCACTTTTTGAGCACTTTTGCCCATACGTGACTTGGAACGTTGTTTCTCGCGTGCATACGCGACTCCCCCTAAGAAAATCCGCGTATACCTAGAGACATACTCTTTTCATCAAGATTTAGCACATGCTGAAATCCTTTCTTCATTGCCTTCTATACACACTGTAGATACATCATATTTAGCTCATCAAGAACATATTTAACTTCATCAAGTAAGTTGTCATCATCTTCATCAAGTGGGTTGCCTTTCAGGGACAACACTCAACATCATAATATCAACAAGCATCATATCACATCAGATTTACATCATTTACCAAGTCCATTAAGTCAAGAATAACTTCATCAGGTGGATTGCCATCAAGGACAACACATGTCAACAGTCTCATGTCTTCATCTTCATTCAGTGGGTTGCCATCAAGGACAACACTCTGCATTATCTCGTTGGCATACTTTCACTGAGAGACAAATATTTACCCTTCTCCTTGCCATACTTCCAAACACATGAAATAGTGCATGAGACCCAAGTCTTTCATTTCAAATTCTCTTGCAAGGTCCTCCTTGCAAGTTCTGAGGAGTTGTTCATCACCCATCAAAATCAAACCATCAACATATAAGACAATAATAAATAATTTACCTTCTACCAAAATGTGCTAAAGTTTTCTTTTTTCTTAACTTTTGCTAAAGCCAAAATGCGTGAGGTAGCTATGGATCCTCATGTACCAAACACATAGTTTTTGCTTCAACCCATACAACTCGCGCTTGAGTTTGCACACATGTGAATTTATTTCAAAGGTATCAAAACATTCAGGTTGTTTAATGTACATCTCATCCTAAAAAAGTCCATTGAGATCTCATGGAACAAGAAGGTAAGAAAAGAAACCCAGGTTTTTCTCATTAAGTGCAATGGATATTCATATAAACAAATCTCAGGATTTTGTGAGAACACAAGTTGAAACTATGGGTTATAAATGAGTTCTTTTGCCACTGTTTAAACTTGTCATTGCCACACAACTTGTCACTGCCACTGCTCACATAAACTCTTCCACCAATAAAAATGTATTTATCATTGATTTAATGAGTGAATCCTTGGAAATATCGAGGGATATTTCTAATTGAAATGGCGTTGTCTAAACACAGGAACTCAATTTATCTCAGAGATATCAAGAAAATCATTCCCAGATCAGGTAAATTCACAATTTCTTCATGTGAGGTTGTATGTTAAAACAAAGTCTTCGATTTTGATTCTGATACATATAGATAACAAAGTGTTTTTTTAACATACAGTGGCATCATTTGTTTCATTTATGAATGTTTTGTATGATCAAATTAGTTTCATTTCTATGCACAGTGAGAAATTTCGAAACAAAGAAGAGATTCTTGATGAGTTTTGGCAAAGACAGAGATTGAATGATGGGTTAAGAAGAAATAAAAACCTGGTCAAAATGTTTTTGTATATAGAGAGAAATGTCTTATGGATTTTCAAAACACAGAGAACCCATTTTCATGAGATTTTTTATGAATGATGACATAGATACAATAAGTCATTCTTCGAAAAAAAATCACACATCAAGCTTAGGAAATTTTAGATTGAATTCATAATGATTTTTTCTTAAGAGAGGAGGAATTTTGTGTGAATTTGAGGAACAAAAAGACACTATGGCATAAAAAAATTTATTTTTTTTACAGAGTCAACAAAATACAAAGAATTCTACATGAGAGGCACACGAGTTTTTATTTTTTATTTTGATGAAACAGATGATATAATAAGAAGAATAGATTAATAAAAACATGTTTGTTATGTTTTCATAATATTTCTACATCAAAATTTTGTGTTTGTAGAAGAAGTGAGTTCATTTTTTTCAAGAAAACATAGATTGAAGAGGATTTGTTTCACTTCTTTGTCAAGGGCATCAAAAAGAGGTAAGCCTTACCACCATAATGCAAATGTTTAGTGCATGAAATTTTATTTTTTAAAATGAGAATCATGACAGTGGAAGGATACATTAATTAGTTTTCAAAACACATGGAAACTAGAATAGAACCAAAAGACTTCCAGATAGAGCATTGGGAGAAAGCCACAATAGAAAAACTTTACCAACCTGGTCTAATAGGTTTCCTTCAGAAGTTTAATGGGAATAATGAGAACATTACAAGGGAGTTCATAAATAATTACAACAAGAGAAAAATATGGTGGGAAACTTAGTCATCCCATTAAATCTAGATTCAGTTTCTCAAGCCTTATATTTTCCATTATCAGGAGAACTACATCACAAGGGTTAGCATTTTAAAGATAAGGGATGGACCTTTGTTCTAGAAAAAAATAGAAAGGGATCGTTTGATAGAACTAAGGGGATTCTAAGAGAATGGTTTAATGAGCCTTGCGTAGAGTTAGTGTTGATCATCCAGAAATTCTTCACATGTGACATTAGGCACAACATAAAGCACCTCTATCATATTATATTTCTTCAACACATCAAGGGAGATATGAAAATAAATTTTCCATTCTTTTTCTCTAAGAATTTGATCAGGATGATATAAAATGTGAAGACTGAAACCAAACCCAAAGAGGAACAAATCCACCATCAACGACTCGTTAAAATTCCTATTGAATATCAGTTGAGAACGAAGGGTGTGATGTCGAGAAAATTCTTAACCCAACATCAGTTTGCAGAACAAACCATAGAAGAAAAATTCAAACCAGTTGAGGAAAAAAAAGTATAATGAATTCACCCATTTATCCAAGAGCAAGAACCAAACAGAAATAAGATAAAATCATTATTGAAAGATAAACATCCTTCCCATCCATTCCTAGGAGACATGGAAGAAAGAGTCCAACAAACATAAGAAGTAAGGAAAAAGAACCTGAGGTGCAAATTGTTG
Organism: Pinus albicaulis; assembly: GCA_034641835.2. NCBI lineage: Eukaryota > Viridiplantae > Streptophyta > Pinopsida > Pinales > Pinaceae > Pinus > Pinus albicaulis. Next base: position 437,583,845 of record CM076575.1, on the reverse strand, counting down.
AGACATCTCCCTTAACAAAAGAAGCTGATGAAATTCTTGAAAGATTGCAGAAGGAAGTCTATGAAAAAAATTAGAAGGAGAATCATATTTTGATAATGATGATATTGAAGCCACTTCATTTGCTACAGACACCAAAGAAGAAGAGAAGGAGAAAAACCTTAGCAAAATCAAAGAATTGATTAATAATTTAGAGGTAAGCATGATATTGGAGAGGAATTTGAAGAGAGAAAATAGTACATACAGGAAAAACAATGAGAATTTGATCAAGGAGAATGAGAAACTAAATGAGGAAGTGGGAAAATTGAAAAAAAAAGAACAATATTCTTTCCATGCAAGCATTCATGTGGCTCATAGAGAAAAACTCATTGAAGATCAAGTATGAAAAACAGAAAGTCAAGGCTTCGATCTACAAAGAGGGACAGTATAAAGGTATAGATTCTCTTTTGCAAGCAGCACATCAGGAAGAATCTGGGTGATGTATTGTATCAGCATCATAACTCAGGAGGTCTAAAAGGAAGAAGCAAGCATGAAGACATGCTTGTACATCAACATGGGGGAGATGTTGGCCCTCGTTTTTTATCCAATTTTGTTTAAAGTAAATACACTTTATTACCATGATATACATCCATATACCATAAAATTCACTCTATTTTTTCCAATAAATTCATATCCAGTTCCATAAATTAAGTTTTGAAATTTGTAGAAGTTTTTATAAAAATTGAATTTTAAGTGCATTTTTGGACTAGACCAGAAATTCTCGTAATGGCTTCATTGAAGTCATACTTTCAGGAAACCTAGGCTTGAGATGCATACATTTATAGAAATCTTGGGAACTAATATTGGATTTACACCTATTGGTTCAGTCAAACCGAGCTTAAACAGGCCCGGTCAAAGGCGGTCAAACATGACCTGATTTTATGGAAATCCCTACAAAATAGGTCAAATTTTGCATTTTATGGGTTTCAATATTTTGAGATATTAGATGGATGATATCAACCTGAATAGATAGCTTAGGATAGCCATGGATGTAGGAGACATTTTAGATGATTTTGTTTCATATTTTATCTATTTAAGCCGAAGACATTGACGTCATTCATATGTAGAATCTGTATAACTTAACTTTGATATTTCTGAAACTTTGGGAGCTCATTGAAAGACCTATTCTATTTTCTTCGCTGTTGTTCTATATGGTGAATTATTTAATGAGTTTCAGTCGCTGAAAGTATTCACAGTGTGCGAGGCAAGGGTGGATGGCCCACACAACAAGCTAAGTGCATTTTCTGTTTAATTTAGTTGCAATTTCCCAAACTAGTTTTGTTTTATGCTTAATCTACTAATTAGATGTGTAATGATGTGTTACAATTTCTAATGAATCTAATTCTAATTTATATTCTGCATATGAAAGGGGGATCCAATGTTTAAGTTAAACATTCCTTCTATCTAATCAAGATCTAGAACTAGAATTCATCTTTCCTGCTTTTAAATGATTTTCTAAAGTTTCTATTTTCTAAAAATGGTATTAATGAAGAGTGAATTTGTAATGAAGTACAACCAAGATCTCCTTATTCAGGAGACCCTTTAGTTATTATTTCATGCATCTTGATCTGTTTCTCTTAGTCATTTTTGGTCTGTAATTCATGAAGTAGTTTTGTAAGAGAAGGAAAAACAAGTTCTCCTAAGTTAGGAGCTTCTTCTGCTGCTTATTACATTATTGAATTAGAAATTACTTAGTAAGATTTATATTTGTAATATGCATTTAATTTATTATTAATAATTCATCTTCTAAACGTGACTATTGCTAAAACCCATATATCTTGGAGGTGCTTCTAAATTCGACAAGCCCGAATTGATAATAAAATGCTTGTGTTAGTTTACCCAATAAAAAACTCAACATTTTGGCATCGTTTTCAGGGATCAAACTCGGGTCACCAGCATGAAAGGCATTAAGACTCACCACAAGGTGGTGGACCTAGCAAAAATTCAAGTCATTGTGAATTTAGTTCCACCCAGAAAAAAAAATAAGTAAGAAGTTTCTTTGGTTATGCAGGCTATTATAGGATATTTATTGGAAAATTAAGTAAAATAGCTTTTCCTTTATTCAAGTTAATTGCAAACGATGTGGAATTCCAATGAACAAATAATTGTCAAAATGCATTTGAGATATTAAAAGAAAAATTGTGAGTTGCACAAATTCTTCGAGGACCAAATTGGTCATTGCCATTTCATATATCAACTAATGCATCAGAAACTTCTATAGGAGAATCACTTGGAATGAAATAGAATTAGTTTAATTATGCCATATACTTCATAAGCAACAACTTAACACCGAAAAAATTGAACTATACTATTATAAAAAAAAAATGTTAGCTGTAGTACATGCAATTAAGTAATTTAGACATTACATAACATGTTATCAAGTATTTATCCACATGGATCATTCATCCATAAGATATTTAATGAAAAAAGAAATTAAAAATGACAAAATAACTAGCTGGTTGTTATTGATGCAAGAATTTAGCATCACTGTACAATATCGACAAGGTAAGGATAATAAAGTAGCAGAATTTCTATCAAGACTTCATTCACCTGGTGATCCAAATCCAGTTTCAGATAATTTTCTAGATGAACATATATTCGCTATAACTGTCAAAATTTGATGGTTTGCAGATATAGCCAACTATTTATCATCTGGCATACTACCATCCCATTACAGACATAAATAGAAAAAAAAAAAATTAGAGAAAGTGCTAGATATAGTTGGGTAAATGGTGACCTTTTTATACTAGTTCTGATCTGATGATAAGAAAATGTGTTAGAGAAGATGATATTATATATATTTTGTAAGACAACAAGCAGTAGAGCACACATCTCTTGGGCAAGAACAAAGAATAAAATGGCATGATCGATTCATCAATAATAAAGTGTTTCAAAATGGAGACTGGGCACTATTGTTCGTCTCCAAGTTTAAATATTTCAAGGCAGATTTTACAACTCACTGGCTTGGGCCATATGAGATTGAAGAAATATTTGACAATGGAGCTGTAAAAATAAAAATAATTGACAAAGCATTTATTTCATTTGTGGTTAATGGACATAGGATTAAAGTTTATAATAAGCCTATAAATTAAAAGGATTTTACAAAGAGAATTTCAACAGATATTGATCTGGAAGTAATGGAAAAACATTGAAATATGCCTTTCATAACTCCAAAAAAATATAAAATAAATTAAAAAAATATAAAATATAAAAAATGTAAAAATAATAAAAGAGTTTGGTTGTGAAAATCTAGGAGACTGGCACAATACAACTTTGAATTCATATCGGAAAACCAACTTGTTTTGCTAATATGAATTCTTTTTTTGTTTAGTTTTTACTTCAGTATGAGGCTTGCATATTTATCCTCCAAGACATGCAAGACTTGAGGACAAGTCTTAACATCAACAAGGGGGAAGCTTGTAATAAAACTATGTAAATAGTTTGAGCAGCTGAATTGAAGAAGAAACCTGAATTACAAAGAATATAGGGACCTGATACATCACTGGATATACTATGCAGAAGAGACCTGATACATCACTAAAAATAATGTGCAAAAGGGACCTAAATAACAAAATTTCAGAAGGGACCTGAACTACATCAATATTCAAGCCTGGAGAACATGACAGAAGGGACCTGAAACATCAAATACAAACTACAGAAGGGACTTGAACAATATAATCCCGAATCAATAATCAAATGCAAAACTAGAAATAAGTTTCTACATTTCTACATATTCAGAACAACCATCATTATGATAATAAAGAAAATGTTGACCATCATTTGACTGAAGGACATCATTGACATCAAAAAATTTATGGGAGTACATGTACAATAAGTGAAAATTTTGCTCTTAAAATTTCAGATTTTTAAAAATATTCTAAAGATTGTTAAGACTAATTTAGTACTTGATATGGATATTTTATCTACATTTCACTACCTTCATTATTCTACTCATTACATTCCTATTACTATTCATTATTTTACCCATTATATCCTTATCCATATCCATTATTCTACCCATTTAACTATGATTCCATAAACCATATATCATTTCATATTCCATATATCATATGACATTAACCCTAATTTTATTAAACATAAGGATCATAAATGAAAGGCTCAATTATCAAAATCTTGTTGGACCTACAAAAGGAAAAACAAAGGTTAGTTTCATAGTAAAGATTTAATTTTAAAACATGACCATTCTTTGGTCATTTTTAAAAATTAAATTAAACAAAGATCAAAACCTAAACTAATATCATTTGAGGGCACAATATGAAACTCCCTAAACAATATGCAAACATCATTTTTGGGTGCAATCATATATGACTAAATCTAAGGTATATGGGCGGAAAATGCAATAATGATAAAAACCAAAGTTCAAATGAAATAAGCTAACCTAAGCTAAAATGATGCGATGGAATGAACGGAAATATGATGCATGGGTATGGAAAGAAATGATTCATTTTAGATGGGTATAATGCATTTTTATGGGAGAGATGAATGAGAATGTGGATGGTCAACATATGTCATGAATGAGAGATGAGAGATGGGTTGTGTAATAAGTAAAGCAGAGAACGTGGATGATGGAGTTCTACACCGTGGATAAAGTACACAAATCAGGTCATAAAGGTTAAGCCACGAAGGCATCATAGTCATAGGTCAGCAAATAAAGAATGGTCAAACAAATTTAAAAACATAGTGATTCAAACCCTATGTAATTGGTAAGAGCCTTTGCCATTTTCAAACCACATACCTCTGAAAAATCGTGTTTTCTTCACCGTCATAGCCGTTGCGGGCTTAGTGAGGGAGTTGAATGTTGTGCAAACCTTTGGAACACATTCAAAATACCCTGTGAAGAAAGAATTGACAGAGGAAAATGTAGGAAGGTTGTGAGAGAACAGAGGAAATCAAGCATAGAGAAACAAGCAAAAGATATAGCAACAGAAGGATGGAGAGATAAGAAGAGGAGCAGAGTTCACTAGGATTTGAGCCAAGAGATCTGGCAGTCATGTCAATCAAACACATCACCTAAGTGCATAGATCTCGTGGAATAATAATGTAAGAGAAAAAACCTGGATTTTTCTCATTAAGTGCAATAGATATTCAGATAAAAAAATCTCTATATTTTTTGTGAACGCAAGTTGAAAGTACGGGTTATAAATGAGTGCTTCCACCACTATTTAAACTTGTCATTTTCACACAACTTGTCACTACCACTATTCACATAAACTCTGCCACCAATAAACATGTATTTCTCATTGATTTAATGAACGAATCATTGGAAATATTGATGGATATTTCTGATTTAAATGACATTGTCCAAACACGGGAACTCAAGTTATCTAAGAGATATTAAAAAAATCACTCCCAAGTTAGGTAAATTTGCAATTTCTTCATTTAAGGTTGTATGTGAAAACACAGTCTTCGATTTTGATTTTGATATATATAGAGAAAAAAGAGTTTTTTTAACACACAGTGGCCTCATTTGTTTCATTTATGAATGGTTTATATGAGAAAATTCATTTAATTTATATACAGAGTGAGAAATTTCAAAACAGAGAAGATATTTTTGATGAGTTTTGGAAAAGATAATGATTGAATTATGGGTGAAAAATCAATAAAAACATGGTCAAAATGTTTTTGTATATAGAGAGCAATGCCTTATGGATTTTGAAAACACATGGAACCCATTTTCATGATATTTTTGATGAATGTTGACATCGACACAGTAAGGAATTCCTTGAATTTGTTTTGCACACAGTGAATTTTGTGTGAATTTGAAGAACAAAAAGAAATTGTGCTATAAAAAAAAATAATTTGTTTTTACACAGTCAATAAAAGATAGAGAATTCTACATCAGAGATAGAGGAGTTCTTTTCCTAAATTTTGATGAAACAGAGGATAGAATAAGAAGAATAGATTATTAAAAAAATGTTTGTTATGTTTTTTTAATCTTTCTACCTCAAAATTTTGTGTTTGTAGAAGCATTGAGTTCCTTTTTTTCAAGAAAATAGAGATTGAAGAGGATTGGTTTCACTTATTTGTCAAGGGCATAAAAAAGAGGTAAGCCTTACGACCATAATTCAAAGATCTAGTGCATGAATTTTTATTTTTCAAAATGAGAATGATGAAATTGGGAGGATACATTAATTGGTTTTCAAAACAAATGGCAACAAGGATAGAATGAAAATACTTGCAGATCAAGCATTGGGAGAAAGACATAATAGAAAAAATTTTCCAACCTAGTCTAATAGGTTTCCTTCAGAAGCTTAATGGGAATAATGAGAGCATTACAAGGGAGTTCATAGAAAAAACAAACAAGAGAAAAATATGGTGGGAAACTTAGTCATCCCATGAAATCCAGAGTCAATTTATCAAGCCTTATATTTTCCATTATCAGGAGAATAGTATCATAAGGGTTTTCATTTTAAAGATAAGGGATGAACCTTCTTTCTAGAGAAAAATAGAAAGGGATCATTTGACAAAACTAAGGGGATTCCAAGAGAATGGTTTAATGAGCCTTGGGAAAATTTTATGTTGATCATTCACAAATTCTTCATGTGTGATAGTAGGCACATCATAGTGCACCTATATCATATTAGATTTCTTCAACACATCAAGGGAGATATGAAAATCAATTTCCATACTTTTTCTCTAGGAATTTGATCAGGACGATAGAAAATGTGAAGAGTGAAACCAAACCCAAAGAGGCAGAAATCCATGATCAAGGACTCATTAAAATTCTTGTTAACTATTAGTTGAGATCCAAGGGTGTGATGTGGAGAGAACTCCTAACTCAACATCAGTTCAAATGCAGAAAAAACCATAGAAGAAAAATTCAAACCAGTCCAGGAAACAACAAGTATAATGAATTCACCCATTTATCTAAGAACAAGGTAGAAAATGCAACAAGATACAATCATTATTGAAAGAGAAACATCCTTCCTATTCATTCCCAGCAGACAAAGAAGAAAGAGTCCAACAGAAAAAAGTAGTAAGGAAAAATAACCCGACATGAAAATTATTGAGATATCTCCCTTAATAAAAGAAGCCAATGATATTATTGAAAGATTGCAGAAGGAGGTCTATGAAAACACATTTTAAAGAGACTCCTATTTTGATAATGATGAGATTGAAGCCACTTCATTTTCTAAAGACACGAAAGAATAATAGAATGAGAAAAACGTTAGACAAATCAAAGAATTAACTGATATTTTGAGGTAAGCATGATATTGGAGAGGCATTTGAAGAGAGAAAATAGTAAATACAAGGAAAACAATGAAAATTTTATCAAGGAGAATGAGAAACTGAATGAGGAAATGGGAAAATTGAAAACAAAGAAAAATCTTCTTTCCAGGCAAGCATTCAGAGGGCTCAAAGCAAAAAACTCATGGAAGATCAAGTTTGAAAAGTCAAGGCTTCGATCTACAAAGATGAACAGTATAAAGGTATAGATTATCTTTTACAAGAATCACGTCAACAATCATCTAGGTTAGGTACATTATCAGCATCAGAACTCAGAAGGTCTAAAAGTAAGAAGCAAGCATGAGGACATGCTTGTACATGAGCATGGGGGAGATGTTTGCCCTCATTTTTTATCCAATTTTCTTTAAATTAAATACACTTTATTACCATGATATCCATCCATATACCGTCATATTCACTCTATTTTTTTCCAATTAATGCATATCCAATTATATAAATTAAGTTTTTCAATTTTTGGAAGTTTTTATAAAAATTGAATTTTAAGTGTATTTTTGGACCAGACCAAAAATTCCCGTAATGGCTTCATTGATGTCATACTTTCCGGGAACCTGGGCTCGAGGTACATACATTTCTAGAAATATTGGGAGCTAATATTATATGTAAACCTATTTTTTAAGTCAAATCGAGCTTAAATAGGCCCGGCCAAAGGCTGTCAAACAAGACGTGCTTTTATGGAAATCCCTAGGAAATAGGTCAAATTTAGCATTTTATGGGATTTTCCAGATTTTGAGACATTAGATGGATGAGATTGACTTGAGTAGATAGGAAAATTATAGCCATGGTTGTAGGAGACATTTTATATGATTTTTTTTCATATTTTATCTATTTAAGCTGAAGACATTGACGTCATTCATATGTAGAATTTGTATAACTTAACTTTGATATTTTTGAAAGTTTGGGAACTAATTGAAAGACCTGTTCTATTTAATTTGTTTTTGTTTTATATGGGGAATGATTGAATTAGTCTCAGTATTTTAAAGTACTCATAGTGTGCGAGGTCGGGGTAGAGGGCCCCCACATCGAGCTAAGTGCACTTTCTCGTTAATTTAGTTGCAATTTCCTGAACTAGTTTTGTTTTATGCTTAATCTATTAATTAGACATATAATGATGTGTTATGATTGCTGATGAATCCAATTCTAATCTATATTCTGCATATGAAGGGGAAATCCAATGTTTAAGTTAAAAATTCCTTCTATCCGATAAAGAGTTAGAACTAGAATTCATCTTTCCTTCTTTTAAATGATTTTCTGAAGTTGCTATTTTCTAACAATGGTATTAATGATGAATGAATATGTAATGAAGGACAAACCTGATCTCCTTATCTAGGAGCCTCTTCAGTTATTCTCTGATGTATATTGATCTATTGTTCATTAGTGTTTTTTGGTTTCTAATTCATGAAGTAGTTTTGAAAGATAAGGACAAACAAGTTCTCCTAAGTCAGGATCTTCTTCTAATGCTTATTACATAATTGAATTAGAAATTATTTAGTTAAGATCTATATTTGTAATATGAATTTCCTTTATTATTTATTCTCTGATGCATCTTGATCTATCATTCATTAGTGTTTTTTGGTTGCTAATTCATGAAGTATTTTTGAAAGATAAGGACAAACAAGTTCTCCTAAGTTAGGATCTTCTTCTGATGCTTATTACATAATTGAACTAGAAATTATTTAGTTAAGATCTATATTTGTAATATTCATTTCCTTTATTCTTAATAATTCATATTCTAAACTTGACTAGAGCTGAAACCCATATATCTTAGAGATGCTTCTAATTTCTACAAGCCCCGATTGATAGTAAAACACATGTTAGTTTACCCAGTTGACAACCCAACAACATGTGTGGCCTTGGTACGATTTTTTGTACTTATCAATGGTTTTCCCTCAAATTTTTTCGGTGTTAGGAGGGGTTTATGATAGTTTTGTTCTCTATCAACCATCCCTTTTATTATTATTACAAATGGACTCAGTCACAAGATCAAAGAGGATAGATCTGCATATATTGTTTGTGGCATAAGACTGGGTAGCGACGGTGAATTTTCCCATAGTTTTTTGCAGTCGATATTCTTACATTTGGGATTATATCCAGGCTGCAAGGGCTAGAAATATGCTATATTTTCCAAATATTTGGAGATACACCAAGTTTACAAGTAAACAAAGGAAAATCCATTCTATTATATGAAGGTGGCAATTGAAAATATATTGAATATATTGCTGCCATTTTTGGTGTGGAAACACAACCTATGAGTTCGAGCCTTACTTATTTGTTCTCTAGGATCAATAGAAACAAATTTATGAATGATGATTGGTTATTTATTATTGAAACATTTCCCAGGAAAATTTCTGGTTGGGAACATAGATGGCTCTATAGGGGAGGGAGGGTCACCCTAGTACAGCCTGTACTACAAAAGATATTGGTTTATTGCGCTCATTTATACTGTCTACCTACTTCTGTCACTTCCAAAATCTACAACATCATGGCCAATTTCCTCTGGGCATACACTGGGGACCATCATAAATTCCATCCGATCAAATGGGAATAGATCACCATCCCTAAACAATTTGGGGGCTGGGATATTTTAGATGTGAAAATATTTGGATCAAAACTCATAATAAAGTCATTATGGTGTGCCTTATTCTACGAGAGAACCCAGTGATATATAATCTAGGCTAAATAACTTGGTAATAGAGGCGTCGAGCAATGTATCTGGGAAGGTCTCATTCAAAAACAAATCAACTCATATATTTGGTTGAGTTTCAACAAAATAAAATATTGGTTCCTCAAGCACATTCATTTGTATTTTGGCGCTGGTAATTATATTATCATTGGGTGAGATAATATTATGGAGGTTGTACTTTATAATTGAATATCATTGACAACCTAAAACATCAGGGCTTTTCTACTTAGTGCAAGTCATACAATCCCAGTGAGGGAGTTTTCCTATTTGGAAGAAAGCAGTCGACATTGGACTAACAGTTCAAATCACAGAATATTGGCAGAAATATATCACTGCAATCAAGAAAGCTTGATTTTGCAGGCTAGAGGAAGGTGATCATATAACATGATATGGATTATTCCATAAAGTTTCTATTGCAGTTGCAGACACTTATCACTACATACTATGCAACTGACTAGCACTACAAACCAAGTGTTCGTTCTAGAAATTTTGGAAACTCCATGTCCCTTACAAAATTATCTTATATATTTGGCTAGTTTGGAAAGAAAAAATGCTCACATGGAAAAATTTTAAAAAACGAGGCATACATGGACCAGGATGGCATGTCCTATGTAAGGTTTCTACTGAGACGAATATGCACCTTTTGTCCTACTTCCCAATTGCTTCTCAGGTATGGTTCCATATCTATGAACACTTAAATTTACCTATAATACTCTTACAAGAAACAATGATGGATTCACAAAAGGTCCTTGAATATTTCAAACATGTTCTCTCAGACTGTTATATGGTGGTGTTTGATTCACATGGCCTTTCTGGTGGAATGGCTACACTTTGGGATCCACGATGAGAATATTTGTGTACTTTCAAAAGTTGTGCTGGTATTTTCCTAAGTAGATGATTTTGTGGTCATGGAGAACAAATTCATATCTAAATATATATGATCCCTATAATTTTAGAGAAACTTTCTAGGATTGAGTGGAGGCCTGCAACATATTAAAGATTAGTTCTTTAATTGTAGTTATCTATTTCAACGCTACATTGTCCATGGATAAATATTGGGGTTTATATTGCAGTAGGGACCCTCTAGCAGACATACTACAATGAATATTTTATACAAACAATATGATGGACATCATGCCCTCACCACTATCTCCCACATGGAATAATGGCAGATCTGGGGAACACCATACTGGAAAAAGACTCGACTAGTTCCCAGTCCATGAAAATTTACTAGAATGATTGGGTTTTCTCCACTCCTCAGTTCAATAGACATACATCTTATCATTTTCCCATAATATTACAATGGATATCTAGGTGTATATGATTGGGAACTCCTTTTAAGTTTAATTAGGTATGGTTGGAGGATGTCAATTTCAATGACCTTATCATTTCCTCTTGGAATTCAATGGAACTGATTCCAGGTTAATCTCTTATGTGTATCATCTAAATTAAACTTCAAGTAAAGTTTCCACCTGGAGCAAACAAAGAAAAAATATATGTATAGCGAATTATAATATATAGTGGTGGAGATTGAACTCCTTGGAAAGATTATGGATAGGGGGGACCCTTCCCCATCACTTTTTGAAAAATGGAAGGAGCTAGAGGAAAATAAAAGAATAATTTTGCATATATAGGATATCACTAGGTGTTCAAAAGTCTGGGCAATGTCGGTTAAAGAGGGAGACCTAAACACAATTTTTTTCATATGTACTCTAATCATAGAAGAAACATAAACATAATCTGGCACATTCAAGGGGAGAATAAAACTTTGGTACATACTACCTTGGAGATACAAAGGGAGGAGGTTCAATATTTGAATATTTATACAATGGAAACAATGGAACCTATATTGAGGATCTAATGTGGGGTTAAGACTCCTACCCTACCATGTTTGATATGACACAAAATTCATTCATATACAATCGTATTGAAATGAACAAACTACATAAGGTCCTTAAATCATTTGCAAAATTTATGTGTCCTCGATGAGATGGTTGGAGCATTGAATTTCTTCTACACTTTTTTTTATCTTGTGGGTTTGGATCTACTAAATATGGTTAAATATTCTAGGAAAAAAGGTTGCGTATTGATCAGGAGCTCAAGTCCAAGCCATGGAAAAATGCTCAAAATTGCAACTGCTCAAAATTGGTTGGAACTTGAGTGATAGGATAGGCCTCGACGATACGATCCCAATGCCATGAATGACGCTCAAATCCGACTTCACATGAGGAAGCTATGAAGGTTTCAAGTTTACAATTTTCTGCAAAAAGTTAGTTTGACTGCCTTTGACATTCAATTTGGAAAAAATTAAAAAAAAAGAATATTCCTTGGAATATTCTTGGAATATTCCTCAAAATATTCCCTGGAATATTCCTCGAAATATTCCATTTGGGCCTATGAGAGTTTGACAAGTGTCCCTATACAATTGGCTTATTGATTGACTTTTATGGATGGTGCACCAATCAGAGGCCACCACGTGGCCCCCAAGTCACATTTGAATGGCGTGGTTTAAAATTTTTGCAACTTTCATGGTTCAAACTACCGACCTCATGGCTACCAACGCAAAGAATTACCACTACACCATTGGCTTTGTTCTTATTTTTATTGAGACATAAACATTATTTAAGTTTTAAATTATGTTTGGGCGGAGGCCGTACGGGGGACAGCCCTTAAGGACAAGCCCCCTCTATGATATTCTCACAAGCTTAGAACCGTAGCTCTATTCTCCAATAGCTAACACAACAAGTGGTTAAGTTTAATGCTGTTTGGATAAGGCCACATGTTTATAGGTAGAAATTTATGTGACATTAAACACCACGGTTTTATAATCATTGATACAAACGGTCCATCCCAACATATATTGCTAAGGAGGCAGTCAGATGACCCTTAAAATTAAATGCCAGTAGTTATGATTTCACCAATTTGGGCAGCGTGCCACCAAATCAGGAGATACCTCCACATTTGACTCCAGTTAACTAAAGTTGGCCCACCTTTTGTGGGATTTTTACCTAACATTGGGTAAATATTGTTTGGATCATAACTTTGGATAGGGAGATCCTTTCTGAGTGAATTTTATTTTTATTTCGTATCTTCTCAGCATTATGAAGCCAATGGTGCATGTTTTAGAGCCATTGGAGCTGATATTTAGCCTATGTATCCTCCGAGAAGCTTTTCGAGCCATAAGCGCCATTTTAGAGTTGGAGTTGTGCTGACTTATGGTTAACCATTTTAGGTGAACCAAAAGTCATTTTTTACTATTTACAGAATTCACAAACATTGATGGCTCGCCTTGAAGACTTTCAAAGGCCAAAAACCTTGAGGATATTTTTTAGGGCCACTAGGGCCATTTTGGGGTTGAGGGATGTCGAGCTATCGTTTACCATCAGAGGTGAAACTATAGTCATTCCCTGAGATTGCAGTTTAACCTATTTGTTATAGCTATTTTTCCTTTTATGTTTTTCTTCACACTGTATATCCATTTTTAGCATAATAAGAGCAAGACATGCCTGATTTGCGCCTTGACCAGAAGTGATGTACTGTGAGTAGGTGAAATGCCTTATCATGTTTGTTATATATGCTGTAGTGATTTAAGTATTTTTTGTTTTTCCTGGTTAAATAGTAGAGAAACAAGAAAATAAATAAGCCTCTCACAAAAAGACTTAATTTCACTAAAAGACATTGTCTTAAATTTGCAAAACATATTAAACAGTTTGCACACATAAGTTTATGGATAATGAATACCTTGCACCAGCAAACAAGTAGTTTCATTTCTAGATCATTAGTGATTGCCTCTATTATTTCTTTAGGCAGAGTCTGTAAAGGGCCAGATAGCTTATGGATCTCATCCTTTCTTTAAAGGTGACATATCCAGTAAATTCCCCTACATTCAATCTCTGTATTAGAAATAAGAAGTTCTCACATTTTAGATCAGATTGGTATCAAAGCTTGTTAAGCTATATTGTCCTTAGGTTGAGCATTGAAATTAATTTTTGTTGTTCAAAAGGTGTTAAAACAATCAATCTATTTGCTTTATTAGTTGCAAAATTGGCCGCTTGAATAAGAAGGGGTCTTTAAGGACATTTGGTTAAAAGCTTGTCATTTGTTTGAAAGCTTTGAGAACTTTTCTTCAGAAGTTCCTTTTGTTAATTTTACCATTTACATAATTTCAACTTCTTCTACAAGTGAAGTTTCCTCCTTCACGATATTCTTCAATGATGACATGAAGAATGAGTTCATTAAAGTGAAGGACATGGTGTATATTCTCATTGAGGATCAAGGAGAAAGTGTTAAGCTTCATGCATAATTTTTGGCTATGAAGGATGAGAAGTAAATTATTCTCCAAAGGTTGCATGACATGGAGAAACAACTCCTTCAAGCTCAAGAAGCTTTATCCAAGAAAATGTCTGAGAAAGAGGTAAACCATTCAAACTTGTCTTCAATTTCCTCTATTGAAAAGTGTGTTGGTTCTTTTGAAAAACATACAAGGGGTGTAGGGTCCAAATTGATGTTTAATATGGGCTATCATGAAGGAAAAGGTTTGTTCAAGCATGCACAAGGCATGGTTGACCCTATTTCGGTGGTGGAGCATCCCAAGAATGTTGGTCTTGGATATGAGCAGTTTTATGGCAAAGAATTAAAATCCTTGAATGCATGTAATGCAAATTTTAAGAGAACCTTTATCCCAAGTTCTCAAATACATATATGTCAAAATTGTTTTAAGGATGATTGCCATTGTTTGAAGCCATCATTGCAGCAAGTAGTAGGTAAACATGTCGCTTATGGTGAGCATGCAAATGTAAGCAATTTTCAAGACAAGAACATTGATGAAAGTCTAAAAAGGAAAGTTGTTTCCTCTACTAGTTCATCATCTTTCGAAGACAAAAAGGATGGACATTCCATGCACCAAAAGAGGTAGTCTGTTCACATGATCACTGATTATGTTTTCAAAGAAAGAATGATTATTGTTCAAATGAAATACAATGAGCACAGACAGACATTAGTGGAGTTAAACTAATAAAGTTGCTTCAAGACAACAGTTGAAAAATGAAGCACAATAGAAGGAAAAAAGAAAGCAATTCTTTTCAAAAGTGCTTACTGTGTCATTTTTTTCAAATAGAAGGTATTATGAGATGTTCATTTACAAGGACCTTGCATCCAACTCATCGTCCAAAGCATATGTGCCAAGGATAAAAATGCTTATGGTGATCATAGGTCCATTATCGATGGAAATAAGATTCACATCAAGGTATTAACAAAGACGCTGGAAATTTGGTTTGTAAGTGATGGATGCACTTCTTATCGTTAAGTCATCTTCATTTTGTACATGCAAATTTCAGATGTTGTATGCATGTATTTCAGTTGACAAGTAAGGAAATTTTTTCCAAGAAGCTTGTAGTCCATTTAGGACATGATGTTCAGACATTTCGTAAATTTTCTATGCATTTCATTATGAGCAGCAACAAGCTTTATGAGATCATGACTTTCATGAAGGAGTATAATTTTTCAATTTTAGAGTTCAATTTCATTTGCCATGCAAAGAAAATTTTTGAAGGGTTGAAGAGAAGAGGATGTTTATTCTCTCATTTTTCTATATTATGTTTACATTTCAGACGCCTCATGAGTTTTTTTTATCCAAAAAGACCTCGCCTGGATGTGTGATTAGAGCTCTGTCCTGCCATGGGAACACTATCAAAATTGGTCTGCCTGTAATTCTCCACAACTTGAGGATCGGAGTGCGAAACAGCCATAACATCCTACCTCCATGAATTACCCAACCCACTTCGCAGGAAGTTATGAAGGTTTGAAGTTTACAATTTTCTGCAAAATTTCAGTTTGACTGCCTTTGACCTTCAATTTGGAAAAAATTTTTAAAAAAAAGAATATTCCTTGAAATATTCCATTCGGGCCTATGAGCATTTGACAAGTGTCCCTCTGCAATTGGCTTATTGATTGACTTTTATGGATGGCGGGCCAATCGGAGGTCGCCACGTGGCAGGCCCAGAGGCCGCCACGTGGCCCCTAGGTCACATTTGAATGGCGTGGTTTAAAATTTTTGCAACTTTCATGGTTCAAACTACCGACCTCATGGCTACCAACGCAAAGAATTACCACTACACCATTGGCTTTGTTCTTATTTTTATTGAGACATAAACATTATTTAAGTTTTAAATTATGTTTGGGCGGAGGCCGTACGGGGGACAGCCCTTAAGGACAAGCCCCCTCTATGATATTCTCACAAGCTTAGAACCGTAGCTCTATTCTCCAATAGCTAACACAACAAGTGGTTAAGTTTAATGCTGTTTGGATAAGGCCACATGTTTATAGGTAGAAATTTATGTGACATTAAACACCACGGTTTTATAATCATTGATACAAACGGTCCATCCCAACATATATTGCTAAGGAGGCAGTCAGATGACCCTTAAAATTAAATGCCAGTAGTTATGATTTCACCAATTTGGGCAGCGTGCCACCAAATCAGGAGATACCTCCACATTTGACTCCAGTTAACTAAAGTTGGCCCACCTTTTGTGGGATTTTTACCTAACATTGGGTAAATATTGTTTGGATCATAACTTTGGATAGGGAGATCCTTTCTGAGTGAATTTTATTTTTATTTCGTATCTTCTCAGCATTATGAAGCCAATGGTGCATGTTTTAGAGCCATTGGAGCTGATATTTAGCCTATGTATCCTCCGAGAAGCTTTTCGAGCCATAAGCGCCATTTTAGAGTTGGAGTTGTGCTGACTTATGGTTAACCATTTTAGGTGAACCAAAAGTCATTTTTTACTATTTACAGAATTCCATAGCCATTGGGACAGGTTTCAGTTCTGTTTAAAGAATTTCAAAGGTCGAAAACCTTCAGGAGAGTTTTCAGGGCCACTAGGGCCATTTTGGGGTGGGAGGTGTGTTAAGTTGTGGTTTACCATTGGAGGTGAAACAATAGTCATTCCTTACTGTTTTCTGTGTTATAAACTCATTTATACAACTATTTTTTCCTTTTTAGGCTTTGTTCACACTTTGTAACCATTTTTTAGCATAATAAGAGCAAGGACGAGCCCATTTGGGGGCCTTGGACCCGACATATGTAGCCCAAGAGGGGTGAAATGCCTTATCATATGCTGTGTTATATATGTGATTTATATTGCTATGTTTTTCTAGAGTTAAATATGATAAACAATGAAAAGAAATAAGCCTCCTACACATAAATAGATTCAGAAATTCACCAAAAGAATTTTGTTCCAATTGAAAAACATATTAAAGAGTTTGCACACATAAGTTTATGGATAATGAATACCTTGCACGAGAAAACAAGTAGATTCATTTCCAGATCATTAGTGATTAGTTCTATTATTTCTTTAGGCAGAGACTGTAAAGGGCCAGGTAGCTTCTAGATCTCATCCTTTCTTTAAACGTGACATATCTAGTAAATGCCCTTACAATCAATCTTTGTATTAGAAATAATAAGTTCTCACATTTTCAGATCACATACGTAGAGCCATTAATTCCACATTCATTTCTCTCATTAACAATGTTACCGATGAAATAGGTAACCTCATTGTTACCTATTTTTTGAAGTATCAAGAAAAACACCTGACTTTTAAAAAGTGGCGATGCAGAATCAAGAAAAAAAAATTGAGCATGTTTTTGGCAATTTAAGTTTCTTTCATTTTTTTTATTTTTTTTATTAATATATATATATATTTTTTATGTGATGTTTTTTATGTCAATTTTGAATAGTGGTGGTGTATCATCACCAATGTTTTTTTATAGGATTGATTTTGACACTAAATATTTTCTAATGTCTTCTTCTTCTGTGAGATATTTATTTTTAAGTGCATTTATGTACTTGTGTTTAAAAAATAAAAAATAAAAAAAAATTAAAATAAAAACTTGTAATGATATCTTCACGTTTTCACATAGATAAAGGATGGAAAAAGGGTCAATATTCTAAAGTTTATATTTTCTACATGTTTATGTATTTTTAAATAATTTTTCAATGCACATCAAAAAATTGTCGCTAAAAAACCAATATTTTGAACTATATGACAAAAAAATATAATTTTTCAACATAAATACAATGCAAAAAATACACTTTTACAGACTTTTTGTTGGGAAAAACATGTTAATTAAACTAATTTTTTGGGAGAATCTTAACAAAAAAAAATTAAGAAAATAACATTTTTATTGAATTTTATGTCAAAAAATAATAGCAATCACATTTTTTTTGCAAAAAAAAAAGGGTTGTTCTCATAGAATATCAAAGTCCAAAAATTTCGAGTAAAACTAATTAATAGTTCTCAAAAATAAGCTTTGTTTGCAAGCATAACTTAAACATCATCAACAATATCAACTAATACATCTTCAACATCATCTAGAATAGCATCGATGGCTTCTTCCGCAGCATTTTCTTCTTCATTTTGATCATTGTCATCTTCTAATGCATTTTTCATGTCAGAAAATCTTCCAAAGTGTCCCTTTCCAATCATTCCATATAATGGTGGTTGAGGTTCCTTCGTTTTTTTTGCCACACATGATTCACTAAAATCTCCTTTCCTCAAACCAACTTATTGCTTCGCATCTGGAAGGAATTTAAGAGCATTAATTCTTTGTTGAATAAATTTGCATTGAACTGGGTCTTTCTCAATGGAAATGAAATTTCTTCCTTTTAGCAGGCAACATGCTAGTGTTTTACCTAATAATCAAGCACAAAAAAAATAAGTAAAAAAAATAAGTATGGAGACATAAAAAGTAAAAAAGACAATATTTGAATTTAAATTTGTATAATAAAACTTACCTGAACCTGAGAATAAATCCATAACCCATTCTCCTTCATTTGAACATAGATCTATAATATAGTTAATAAATTCTTGTGGTTTTTGATAAATGTTAACTATATCTCCTTTTTCATCTTTATCCTCATATGTTAGTTTTCTTACAACCGCATCATAAACCAATACTTGACTATGACTCTTCCCATCTACTCGATTCATAGTAATATGCTTATAGCTATTGTCTTTTGTCCAACATTCAACATGGATGAACTCACAATCATTTATAATAGGTTGACCTTCGAAAGAAACAATATTGACTTTTTCCTGTAACATACCACAGTAAAAGTTCAATTAAATCTTACATGAATAAAAAAATTTAGGAGGAATCAAACATACAATTTCAAAATTTTACCATGTAAGTTGCATCTTTGAGTTTGCTTTACCCTTGAAGCTTGTTAATAACATTGGAAACTGTGTGTCTGGATGAAATGTCACAAATCGCCAAAGTGGTGATTTTGGCACTTCTTAAAAACCCGTAACCACTTTACTAAAAGCTTGATAAGTATATGGTTCTCTATCATATTCAATGTCTCGGAAATTGAAACCATGAGGAATATCTACAATAACTAAGCCATATTCCCTTTTAGATATTAGTGATGCAATGTCTTCATAGTCACCTTGTATTATTTGATATTGGACACTGTCGAGCCTATTCCAAATGCAATGATTAAGAGTAGGATCAAGTTCAACATTCATAAGACGCTTCCTTCTCATGTTCTCCATATTAATTTTTTCAATAAAGATTTTGAAAGTATCTGGTACTCCATATCCATCCTTCTTCGACATCTTTAATGACATATTAACACACACACACACACACACACACACACACACACACACACACACACACATATATATATATATATATATATATAAGTAATAAAATAAAAATAGTTTAAATATGAATAAAATGAATCTATAAATCAACATACCTTATTGAATGCAATATAAAAATCTTTTAGTGTTGATGTAGAACTTGCTTCTGGGTAGTTGCGTACAACATCATCCCAACTGTCTTCATTCAACATTTTAACCATGTGTTCTTGTATTTTCATAAAACTTTTCTGACTGTATAAATCAAGTTAAAATCGTTAATATACTAACATGTATAACAAATTTTACCAACATCATTATGTTTTATTTAAAAGAAAATTATAATGAAAGAAAAATAAGAAATAATTCAAGAAACTTACTTTTGAAATTCTGCACACATTTCTTCCATTGATAATTCACCCGACTTCACATGGGCTAATACTGATTTGACTAATTTATCATCCTTCACACCTTGCATTTTTCTCGAAGGTGTGATAGTCATATCCTCTGGAAGCTGCTTCATTTCAGAACCCCCCTTACTATTGGTACATATTATGGGTTTACTCTTTCTAACCTTCTGATTTTTTATGGAAATATTCTCCCACTGATAAAAAATCTCATCAATCAAATCCCATACCTCCCCAGTTCTAAATGCCAACTGAAAATTTTTATCTATGCCTCTAAAGAAATGTGTATTCAATTTTCCATCTTTTGATTTTTTTTCATCAATTTGATAACTTGTTTCTATTAAACATTGCTTTCGAAATGCTACACTAACTTGCGTCTTATCCCCACCACATTTTTCTATGAATTCATTATGAATAAATCTGACCCTTTGGATGAAATTCATTTTCATTCTGTACTCATTATCCGCATTATGATCCCATGCCAAGAACTTTGATTCTATTTTTGTTAAGCCAACGTAAATGATGCATTTCACTGTTTGAAAAAGATAGCTATTGGGATATTCTGCAATCAATTGTCTCTTAGCCTCTATCGAATGGTTCCCTCAAATTACATAATATTTATAATCAAAACGTTTTGTCTTGTCAAATACTTATTTTTTGGGAACCTGACATGGATCGACAAGAACCACATAATCCAGCACATGCGCATATGGATTGAACCTAAAAAATGCTTTCAGATTATGTACATGTAGGTGATGGGCCTTTCTAATTTGATATTGAGATTGTCCTTCATCTGGGCCATAAAATTGGTTAACATTAAGCTCAAATATTTGGCCACTAAGAATTAATTTATTCTTCCTCAACTCTTGTCGAATAACATTTTGCTTTGTTTTAATAATGCCATCCTCTAACTCAGCACCAGGTGTTATGATTGCTCTACTTCCGTGAGAGCTTTCAATTTGTTCTTCACTACTACTCACGACCTTTACAAGTTCACCAATATTTGATTTCCTAGTCTTATTGCATAACATATCAGTTTTTTTATAAACAAGCTCTCCTTCATGAGGTAAAAGAGAGACATCTTTGGAAATTTTTCTTTTTGGTGTCTGATCTGTTTTCTCCTTTTGCACAACAGTCCTAATTTCCTCCTCACTAATTCTATCATAATTTTCTGTTTCATGTTCGACACCTTCAAAAGAAACATGTTTAAGTTTACTAGATTGACCCACCTTAGTGACTCTTGGTTGATCTCCTCTTTGTATTGTTGCAGTGTCACGAGCTATTTCTCTTTCCTTCAATCTCCTTTCCTCTGCTTTGTCTTTGTGGAAAGTGTTGATCACATCCATAACATTTGGAACCAACATATAAATACCATCAAAGATGTTTGAAAGACTCAGAACAAAATCCTATGAAACAAAATAAAACATGTCAATGATCAATAATTTATAAAAAATTGAATCATTCTTACAATAATGCATAGAGGAAATAAAAATAAGCATACTTACAATGTTATTTGCAATGTTGCTTGATATTTCTTCAGAAAATTTTGAAGATATTTCATCTATGTCATACTGTTGTGACCAGCAACAACCCCACTTTTTATTTAATATTAGTAATAATACTAAATAAATGGGGACCCTTAGTTAAAAAATCCAAAAAAATCAATTAGAATTTGTTTTCCTTTTCAAATAAAAATTTCTATCACAAACTTAGGGAAATCCCTTAGAAATAACCTTAAGAAACACTTAAGTTTATGATAGATTACAACAAAATTGTTCTTTAAACAAATAGCGCATCCATCACAAAATGGTATATATCTTTTGTAAAACTGAAAATGCGATTTTGCAATTTTGCGATAATGAGATCCCAAAAAGCCTATACAATAAAATATTGGTCGCGGATCGCATAGCGTAGAAAAGAAAAATGTTAAATGAATACCTTTTGTGCTATTTACAATTTTGCACTTTTGCGATATTTGCGATGTGCGCTTTTGCGTTATTTCGCAATTTGCGCTTTTGCGCTATTTGCAAAATTGCGATGGTTACGTTTTACGATATTTTGATATTGCGATATTGTGCAGATCGCAATGTCGCAGATTCATAAAAGCACGTTGTTCAAAGAAATCTTCCCATATATCAATATCTGTTATGCGCTTTAATGATTGGATTAAATGAATGGATTGTCAATTAATGGTAAAAGAGATTTTGTTTTGATTGAAAGTCGTTTCACGATATAATAATATATTTCATCCACCTTTGCATTTATAACTATCTCATCACCTTTCTTATGCCATTACTCTCATTTAACTCGTAAAACGCAGGCATGAAGGAGCAAACGTCTATACAAAGCTTTCACAGAACATTATGGGTAAGAAAGAGAAGAGCTCGAATTCTGAAAACAGAGAAATGGCTTCACTGTATGCAGACACCGCTTGCAATAAGGACACTGGTATAACCACATGGGAAGGAATGTATAATTTGTTGGAAGAAGAAAATCCTATGGTGTTGAAAGTTGCGGCTACAGCAGGTTCCAGTAATACGTCTGAGGCAACCCTCAAAGAAATGGCTTGCTCATTTCTGCATAGGATAGCGGCAAGGCCAAGGATTCTCCCATATACGGACATGGTGAAATGGGTGCTGGACAGCACCAATATTTCAGACAGGAAATTTAGAACTCCATCTCAAGAGCTAATCGGGTCATTCACCACGGAAGATTTGAGGCTGATGTATAAGTTGCCGGAACGTTAGGCGACTTATAATAAGCAATTCATGGAAGATTTTGCCAAGGAACATGTGAATTTGTTAGAATGCACACAAGAGTGGACCAAAAGAGATGAACCGTTGAAGAAAAACAAACACGGGCGGACAATACCAAAAAGCATGTTTTAGACACTGTTCACAAGTTCAATATCCAAGTGGGAAATTTGACACAGTTTCTACCACAAGATAGGGTATGTGAGTTTGCTAAATTGTCCCATATAGAGCTTTTAGAAGTTACTGTAAAAGCTGTTGGAGATCAGGAGCTCTCAGGGAAACATAAAGCTCTTATTGAGAAAAGTCGAGAGTTGAAGAGACTTGAAATAACTGTAAAGAAAAATGACGAAACATTGACCAAATTCAAGGCACTTAATGCTGAGCAAGAAAAAGATGTGGAGCATGTTTGGCAAAGAGAAAAACTACTGCGAAAAGTCGAATCTATAAAGAAGAAACTACCTTGGCTGAAGTATGATATGAAAAAAACGAAAAGGAGAAAATGGTGAAGCGAAATCGAGATGAAATTGCAAAATTAATAAGCAGAGAAAAAAGCTCCAATAGAGGAGAATGCACAAATCAGAAGAGCAGAGAAGGCAGCAGAGGAGGTGGCTACAACGGCAAACACTCTTACTGATTACGTAAATGATAATTTACACAAAGCTAATTTGATTTCAGAAACTGTTCAAGGATATCTCCCACAGGCACATCAACTGCAAACAAAATGGAGGCAAAAAGCAGAAGAAAGAGAAAAATCAATCCAAGGGCTGACAAGATTAAATTGGGACTCTTACTGGACATACTTAGTGAAGCCACACAGTCAGCACAGTGCACTTAATTGTATCATCAATTCTACAAAGAAGATTACGCCTACACTCGCCGACTCTGTCTTTTCAGGACAGTTGAATTCTGAAGTCGGTCAACCACATCTTCTCAAAACTATGCTAGATGTCTGCAAGTTTAAAGATCAAGTTCATAAATAGCTAGTTAATAGTATTTATTTTTAGATTTAGTTTTAATTTTACTGTATTTTAGCCTAGGAAAAGGACGGTCATTAAACCGAATCCTTAATTTTTGTAATAGACTATTTTTAGATTTAGCTAAGTAGTATTTAAACCCTTCTCATGCATTTAGAGAAGGGTCCTGCATCTTAATATTTTTTGACTTGGAGATTACATTTCTGTACTCCACTGACTTATATATTTTTTAAAAGGATCACATCTGGTGATTTTATGTGGAATTATCTTTGAAGTGTTGCATTTCTGTACCTTGGAATTTGATTTTGCATCCGAATTACTGGATTAGAGTATCAGATTTCATTTGAAAGCTTTCAAGATGAATAAGGTATTTCTATCTGTTCACTGTTGATTTCTTTTGTTTTAGGATATTCGCTTTAAAATTTACTATCATTTACAGATATTTGTTCTCATAAACGTTTCTTTATATATATCATTTTTGAGTATAATTGAAATGTTATTTTTCATAAGTATATGTAGATGATATATTATGATGAATGCAATATGTTAATACAACTCTGTTTAATTTGTTAAACAGAGTTATCTTTATTTGTTGCTGCACATTTCAATTTAAATGATAATACATTTTTATGGTTATTGTTAAATTGGAATAATCTTAAGTTGTATTCACATATAATTGCCTGGGTTAGTGTTAGAATTTCTTTATCAGTATTTAGTTTAATTTAGATAGTTTTATTTCAGTCAATTTAGTCCCATTTCCACTCATCCAAATCAACCCATCACCAACCCATTAGTTATAACGAAACTGGTCCTTTAAATCCAGTCGGAGCCACCATACCAAATGGAAAAGGTGTTGTCCTAAGGTCTCGACTCGGTGGTTTTCCCCAATGTTTGAAGCATAAATTTTTTAGGCTTCAACATTTTTGGCACTAGAAGGAGGGCCTGAGCTATGAATGGCAAGTAAATCTTTACCCACAAGCCATTCTGAGAGAAAAACACCCTCATCATCTTCTTCAATTTCTTCTGAAATACAAAATCCTATAGAAGGAATTGAGAAGAATGTTCATACACCCACTACCAAAATCTCAAAACATTCAGATAATCAAAATCCTAAGTCTCCTGAAGTTCAAGATTTAATTCATAAATTGAAAGGATTCTCATTATCTCTAGATGAGTCTGAAATATCTGAAGGTAGTGTAACTTCAAAATTTGTTTCTTCAAAACCTCTTACTAGGCTTCAAAGTGAAAAACTTGGTATTTCTCCGAAAGAATTCCCTTTACCTAGTAGATTCAAGACAAGAAAAACTCAATCGGAATCAGTAAGTGATATAGGTTCTTCATCTGATATTCAATTACCTGTTTCCGAAATCCCACCTCAACAAAATACGGTTATCTCCTCAATCATCATCTCCTCAATCATCATCAATCTCAACATCATCTATTCCAACAACTTCTATTCAAACACCACCAGCCTCTACTACTCCCCCAATAGTTCTTCCAATAATGGCTAGACCATGGGCTACTCCAGGGGCTGTCAACATGTCTGCACCTTTACATGATTTACCTGACAATCCTGGAAAGTGGCTTCCAAAGTTTAGCCCAGATCTTAACATTCAAGCTGAAGAACATATCAATAACTTTATGCTGGCTGTAAATGTGAATGGAGTCATACATGAAGATGTGGTAGTCAGACTATTCCCCTATACTCTTCAAGGGGCAGCAGGATCCTGGTACTTTTCATTACCTTCAGGATCCATAACAAGTTGGGCCATTTTTGCAGATCATTTTTTAACCAAATTTGGAGATGACAGATCAATAGCTACTTTAATCAACGATCTCTCAAATTTGAAAGTGGAACCCAAAGAACCCATTAAATATTTCAACGCTAGATTCAACAAACTCTTGAACAAAATACACACAGATTCAAGGCCTAGTGAACAAGTCAGAAGTGAATGGTACATAACTGCCTTACCCTCAAACGTAGCATTTTTTGTAGATAGAGCTGCAAAACCTACATTAGCCGAAAATATGAAAGAGGCTATTGTATTAGAAAAACGAATTATTTCTCTAGAAAAGAAAAATGCTATTGAGGAAAGGAAATCAAAGAAATTCAGCTTCAAAGATGATTCAAAGAAAAATGCCAAATACCCATACGACATGGAAGGTTTACAGAAAGTTCTTAAAACCATGTCAAATGAAATGGTTGAAATTAAAAAACAAGTAGCTGAAACTTCTACTAAAAAACCATTCTGAAATTTCAGAAAAAACCAAGTTGAATCTAAACCTCCTAATGCAATCTCTAATGCAGAATCAGAAGAAGAGGAAGAAGAAGAAGATACATTTTTAGTATCAGATGAGGAAGATGAGAATGAAGAAATAGCTAAATTGCATGGAATGTGGGATTTTATTCTCCCTAATTTTGATAGTGAGGTAGAACAAGAAGCTATGCCTGTAAGTACTAGGAGTAAATCTACATCAGAGCCTGTACAAACAGCTCCTGAAAAGAAAATTACAACTCCAGGTACTAAAGACAAATCCCCTGCAAAGAAAACTTCCCCATTACCTACTCAAAATCAGCCTTCTTCTTCTAATCCTACTACATCAACAACAAAGACTTTAGTGGTGTCAGATCCTATGGAGTATAACATTGTTGAAGACATGAAAAAGATTAAAGCCAAGATTTCCTTACATGAACTCAGCAAACTAAAACACCAGCAGAAGTTTCTATTGAAATAATTAAACGCTACACCAATTGCTCCTTTACCAAGTGGTGTAGTTGCAAAAGTAGCTAGAGGAGTTGGTAAGCCACCAGATAAGGTAGATCCTACTGATACCGTGCTCATTGGAGAAAAATCAAATTCTCAAACTCCTCCTTTTCTTTTGACTTATGAAATGTACAATAAGAATCTGCATAATTGTTTAATTGATTCTGGAGCTTCCTCTAATATAATGCCTACTTCTGTTTTTGCCAAATTGAATATTGAACCACAGAAATTGGCAGTTCATATTGTTCAATTGGATCGCTCTAAAGTTCAAGTTGTAGAAGAAATCAATTCCGTTACTATCAGATTAGCTTCTGATCCTAGGATCGTCCAAAGAATTGATATTTTGATTGCAGATATTCCTGAATTCTATGGACTAATCTTAAGCAGAGACAGGTCTACAAAACTTTATGGTTATATCTCAATTGATCATTCACATATGTGGCTTCCCTACAAAGGGAAACCAAATCAAATCAAAGTTGAACAAAAAAAACATATGACACACACTGTCACTGAATTTGAAAAATCTAATGAGCCTGTGGCATTCAACAACAATATTCTTGGAGGTTATTCTGCTGAATCATTTCTTGGAAACTTCGAAGCACCTCAATGACCTTTTTCTGTAAATACTTTTTTTTCTCAAATAGAAAAATTTTCACAATCTGATTCTTCCAGAATTGTAAATATTTCTGATGTAATTGTAGATAAGCCAATAGATAAATCTTTATTTTGGTCGTTATATTTTTATTGATCAAAGTCTAGTGATGGAGCTAGAGCAGGATGCATTTTAATTGATCCAAATGGAGAGAAAACCATGCTGTCATGTAGGTTAGAATTTGAATGCACGAACAATACCGCAGAATATGAAGCCTTGGTTCAACGACTTTATAAAGCTATAGGGTTAGACGTTAAATACTTGAAAGCCTTTGGTGATTCCAAAATTGTCATAAAACAAGTTAGGAATACTATTCATTGCCTTTTAGGACATCTTAAACATTATCAAACCTTAGTACAAGATCTTACCACTCATTTTTTAGCATTTAATATTTCTCCTATTCCTAGGAATCAAAATACATCAGCTGACTTGTTAGCTAATGTTGCATCTAAACTCCTGTCTGCTAAATATTGCAGTCCTGATAGATTTTCTGTAGAATTGATTTTTCACCCATCTGTCCCAGATAATGTCACAAATTGGAGAGTTTTCTGTCATGATCAAGATATTTTAAATTTCATGACTTTAGAGAAATCATGTGATGAGCAAATTATTGATGAGAATGATCATGATTTACAAATTGCTTCAAAAGGTAATGAAAATCCCATTCCAAAATCTGTTGTTAAATTAGAGGATTTATATGACATTAAAGACAGATTCAAGAAAGTCACTAATGCTAAACTTCAAAGTTCCACTTTGAAGTTTGAATTAGTAAATATTGGTTCTAATTCTAAACCTCAAAACGTTAATTTAGGACTCAATTTAACACCAGAGGAAAGGAATGCTTTCATTAAACTCTTGAACAAATATAAAAACGTTTTTTCTTGGAATTATGATGATTTAAAAATGTACGATACTTCGGTTATTCAACACACAATTCCAATGCTTCCTCATATTAAACCTATTCAACAAAAGTTAAGGAAGGTTCATCCAAATCTCAAAGGACAAATCAAATCAGAACTTAATAACTTTTAAAAGCCAAAATCATTTTTCCTGTAAGGCACTCCAATTGGGTTTCCAATATGGTACCTGTAAGGAAGAAGAATGGTGATATAAGAATCTGTATTGATTTTAGAAACTTAAACAAGGCATGTTTAAAAGACAATTTCCCATTGCCAACCATGGAACAGATATTTCAAAAGGTAGCTGGTTCTGAACTTATGTCCTTTCTTGATGGATTTTCAGGCTATAATCAAGTTTTAATTCAACCAGATGACAGATTGAAAACAAATTTCAGAACAAAATGGGAAACTTGTGCTTATCAGAAAATGCATTTTGGTCTAATAAATGCAGGAGCAACTTTCCAAAGAGCCATGGACATAGCATTTAAAGGTATGATCAATAAATCAGTTGTTGTTTATCTTGATGACATACTAGTATTTTCAAAAAAAAGAGCCAAGCATCTACATGATCTAAAGCAAATATTTGAAAGATGTAGAAGGTTTGGTATTTCCTTAAATCCAAAGAAATATTTCTTTGCTTTGGATGAAGGAAAACTCTTACGATTTGTTGTGTCAAAAGATGGTATATATATTGATCCAGATAGAGTCAAAGAAATTTCTGATATTTCTTTACCTCATAACAAAAAATCCATGCAATCATTTCTTGGACAGATCAATTTTGTAAAAAGATTCATTCCTGATTTTTCTTTAATTGTTTTACCTATGAAAAATATGATCAAGAAGAATTCAGTATTCAAATGGGAGCATAAAGAGAAAGAAGCCTTTGAGGCAATCAAACAAGCGATCATTAATGCACCAGCATTGAATACCCTAGATTTTTCTAAAGATTTTATTTTGTATACTTTAGCCACCGAGACATCCTATGCAGCTGTTTTAACACAGCTCAATGATCAGAAAATTGAGGCACCAATTTCTTTCTTTAGCTCAAATCTGCAAGGAGCTGAGCTTAATTATTCCGATGTTGAAAAACAAGCCTTTGCCGTGTTTAAATCAATCAAACATTTTAGACTTTTTCTCTTGAAAACACATACAAAAATCATTGTCCCATTATCTACAGTGAGGCAATTATTAATTCAAAAAGAAGTAGGAGAAAAGAGAGCTAACTGGGTAATAGCCTTGCAAGAATATGATGTTTACATTGAACCAGCGAATATTGTTAGAGGACAGGGTTTTTGCAAATTATTGGCCGGAGCTCATAACATACCATAAAATCAAGATTCAAATCAAGATATTCAAGTAAGTCAGATAAGTGTTACAGATTCTGAATCTCAGTATGATGATCTTATCTATTACTTGAAAAATAGGTATGCTCCTTCTAATCTTAGCTATAAGAGTAAATGCGCTTTAAGGTTAAAGGCTATTAAATATGAGATCATTGATAATGTGTTATTCAGGAAAAATTATGATTCAATCCTATTAAGATGTCTTGAAAAGACTGAAGCTGAAAAGGTTTTGCAGGAATTGCATGATGTACTAGCAGGAGGTCATTTTGGAGGTGATACCACAGCTCCCAAAATAATTCGTGCTGGTTATTACTGGCCTACCCTGTTTAAAGATACGCATGATTACGTAAGGAAGTGCAGAATTTGTCAAACTGCAAGTGGAAGACAAAGGAAACCAGCTTTTCCTTTACAACCAGTGAGTATTGAGCAACCATTTGAACAATGGAGGCTTGACATTATTGGTGAGATAGTACCTGATTATTCCAAGCAACACAAGTACATCCTTACTGCAATTGATTACTTTACAAAATGGGTAGAAGCAATACCATTGAAGGTAGCCAATTCTGATGCAATTATTGATTTCATAGATCAATTCATCATAACCAGGTTTGGTGTACCTAATGCTCTAGTCTTTGATAATGCATCTTACTTCTCTGGAAATAGTTTAATAGAATTTGCAGTCAAAAGAGGTTTTAAATTAAAATATTCAGCACATTATTATCCACAAGGTAATGGTTTGGCTGAATCCACTAACAAAAATCTTATCAAAATCATTAAAAGGACCATTGATCAAAATCAAAAGAATTGACACAAATCTTTAATCTTTGCACTATGGGCTGATCGTATTACTGAAAAAGCTTCAATAGGAACTTCACCTTTCAATTTAGTTTATGGAAAAGAAGCTATGATACCATCAAATTTAGCTCTTCCATCATTAGCCCTAGTGCAATTTATTGAAGAAAATCCTTCTTCATCCATTCAATTGAGATATGATCAAATCCTTAAACTAGAAGAAGATAGAGATAAAGCAAAATTTATTCATGAAAAACATCAACAACTTGTAAAATCTTCTTTTGATGCAAGTTCTACCGGCTCAAAAATTTTGTCAATTGGTGATCTTGTTCTGAAATGGGATAAAACACACGAAGAAAAAGGTAAACATACCAAGTTTCAGAAAATGTGGCTTGGACCATTTCAGATCGTTGAAAAGATAGGCTCAAATACATTCATACTCCAAGATCTAACAGGTAAGAGAGAATCTCTTCTTGTAAATGGGCTTATCTTGAAGAAATTATTTTCATAAGGAGGTAACCCCTTCTTAAACTATACATATTCCTTTCTGCAGAGTTTTTAATTGTTTTTGCAAATAAAGGTTGTTAATGAGTCTCTAATTGACTGTTTACTATTTAGAAAATTTCTTAGGAAGAATATTATAAATATTTATTTTGTGTAAATAAGAATTTTTAAAGTAATGATCACAGTTTTTGGATAGTTTAAAATAAGATGTTAAACTTTGAAAGATTATTCCAATCATTTGCATGATATTTTGAAAACTTGAGGAGAATGTAAATCATTATAAGTTTATTGAGTAGAGAAAGGTTATCTATAAAAGTAAAGATTTTTCAAAGTCTTGGTACTCAAGAAACTCTGAAAATTGTCATCCATTGATTCTTAAGGATAAAACTATTTCACCCTATCCATTTAAGTTGTGATTTTTTAGAATGTAATTCTAAGAAATTATATGAAAATTTAAGAGATAAGAGGTCTCATTATGAGCCGACTTACCATGTTCATAAGGAGTAATAAAAATGACATTACCAATACTGCATACCAAAACAGGGTAATGGCTTATAAATATAAGACAAGGGGTCTCATCACGAGCCAGCTTGTTCAGTTTGATTATAACTAGTGAATGGCATTGTTAATAACTGGCTACCAAACCAGAACAATGACTCTTAAAATAAAAATAAATAAAAGACAAAAAACATGAGATAATAGGTCTTATGAATTTATCTTTTAAAAAGTCATAATTTTAGTTGGATAGGACAATGAATGGTTAATGGTTTAAAGGTAACCCTGTCAAGACTATGAACGTTTGCAGGCAGCAGAGGCAATACCTATGGCAATAGAGTATATTATAAAACCAAAACTTGGAGAAATCCACTTACTTCATTATTAACACCAATCAAAGCTTGAGATAACCCAAAAATGTTTTTATTCTTAAGGAATTAGAAAGAAATTGTGAATGATTTTTATTTTCTTTTTCATAGTTAGATTTTATTTAAAATATCCTAAGATAGTTTTCATTATCTTTAAAAATCTTTATTTACTAGAAATATAGTGTTCATTTTATTTTTTCAGAGATAACTGTTTCTTTCAGTGAATCGCCAATTGTTGTGACCAGCAACAACCCCCCTTTTTATTTAATATTAGTAATAATACTAAATAAATGGGGACCCTTAGTTAAAAAATCCAAAAAATTAATTAGGATTTGTTTTCCTTTTCAAATAAAAATTTCTATCATAAACTTAGAAAAATCCCTTAGAAAGAACCTTAAGAAACACTTAAGTTTATGATAGATTACAATAAAATTGTTCTTTAAACAAAATAGCGCATCCATCGCAAAATGGTATATATCTTTTGTAAAACTGAAAATGCGATTTTGCGATTTTGCGATAACGCGATCCCAAAAAGCCTATACAATAACATATTGGTCGCAGATCGCATAGCGCAGAAAAGAGAAATGTTAAACGAATACCTTTTGCGCTATTTACAATTTTGCGCTTTTGCGATATTTGCGATGTGCGCTTTTGCGCTATTTCGCAATTTGCGCTTTTGCGCTATTTGCAAAATTGCGATAGTTACGTTTTTCGATATTGCGATATTGCGGCATTGTGCAGATCGCAATGTCGCAGATTCATAAAAGCGCGTTGTTCAAAGAAAATCTTCCCATATATCAATATCTGTTATGTGCTTTAATGATTGGATTAAATGAATGGATTGTCAATTAATGGAAAATGAGATTTTGTTTTGATTGAAAGTCGTTTCACGTTATAATAATATATTTCATCCGCCTTTGCATTTAAAACTATCTCATCACCTTTCTTATGCCATTACTCTCATTTAACTCGTAAAACGCAGGCATGAAGGAGAAAACGTCTATACAAAGCTTTCACAGAACATTATGGGTAAGAAAGAGAAGAGCTCGAATTCTGAAAACAGAGAAATGGCTTCACTGTATGCAGACACCGCTTGCAATAAGGACGCCGGTATAACCACATGGGAAGGAATGTATAATTTGCTGGAAGAAGAAAATCCTGTGGTGATGAAAGTTGCGGCTACAACAGGTTCCAGTAATACATCTGAGGCAACCCTCAAAGAACTGGCTTGTTCATTTCTGCATAGGATAGCGGCAAGGCCGAGGATTCTCCCGTATACGGACATGGTGAAATGGGTGCTGGACAGCACCGATATTTCAGACAGGCAATTTAGAACTCCATCTCAAGAGCTAATCGGGTCATTCACCACGGAAGATTTGAGGCTGATGTATAAGTTGCCAGAACCTCAGGTGACTTATAATAAGCAATTCATGGAAGATTTTGCCAGATAACATGCGAATTTGTCAGAATACACACAGGAGTGGACCAAAAGAGATGAACCGTTGAAGAAAAACAAACATGGGCGGACAGTACCAAAAAAGGATGTTTTAGACGCTGTTCACAAGTTCAATATCCAAGTGGGAAATTTGACACAGTTTCTACCACAAGATAGGGTATGTGAGTTTGCCAAATTATCCCCTATAGAGCTTTTAGAAGTTACTGAAAAAGCTGTTGGAGATCAGGAGCTCTTAGGGAAACATAAATCTCTTATTGAGAAAAGTCGGGAGTTGAAGAGACTTGAAATAACTGTAAAGCAAAATGAGGAAACATTGACCAAATTCAAGGCACTTAATGCTGAGCAAGAAAAAGATGTGGAGCGTGTTCGGCAAAGAGAAAAACTACTGCGAAAGGTCGAATCTATAAAGAAGAAACTACCTTGGCTGAAGTATGATATGAGAAAAAGGAAAAGGAGAAAATGGCGAAGCGAAATCGAGATGAAATTGCAAAATTAATAACAGAGCAAAAAGCTCCAATAGAGGAGAATGCACAAATCAGAAGAGCAGAGAAGGCAGTAGAGGAGGCGGCTACAGCGGCAAACACTCTTACTGATTGTGTAAATGATAATTTACACAAAGCTAATTTGATTTCAGAAACTGTTCCAGGATATCTCCCACAGGCACATCAACTGCAAACAGAATGGAGGCAAAAGGCAGAAGAAAGAGCAAAATCAATCCAAGGGCTGACAAGATTAAATTGGGACTCTTACTGGACATACTTAGTGAAACCACACAGTCAGCACAGTGCGCTTAATTGTATCATCAATTCTACTGAGAAGATTGCACCTACACTTGCTAGCTCTGTCTTTTCAGGACAGTTGAATTCTGAAGTCGGTCAGCCACATCTTCTCAAAACTATGCTAGATGCCTGCAAGTTTAAAGATCAAGTTCATAAATAGTTAGTTAATAGTCTTTATTTTTAGATTTAGTTTTAATTTTACTGTATTTTTGCCTAGGAAAAGGACGGTCATTAAACCGAATCCTTAATTTTTGTAATAGACTATTTTTAGATTTAACTAAGTAGTATTTAAACCCTTCTCATGCATTTAGAGAGGGGTCCTGGATTTTAATATTTTTGACTTGGAGATTACATTTCTGTACTCCACTGACTTATATATTTTTTAAAAGGATCACATCTGGTGATTTTATGCGGAATTATCTTTGAAATGTTGCATTTCTGTACCTTGGAATTTGATTTTGCATCAGAATTACTGGATTAGAGTATCAGATTTCATTTGAAAGCTTTCAAGATGAATAAGGTATTTCTATATGTTCACTGCTGATTTCTTTTGTTTTATGGTATTCGCTTTAAAATTTACTATCATTTACAGATATTTGTTCTCATAAACGTTTCTTTCTATATATCATTTTTGAGTATAATTGAAAGTTATTTTTCATAAGTATATGTAGATGATATATTATGATGAATGCAATATGTTAATACAACTCTGTTTAATTTCTTAAACAGATTTATCTTTATTTATTGCTGCACATTTCAATTTAAATGATAATACATTTTTATGGTTATTGCCCGGATTAATGTTAGAATTTCTTTATCATTATTTAGTTTAATTTAGATAGTTTTATTTCAGTCAATTTAGTCCCATTTCCACTCATCCAAATCAACCCATCACCAACCCATTAGTTATAAGGAAACTGGTCCTTTAAATCCAGTCGGAGCCACCATACCAACCGGAAAAAGAGCTATCCTAAGGTCCCTACCGGGTGGTTTTCCCCAATGTTTGAAGCAAATATTTTCTAGGCTTCAACACATACTTGACGATTGATAGACGATATCTAACATTTTCACGTTTCTGAGCCTTCCTTGCAAGAACATAAATAGAGTTTGTATTTGGGACCATACATATGTCTTGTACTCTGCCCATCACATCATATGGCTCATTTAAGTCAATCATACTACAAATCAAATAAATGTGTATATCAGCCTCCGTTTCACTGTCTTCAAGATACCATGAGAAATCGGTTTTATCTATTTCCTCGACATTCTTCCAATCAGAAATAAGCTTTAATGAACTTGGTGCCCCACGTGCTTGACTTCTATTAGTGTGTGCAATAAGGTCCTTATTGCGTCCAACAGTGTCCATAGTGCATCCAGCTACAACTTTAGATTTGGGAGTTGTATCCATAGTGCATTGAGTTTCAACTGTAGATTTGGGAGCTGCTGCCCCAGGTGTAGAAACATTCACAGAAATATGTTTTCGATGCCATTTTCCATATATATATATATATATTAGTTAATGGAAAAATAATGCAGATAAAATAAATTTAATAAACAAAATTTATTTCTAAAACTAAATAGCTTGAAATTAAAGCAGTAAAATTAACTATAAAAATTTTCATTTAAAAACAAAATATTATAAATCATATGTATATATATCTATGTAATATGTTTTGAATACATTTTATAAAAAATTTAAAAATGTGTTTAAATTGTATAAAACAATTTAAAAAAAATAAACTATTATTTTCAAACTTCAGTTTTGGTTTAATATTTTAAAAAATCCAAAAAAATTACTAACTATTTATAACAAATGTTAAAATTATTATTTATTTTTTTTAAGGAAATGATTTTATGAAAAAAAACTTATAATATTTTAATATATTTTAAAATTTTAAAGTTTAATTTTACAATTGAATAAAAATAAACGAAATAAAATAAAAGAAAAAATTATTTTACTTTACATAGCAATTAAATAAAAAATTATAAACTTAAAATTATAAAAGATTAATATAAAAATTTATAAATTTATATAATCTTTTAATATATTTGAAAATTACAAATTTCTATTTCACATTACATAGTAATTAAATAGAAATAAACAAAATAAAATAAAAGCAATTAAACAAAATAAAAGAAAAAATTAAATTTTCTATAATGTTGTTTTAATACTTAAATTAAAAAAAAAAAAAAAAAAACTAAAAGAAATTTAAATATTTAAAGTGTTAAAAACAAATGTTATAATATTATATATATATTTTTTTTTTTTTAATTATATTGTTATACAGTTTTTTTTTTTTTGTATTGTTATGTTAAAAGAAATGTTTATTTATTTATTTATTTGTTATATTGTATTGTTTTTCCTTTAATTATATAATGTTTAAAAACAAAACATAATTGTTATTTAATATTTTTTTTTTAATTATATTTGTTATATTTAGATATTTTTAACAATTATTATATAACAATGTTTTTATTATATTATATGATAATTTTTTTATTATATAACAATGTTTTTCTTAATTTTTTATTGCTTTATTAACAAATTAAAAATAAAAAAATTTAAAAACAAAATTTAAAAAAAAACTAATTTAAAAAAAAAAAAAAAAATTGTTTTATTCAAACAAATTATAAAAAAAAAATTATATATAAAAAAAAAATTTAAAAAAATTTAAAAAAAAATGTGGCTCATGTGGCTGGTGCCCACGGGGCGCTGGAGGCCGGCGGGCGGCGCCACGGGGGCTTCCCAGCCGACCCCAAGGCCCCCGCTGGGCAGGCGGGCCCAATGCATATTTTTTTTTACTTTTAAAAAAATATATATATTTATTTTTTTTTAATTTTGTTTTTTAATTTAAATTTTTTATTTTTATTTTGCTTTCTAATTTTTTTTTTATATACAACATAATTAATAAATAATTATTAAAACATTATTTAATAAAAAAAAAATTGTTAAAAATATGAAAATATAACAAATATATTAAAAAAAAAAAATTATTAAATAACAATTATGTTTTCTTTTTAAATATTATATAATTAAAAGAAAAAAAATACAATATAATAAATAATAAAAAAAACATTTGTTTTAATATAACAATACAATAGATTAAATATATATATATATATATATATATATATATATATATATATATATAATAAAAAACAAAAATAAAATAAAATATATGATATATAACAAAACAATAAAGAAAAAAAAATTGAAGATTTAAAGTTAAAAAGAATAAAACTAAGATTTAAAAAATAAAAAATAAATAAATAAATAGAACATAAAATCAAAATATTCTCAAATAAAAACAAAAAAAAACATTTTAAATAATGAAACCACTGATATATTTATGATAAAAAAAACAAATAAAAAATGTTATAATATTACTATTTTTTTAATGTGCATGGTCGTTTTATGGATTTTTCTGTCTAGATGAACCTATAAGTCTTAAAAAAGAAAAAAAAAATCTAAATTTTTGTCCTTAAAACCCTAAAAAGTTTAGTTCTTTTTGCATTTTCTTCACTAAAAAATATAAAAAAAATATTGTTTTTGGATCTAAAAACTTTAAAAAATCAGTTTTTGGACACAAAAAACTATAGAAAAATAGATTTTCTCCAAAATCGTCTTTAAATTGACAGAATAGAAGAAAAACTAACATTTGAAATGCAAAAAACTGTTGTCGCCAATGCTAACACAACGCCTCCACAAAATTACGAATAGCAACACAATGCCTCCAATGCCAATGCAATGCCTTCATGAAGTTACCAATGCCAATGCAACACCTCCACAAAATTACCAATAGCAACACAATGCCTCCAATGCCAATGCAATGCCTCCACGAAGTTACCAATGCCAACGCAACACCTCGAAAAATTTTCTCTAACAAATACCAGAAAACTTGATGTGATGTGATGAATAGAAACAATCATTTTTATTATATAGCGAATATTGTCTGATTGGTTTACTGTTTAACGAATGTGGGATTAAAGTTTCAAATTTAAAATATTTACATTTAGTTTATTATAGTTCATACTATAGTTAAAATACTTAATATTTGCATGTAGTTATCATAGTTAATATTTTATTTAATATTCACATGTATTGAATGTTGAATAATTCAAATATAATCTCACATTAAAAATTAAAATATGAAATACTTACATGTAGTTAATTATAATTAATATTATAGATAAAATAGTCAATATTTACATGTACTCAATGTTTAAAATCATGGGATTAAATTTTAAAATCTAAAATATTTACATGTAGTTAATTATAGTTAATATTATAGTTTAAATAGTTAATATTTACATGTTGTTATTTTTGTAAATATTTACATGTAGTCAATCTTAAACCATTCAAATAAGAAAATTATTTTAGTTTTGAAGGCATGCATGAAAGGAATATTTTGTGGATATTTTGAGTAGAAAGTATGGTGAAATATTTGAAGACCAACAGTTTATTAATAAATTTTGAAATATATTTTAGATTAATATAACGTAAGTTTAAAATTTAAAATTTAAAATATTTACATGTAGTCATTATAGTTAATATTTGCATGTAGATATTATAGTAATATTATAGTTAATACTTACATCTAGTCAATGTTAAATCATTGAAATAAAAACATTATTTTAGTTTGGAAAGCATCCATGATAGAAATATTTTGTGGATATTTTGAATATAAATATTGGTAAAATATTTCAACACAAACAGTTTATTAAAAAAATGTTAAATACATTTTTTGACTAATATTTGTATCAAATATTTGAAATGAAAATTTTGGAGGGAAAGTTTTTCGCGAAATTTTTTGGGGGGAAATTTTGGAGGGAAATTTTTTCGTGAATTTTTTTGGAGGGAAATTTTCAGTCTTTAAGCTATATATTGTAAGTGGAAGAGGAATTTGTATCATTCAACCTATTCTTGTTGAAAGCCATGGTTTCTTCTGAGGTTTCTTTTGATAGCGAAGTTTTTCTTTGTACAACATCAACATCTTCGTCACGCAACAACTCTATTCAGAGTGATGAATATAACGGGAGTTCGTTCACCATGAATAGAGAGTCAAAAAATCGACTTGGTCGTAATCCTAAAGATGATGAGAACAAAATTGATGAGGCGTAGCAAAATGAAATTTCTGTAAATCGAGCGCCAATTATACCACTTACTCTTAATCCTAAGGATTATGAAAGCAACAGTGATGAAGGGCATGATGAAGAATTTCCAGAGTCAAAAGTTTCACTTCGTCCTAATCCCAAGGATTATGAGGACACCATTGATGAAGAGGAAGATGAAGAATATCCACTTCAGCTTAATCCTAAGGATTATGCGAGAACAACAAATGAAGAGGGGAATGAAGAATCTGCAGAGTCAAAATATCCACTCTGTCCTAATCCTGAGGAGTATGCCAGCACCACTGATGAAAAGGGGGATGTAAAATTTCCAGAGTCAAAATATCAAATTAGTCCTAATCGTAAGGATTATGTGAGCACCACTAATGAAGAGGGGAATGATAATGTTTCAGAGTCAAAACATCCACTTCGTCCCAATCCTAAGGATTATGCCAGCACCACTGATGAAGAGGGAAATGAAAAATTTACAGCGTCAAAATATCCACTCCATCCTAATCCTAAGGATTATGCAAGCACCACTGATGAAGAGGGGGACGAAAAAATTCCAGAGTCAAAATTTTCACTTCGTCTTAATCCTAAGGATTATGTCAGCACCACAGATGAAGAGGGGAATGAAGAATTTGTAGAGTCAAAATATGCACTTCGTCCTAATCCTAAGGATTATGTCAGCACCACTGAGGAAGAAGGGAATGAAGAATTTGCAGCGTCAAAATATCCACTTCGTCCTAATCCTAAGGATTATGCCAGCACCACTGATGAAGACGGGGATGAATTTCCAAAGCTAAAATTTTCACTTCATCCTAATCATAACAATTATAATTTAACCACTGATGAAGGGGGGGATGAAGAATTTCCAATAAATATAGATTCAAGGCATTCACTTATTCCTAATCCTAAGGATTATGAGAGCTTCAGTGAGGAAGGGGAGGGGCATGATGAAGAAATTCTAGTGAATACAAATTCAAAGCTTCCACTTATGCCTAATCCCAAGGATTATGAGAGCACCACTGAGGAAGGGGAGGATGAAGAGTTTCTTGCAAATGATAATTTTAGAGGCATAGATATGAATATTTCATTTTCTCCAAGTGACCATTTCAAAGACACTCATGGTGATGAAGAATTGAATCCTCCCAAGGAAGAATTTGAAAGCATGGGTCAAGATGGTGAAGAATTTCTTTTGAGTCGGGGTTACAAAAGTGCCGATGATTCTTGTGAAATGTTTTTTTCAACTGATGACGGTAAAGAAAATTTTCCAGGCAATGATGTTGATGAATTTCTTAACTATGTTGAGGATGATGATAGTGGGGATAATATTCCTCCTAATGGTGATGAAACTACTTTTACAAAGGATGATAGAATGATGAAGCCGTTGCAAGAAAATATTGCAACTAGGAGTAGGAGTATACCTTTTCATATCAATCAAAAGCATTCCAGTTATACAAGGGCGAGGAAAAAGTATCTCAAAAAAAGAAGTTCTGTCGTTCATTTGATTTCAAGTGAATGTTGTCGAAGGGATTTTTTGAAAAATATGGATTTCAACTTTGTTTTGGAGAAAAGGAAAACATATATGTCAATGAATAAAAGCATGCAAAATTCATATTTAGTGGGTTGCATGCAATCTACACTAGCAGGTTATGATTATCATATTGGGAATGTATTTCTTTGCAGAAAGGTGTTCAAAATGTTGTATTCAATTGGTAATTTTCGTTTGTCAAGAATCCAGGATAGATTGGAAAGGGATCCCACATATTATTCAGAAGCACGTTATAAACGGGAGGTGGGGCCGTTTGCAAATACTGCTAAGACATGGATGAAAGACTTCTTTTCAAATCATGGAGAGTGTATGTCAAATAAAGACACAATTACATATTCCAGATAATTTCTCGAGACGAGAAATATTCATGTTATACAAATATTATGCAGAAGCTGTTGAAGGAATTGGTAATTTTATTACATATTCTTATTTTACAAGGATATGGAAAACTGAATTCAACAATGTTCGTATTCCTAAGAAGGCAAGGATGGGGATTTGCAGCACATGTGCTTCTCTTAAAGCAAAAAGAGATAAATGTCAAGGGGCAGAAAGAGGTATGTGTTCAAAACATTGTTTTTTAAAATTTGATACTTATCAACTATGAAAGTATATTTATTCATATGTTTCTTTTATTTTATGTACAGATTCCGTTGTCAAAGAACTTCAAGACCATCGCAATCAGCAAACAAGTGAAAGACAAAAGTTGTATAAACATCGAAAGAAGTGTTATGATCATCCAAATAAATATCTAGGATTGATAATTGATGGTATGGACCAAAATAAAACACTTCTTCCACATTTTGTCCGCACGCCAAAAAAATTACAGGAGGAAAATTTCATTCAGTTTCACTTGGTTGGTTGTATGGTATTTAATGAGAAGATGTTTCCAAGAGTTTTCTTCACAACTCCAAATATTCACAATGATGCAAATCTGACTATAACTATAATCCATGATGTGGTTACTCATTGGTCTGGGATTCTTCCTGAAGTTTTGTATTTACAATTAGACAACACAAGTCGTGAG
Organism: Pinus albicaulis; assembly: GCA_034641835.2. Classification (NCBI taxonomy): domain Eukaryota; kingdom Viridiplantae; phylum Streptophyta; class Pinopsida; order Pinales; family Pinaceae; genus Pinus; species Pinus albicaulis. Next base: position 437,542,338 of record CM076575.1, on the reverse strand, counting down.
AACAAAAATCAAGTTCTTTTTGGGTATCTAAACATGCTCGTTGAATTGGGGATTTTTAAAAATATAAAGGTTGGTTTCCTTCTTATTGGGCATACTCATGATCATATTGATCAAATGTTCAGTCGTTTTTCAGTAACATTGAGGAGGAAAGGTGTTGGGAGCCTGCCATCATTAATTGAATGTATTAAGAAATCATACATTCCAGAGCCTGTTTTTCATGTGTTGGAAGAAACTATTGACATGCGAAGATTTATTTTTGGATCGCATGGTGAGGAGAAATGCATTGAACAACTTAATGACATTAGCTTCCAACATCAATTTCGTATCAAAAAAATTGATGGGATAGCACTTATATGGGGCAAGAAGTATTCAACTGTTGAAGAATGGGGACCATCATCAGGTTTAGCATTTTTGAAGTTCATTCCAGAGCGTCCAATATTTTCATCAAAGATATTTTTATTACAGTCAGTTGCTGAACTCCATAATGCACGAAGGCAGAAGAGAGACATAAATTATTCTCAATGTCTAGAGGAAATTAAAAGATGTATTAGAGATACATATGAGTACTTTGATGTTGCTGATTCAGTTTGGTGGGAGTCTTTTTTCAGTAATCAAATTGATATGATTTCAAGATCGATAAATGGGGATACGCTTTTGAAGACTCCTTTTTTTTTGCCACAAAATATGCCAAATGAACATGAACATCAGGAAACACACAATGTTGAACAACAATAGCCTTAAGCTATTATTAATTCCCCACAGGTAGAGGAAAGAGAAATATAGATTGGTTCTAGAAGATCACATGCACAACGTGAAGCCATGGAAGACCTTTACAGGGGTTTTGTGCAGGATCTTAAGGAGGGTTGCATGATAGCAGTGTTAGTAGATGAAGACCCACTTGGCTATCCATTCTCGATTGCCAAGGTTATAAAGGTCATTAATGAAAATGAAGAGATTACATCTGTTGATGTACATTGGTATGCCACAAGTACCCACACTTGCAATGGTGTGTACAAGCTAGAGATGGTAGTGGAAAAAATAATTGGCAGAAAGAGAAAAAGAAAGGGCACAAATATAAATCGTCGTTGCACAGATGTCTAAAAATTGGAGGATGTTGAAATACTTTTGTATGGCTTCAATTTGACAAAGAGAGGAACTCTTTACTTGCAAACCATAAATATTTTGAATAAATTACTACCAGAACAATTACTATTGAGATGGGACTCTGCAGAATGTAGATGTAGATCTACAAGAATTTTTAACTCTGAAATGGTGAGCATGCATGTTGACTCGGATGGAGCACTAGTTGATGAAAGAGAAGAATATGGATCATCTTCATCTGCATCGAGCCATTCATCTGAAGATGTAGATTATGATGGTGTGCCAGAACCTATAGTTGATTTTGAATAACTATCTAAGACACTTTTATGTAATTGATGTTTGCATGGTAACTTGAAATAAAAATTTTGACTTCCATCTCATTTTTCATGAAGTTATGAGACATTTCTATGTTTTTTGGATTATATGTTTTAATTATGAAGAATTCATCTCTTTAGAATATCGACAATGAAACAATGAATTACAAAAATAATTTATGTTATATTCAATGTACCAATGTTGATATTTTAATTATAAGTAAAATAGAAAATAGAAACTAATGTTGAATTTTTAGATTATGCAGTGATATTACCATGATATTATGTATTGTCACCATTTGGTATAAGATATTTTTAAAATTTTTAATAATTATATGCGTCACTGAAAGGGAACACTTTGTTTTGATGCTTGATTTTTAGGTTTTGGTTGAAATTATATTTAAATTTTTCTTATGCTAAGATTTGGAAAAAGATAAGTTTGTATCCTTTAAAATTAAAATTTCTCTTACGTGTTTCTGTTGAATGATAATTTTTTCATTTACTTGTTCATTTTTTTAAATTGTTAAGTCTTATAATTTCTCCATAATTTCATTGTTCAAGTATGTTGAACACTTAAGATTGAAAAACTTTATATTTACAACTGGTCATTAAGGTTTTTATGTGCTACCAAATTTTATCTTTAATGTTATGGTTAACAATAATTACAATTTTGGGGTTGTTTAGAGTCAATATATTTTATGTTTAACAACATGGATGAAAATTGTTCGAAATGATAAGCCCTTCAGACATATATTTGTTTATCTTTAACATCATCTATCAAAAATGTTATAAATTTACTATTTTAAAAAATGTCCTAATATGTTGTCTTTAATTCCATTGTTACAAGTGTCAAAATTATAACAAAACTTTTTTTTTTGTTATTCCAGCATCAACTAGTTTTGTTTTGAGGGTGTTTTTTCAATCCTTTTTTCAACAAACAATTTTTTTTTTAGCATTACTTTATAAAGTGTTGAAATTTGACCTTCAAAAAAAAACCAAGCGCATTCTAGAAGACACACTTTTTGTTTCTGGGGTGTTTTTTGAGACTTTTTGGGCTAGAGTTCCCATTTTGAGGTCAGGTTACCTATTTCATCAGTAACAGTGTTCATTTCTAACAAGTCAGAGTGAGAAACGTTTATGGATTTCATACTTATCTCACTATGTAATATCACCTACAAACTCATATCGAAGATTATTGCGGAGCACCTAAATTCGACCCTCTCAACCCACATCAATAAAGATCAATATGGGTTTCTCCACAACTGATTGATCCATGATGCAGTGGCCATGGCACATGACTGCCTCCACTCCATCCACACGAGGAAATTGGAGGCAGTTTTTGTGAAGCTGGACGTCAATAAAGCATATAATTGTGTATATTGGGCTTTTATATGTCTTATTTTTTCTAGGATTGGATTGGAAATGTATAACATTGAATGGATCATGGCATGTGTGAGCTCGATACAATTTTTTGTAATTTTCAATGGTTATCCATCCAATGTTTTCAGTGCCGGGAGGGTTTTATGACAAGGTTGTTCCCTATCATCCCTCCCTTTTATTCTTGTTATGAACACACTCAATCACAAGATCAGAGAGGATATATCTGCAGTTGTTTTCCTGTGGCTTTTTTGTAGATGATATTATTACATTTGGGATGATATCCAAACCTAAATGGCTAGCACTACACAATATTTTGCAAATATTTGAAGAGGTATTACGTTTATAGGTAAACAAAGGAAAATCCATTCTATTATATGAAGGTGGGGATCGAAAATATAATATATATATTATATATATATATATATATTTTTAAACACAACCTATGTGCAAGTGTATTAATTATTTCGGCTTTAGGATCAACCCAAAAAACTACAGGAATGATGATTGGTTATGGATTATTGAACCATTTCACAGGAAAATGTTTGGTTGGGAACATAGATGGATCTCTAGGGGTGGGATATTCACCCTGATACAGTTTGTACTACAACAGATATCAGTTTAGTGGGCTCATTTATACTATCTACATGCCGCTATCATTTCCAGAATCTACAACATCATGGCCAATCTCCTCTAGGTAGGCATTGGTGACCATCGTAAATTGCATTTGATTAAATGGGGACAGATCACCATCCCTAAAAAATATGGGGGTTGGGAAATTTTAGATGTGAAATCATTTCGATGGGAAATGTTGATCAAGTCATTATGGTGTGCCTTATTCTACGAGATCACCTAGTGAGATATCATTTAGGATAACTAACTCGGTCACAAAACGACTGAGGAATGGATCCCATAAGGTGTCATTGGAAAACATTTTGGCTCATATATTTGGTTTAGTTTCAACAAAATAAAATATTGGTTCGGTTATCAGTCATAAAAGGTGAAACATGATTTGACATGGTCTTAGAAATTCATTTGTCAAAGGTATGGTCTCAGAGTTCATTTGTCATTAGTTGGTGAAGGAAAAATTTATTTTTTTTCTTATTAGCCTATCCTAAGGTCCAAACCCACTCCCATTCAAGAATTTTCATATCACATCAGTCATTATTTCCTGACATATCCCATTTCCCAAGTTTATAAATCCGAAAAGGTCATTTTAACCAAGATTTCTTAATTTTGTAGCGAATTACACAGTAAAAACACACTTTTCACTACGAAACTGCTAATAATTTCATAGCAAAACTGACCATAAATACACTAACTATGCTACAAAAAGAGGTATTCATGTCTGTCTTTTCAAATCAGGTGCTAGGTATCAGTTAATGATTAGAACTGTTAGGGTGAGTGTCATTCGAGTCAGTTAGGGTTAAATCAAAGTACAATGGTCATGTCTAAGGTCATCATAGAAACTTTAAAATCTTTCCCAATTGAGTCTTTTTCATTCCCCACTTCATCTTTGCATGCTATTGAGCTATGGAGAGTTGTTTCACCAAGCCAAGATGGTTGCTGGCATTTTCAAGAAATTGTAGGTGTCATTGATCAAGCGACGCAAAGAAGGTATAAAAGCACCATGGCTAAAAAGAGGAAGACCAACAAGGGAGGTCACTGTCTCAGATATGAGCCATCAGATATGAATTTGCTGAATGAAGACCCAGCTGCCTTAAAAAATTTCAGAAGAAAAGTGTGATTGCAATTTTTCCAAAGATTGCAAGGATGTCATGTGCAAGTTTCTAAGGAGTTTTCCATCAGTTTCAATGGGACAACATCAAATGTGGTGATGTTTATCCTCACAATAACAACAGAAACCATTGCAGCAGCGACATGAATTCCTAGAGGAGAAGAACAATGGTTCAAAGGTTTCAAGTTCACTATGCAAGAATGTAAGGAATTTATCCAGCCAGAGCATAGTGAGATTCATCTCACAAATGCCATCCCAAGGAGCTACATGAAAGACAAATTCTCAAATCTGCTGCTAATCATTTAGAAATAATTCACTTGTGAAGGGAGGTACCACATGGTTTACTCATACCATTTCAAGCTTCTGCTACATTTTGTTGGTAAGAGGTCTCTTGATTTACCTTTTTACTTATATAGAAGCTTACCTAAAATGTCAGATAAATTTCAAGCTAAACCTTAAGGAAATGAAATGTCACTCTTTCATCTTGGTTTAATCAAGTTGTTGGTTTTAGAAGAGTTAAAGAGATTAGGGAGACACTGGTCACCCTTTCTGTTTGTTATTGGTTTTGAATTATATGCCATCACTCCTAAAAGAAATCCTAAACCTATAGGTACACCATCACCTTCAGTGGCAAAGAAAATTGAATCATTAGTGGAAGAACAAAGTGAACCTTTAGTGGAAGAGAAAAATGAGCCAGTAATCATGGAGACATATCCATTGCAAAAAGTTGATACACCTGTTGTTACACCTACAAAACAAAATCCAACAGTGAGAAAACATTGTAGTAAGAGAGTCACAAGAAGCCAAATAGTAGCTAAGGGTAACTTAGATGACGTTCTGCATGCTATTGATATTGAGGAAACTTTCATATTCCAAGCTAAAGATATAGATGAGGGAGGAAAGAATCTCAAGAAAACCAAATCAGCTAAGAAGTTAGAGTTTTAGGGTGAAGATGCAAGATTCATGTTTCATACTAGGAAAAAAATGACGAGACATGCTAGAAAGCTCTTGGAATTCAGTAAATGATCTAAGAAGGTCATGGAAACTATCCATCCACCACCAAGAATGATTGACCTTTCCTCACCTACCAAAGAAGAATCAGTCACTAAACGAAGGAAAGAAAAAGAGAAAATTATTCAAAAAACAGAGATTGAGGTCCTTGAGGAGTAGTTGAAGTTGTAAAATGATCAAATATCAGTCTTAAAGAAAGAATCAAGGAATCACAATATTCAGAAGGTAGATTTTGAGAAAATTAAAGAAGTTTGGGAAGAGCAGGTTAATCGTGTGTCAAAGACCTTAGATAACACACAAAAATTGATCAAATGGACTCAACAATTGAGAGGAGAGGTGAAGCATATCAGAAAAATGAACCTGTAATTGAAATATAGGAATAGAAAACTGAAGGAACAAGTCAAATAAATTTAAGAGAAATTAGAATTGATCCATGAGGAACTAGAGAAGAAGGGCTTAAAGATGACTGTGGTTAAGGAGCCCATAGCTCAACTCATCATTAAGAGGAAACAACTCAAAAGTCTTAAGTTGAGTTTGATTATGTTTCAAAAGGCTTATCGCATGTTCAAGACAAATTTTTTGTAGCTCGGGGTCATTTTTTTGGTACACTATTAAAATCTGGAATTTCTACAGTTTTTCACAGTTTCGTAGTGTTTCCTAGGCTTAAAGCGAGGAACACGCTACAAAAATTTCTATAGAAGCTTATTTGATTCCAAAACCACCTTTTGTAGCTTTCAAGAAGGGATAATGGTGTTCATGATTTTTCATGTCTTGGTTGACACCCTCAAACACCGAAAGAGAAAAATTTGTAGGTGCAAAAGCTATTTTTTGGAGGTTACGAACGCTCGCTATGAAACTGTCATGTTTTTGTAGCAAGCTACTTCTGAAGGTTTTGAAGCATCCCAGTGGAATTTTTTGATAGGTGGACACATCCAACAGGTCAAGGGACCTTACAACCAAAAATTTATGACTTGAATACAATGTAGTGGAGACAACTCATCATCTAAAGCTTTCGTTGAAGATAATTTCTTGTACTCCTGAAAAACAGGGTTTTGTTCCATATGATTAGGAGAGTTTTTAATATGTGAAGTAGTGATGAGCTATGTCATAGCCTATGCAAACATGTGATGTTTAGTTGTAACTGATACGTAACTGTTTTAAAGATAAGGTAGACTGATGTAATAATTAGGAGTTTGAGTCCTATTAGGAAATGTCATCTTTAGGGTGTAGCTATCATTTTCTTATTAGAAGACATGTTTTTTCTGTTATATGAGGTGTCATAGGAAGATTTCAATGAATCTAGCCAAGTGGTAGATCATCCCTGATGTAAGAAGGTCTATTTAAAGGCAGATTATCAAATTTGTAAAGGGTTGGAGATTTTTTTCACCATACTGCTGCTTTATGTAATTTGACTTATATCCGTAATATAGAGCACTTCTTCTTGACAAATCTAAGATTTTCATGGATTTTTTAACGTCTTTCTAATCTATGTCTTGATGTTTACCACTTGCAGTAGATTTCATCTTTATTACTTAGAATTCATATGTTTATGCTTTGACTTCCTTAATTGATGAAATGATTGTGTTGCCCTATGTTCTCTATGTGATTTTCCTTTTTTGAAGACACTTATCTACCTCAACTTCCATGTCAAGAAACCTTACCACTGAATCTACTGATTTGTTGACTCCATAAGCCCAATGGTTGCAATATTTTACTCTTTTCAACCTTTATACATAAAAATCAAGTTACTTTTAAAATAGATTTAGCCATCTACTTCCATCATTATCTAATATCATAAAACCCTTTGAGAGAGCCCTCTCAAACTGAAGGGGCTAAGTTTCAGTCAAAATATAGTTTGAAACAACTTCATAGAGTTGTTTGATCAGCAGCCAATAAAGCACAATTTTGTGGTAACATTTTGGTGTGTCTGCTAGGAGCCTGAAGATATACTTTTCCTGAAATTTTGAAGCTGAAATCTTGAAGGTAGCAGGAGCTGAGAGATTTGCTTGAGGCTGCATCTACCTTGGTGACTCCATTCAAAATTCATATGATCAAAGGTGGCTTTGAAAAGGAGATACACGAGGAGTAATCCTGACCCAAATCCACCTACAATTGTGGATAATACAAACACAATCTCCACAGGCATTCAAGGCATTTCTGCAAAATCAAGTACTCCATTACATACAAAATCCATGTCGTCTAAAGTTTTAAGAAGTCCCGAAGATAAAATGTTTGATGATAAAATTCAGGAAGTTTTTTTTATGTATGAAAATGAAAAAGAATTCACTGAAATTGTTTTAGACCTACATAGAAGAGGTATCGATACCTCAGCCTTAGTGAACCAAAAAACTAAAGAAGAGCTTTGGGAAGCAGACACTCCTGAGTTACTGATAGAGAGATAATATTTGGATAGGTTGAAGGAACTAGACCCATTTCAAATATTGTGAAGAAGTAAATATGGTGTCCCTCTACCTTATTGGAGTTCAATTGTGACTAGACAACAAAAACCAACCAGCCCTCCTCCTAACAGTTCCTCTTCCTCTACTGCTGTTGTCCCTAAAACTACCACAATTCTAGTCATCATGGCAGGAAATGTACCACCTCCACAATTCCAGTCATCATGGCAGGTATGCCCCTCTTGTTCTTCTAGATGTCCTTAATGCCATTCCTAGAAAATATTCTGCTAGAATCAAAACTTGGGGAAGTGATGAGGAAATTACAGCTGAAGAGCATGTAGACCAGTTTAATGACTTCATAGATAGGGAGGACGTTGACCATGAGAATGTCAAGATGAGATTGTTTTCTCAGATTTTTACTGGTGAAGTCGGGAAGTGGTTCAAATCCCTTGCTGTAGGAAGTCTACATAATTGGAATGAATTTGAAGATAGCTTCTTGAGAAAGTGGGGAAATAGAACCAACCCTGTGCAAACCCTCACTGAGCATCATTGAACTTTCCTCACCTACAAAGGAAGAATTAGTCATTAAACGAAGGAAAGAAAAAGAGATAATTATTGAAAAAATAGAGATTGAGGTCCTTAAGGATTAGTTGAAGCTAAAAAATGATGAAATATTAATCTTAAAGAAATAAGAAAGGAAGCACAATATTCAAAAGGTACAGTTTGAGAAAATGAAAGAAGTTTGGGAAGAGCAGGTTAATAGTATATCAAAGGCCTTAGATAACACACAAAAATTGATGAAATGGACTCACCATTGAGAGGAAAGGTGAAGCATATCAGACAAATGGACCTGAACTTGAAATCTAGTAACATAAAACTGAAGGACCAAGTCAAAGATCTCTAAGAGAAATTAGAATTGATCCATGAGGAACTCGAGAACAAGGGCTTAAAGATGATTGTGGTTGAGGAGCCCATAGCTCAAATCATCATTAATGAAGAGGAAACACCTCAAGAGTCTTAAGTTGAGTTTTATTATGTTTTAGAAGTCTTATGGAATGTTGAAGACCAAGTTTTTGTAGCTAGAGGTCAATTTTTTGGGACAGTGTTGAAATCTAGAATTTCTGCAGTTTTTCACAGTTTCATAGTGTTTCCTAGGCTTATTGCTAGGAAAACACTACAAAAATTTATGTAGTAGCTTATTTGATCCCAAAACCACTTTTTGCAGCTTTTAAGAAAGTAGAATGGTGGTCATGATGTGTCATGTCTTGGTTGACACACTAGAACACCCAAAGAACAAAATTTATAGGTGCAAAAGCTATTTTTTGGACGCTACAAAATCTCTCTACAAAACTGTCATGCTTTCATAGCGAGCTACTTTTTAAGGTTTTGAAGCATCCCAATGGTAGTTTTGGACAGGTCGATACATCTAACAGGTCAAGGGACCTTACCAAAAAAAATTTATGACTTGAAGACAATGTAGTGGAGATAGCTTATCAGGTAAAGCTTTCTTTGAAGATAATGTCTTGTACTCCTAAAAATTATGGTTTTTTTCCATATGATTAGTAGGGTTTTTAATATGTCAAGTAGTGATGAGCTATGTCATAGCCTATTCGAACATGTAATGTTTAGTTGTAACTGATATGTAACTATTTTAAGGATAAGGTAGACTGATGTAATAAATAGGAGTTTGAGTCCTATTATGAAATGTCATCTTTAGGGTGTAGCTATCATTTTCTTATTAAAAGACATGTTTTTTCTATTATATGAGGTGTCATAGGAAGAGTTCAATGAATCTAGCGAAGGGTTGGAGATTTTTTGCACCATACTGCTCCTTTATGTAATTTGAATTATATCAGTAAGACAGAGGACTTCTTCTTGACAGACCTGAGATTCTCATAGAGTTTTTAATGTCTTTTTTATCTATATCTTGATGTCTACTACTTGCAGTAGATTTCATCTTTATTATTCAAAATTCATATATTTATGATCTGAATTCCTTTATTGATTAAATGACTTTGTTTCCCTATGTCCTATGTGTGATTTTCCTTTGTTAAAGACTCTTATTTGCCTCAACTTCCATGTCAAGAAACCTTGCCACTGAATCTATTGATTTCTTGACTCCATAAGCCCAATGTTTGTAAGCTTGTACTCTTTTCAACCTACGTACATAAAAATCAAGTTACTTTTCGAATAGAGTTAGCCATCTATTTCCATGATTATCTAATGTCATAAAACCCTTTGAGAGAGCCCTCTTAGACTGAAGAGGCTATGCTTCAGTCAAAATCTGGTTTGAAATAGTTACATAGAGTTGTCTGATCAACAGCCAATCAAGTACAATTTTGTTATAATAGGTTCCTCAAGCACATTCATTGGTATTTTTGCACTAGTAATTTTATTGTCATTGGGTGAGATAACATTATGAAGGTCGTATTGGATAATGGACTATCACTAAAAAACTATTCTACCGAGGTTTTTTCTACTTAGCACAAGTCATACAATCCTGGTGAGGGAGGTTCCCTATTTGAAAGAAAGCAATCAACATTGGAATAATAGTGTTATAGGTCAATTTAGGCACCATTCCCAATGAATTGGTTAAGCTGGAAATCATCCTCAAAACCAATGAAATACGGTCTATCATCCCCTATCATTTCAGTCGCTACATGCCCTAAAACAAAGAGCAAGAACAAATCATCCATGAATTCCATTGCAAGGTTTCCAAGATTTCAAGTACATGTTATATCACCTATGAGCTCACCAACGCAGCCTCTCAAGGGACTAGCTACTTTTCTTATGTAGTTACCTCCATTCAAGGGTGCTTTGCAAGTCACTTCTTGACATTAAAGATTGCATTGGTCAATTTGGAGCAAAATTCTCATTGTTCCAGAATCTCCACATCGCCAGTGCCTTCTAGAAGAGTCCATATGTGTCAAACTTCGAATCCATGTGTCCATTCAACACCTATGGGCTTGGGAACATTTATTTCCTATTATTATAAAGTCATTTATTGTGAAACTACCTTCAGCTGATCTATAATTGAGCACAAATCCTAGTGCTTGAAGAGGAACAATGCTTTTAGAGAAATTTTGTTGTATTCTCAATTGAGTGTTTGATATGAGTGATATTCTGTAGGAGAGATGTTCATTATGATGAGGCTAGGATGATGCTTGAGTTGGTGACATTAAATCAATCGTTGGTTGTAACCTCCCCCTTCTATCCATTAATAAAGATTGTTGCTCATTTTCCCACATATGTATATGTATAAGGTTCTATATTTCATATTATGGATTCTTAGTTGATGTATATGTTTCATGTTTCATTGATTTAGCTGATTAAGGTAAATAGTCATTTGTATATTGCAATATCTTAGCTGTTTAGTGTTTATAATTGCAGGAGCTAGTCTGGCGATCAAATTTTTATTGGAAGCTACAGCAAAGAGATTGCAATACACATATGACTATTTACCTTAATATTTTTGTGTGTCTATTTACTCTTAGGAAAAGTGTCTGAAAATTCTTTGATCTGTTGTTATAAATGCATAGCACCACATTTAGGGAATGTGTTTTATCTGTAATTCATAAGTCCGGATAACGAATTGGCGACTCCACTGGGAATTTAACCTTCATCCTTGGTGTTTTTGCCTCTAATTATCCACCTAGTAGCATCTCCTCTCAATTATTAGTCTTTTGAAACAAATAATTGCATTATAAGTGTGTTTATAAGCTTTAAATTTGTTCTCTTCTATGCCCAATGCACTATTGGTCAAGACACAGTGCATTGCATAGCACTGTCTCCCACTCAGGGGTGCTTTGCAACACATTGTCTCCCCATAGAGACTGTGTTTCCTCCTAATCCAACCAAATTCACTTTGAATTTGTCATCGCCATCACTTTCATCCTTTTGTTTGTTTTTTTTTCAACTGTTTGATGCCTCATAGAGACCAATGAATTTTCCTGAATCTTCCTCCTTTGAAAAGTAGGTTTTTTCATTGTTTCTTTAACTGTTTTTCTTTATCATTGAAAAATCAAAGTCAAAGTACTTTTATTTTTGCATTAGATCCATTTTTTTTCATAAAGGAAATTGTCATTAAATTCTTCATTTCCTGTAGGAATAATTGTAGTTCCATTCTTCATTTTTCTTAAAACAGAAATTGTTGTTAAATTCATCATTTCTCAAAGAGGAAAGAATTTGTTTTTGTTGATTTGATGCATATAGTTTCATTTTTGCATTCACATTAAGGAGACTGAAAAGGAAATCCTACATTTTCATATAGTGCATTTTTTGTTTTGCATAGGAACAAATTAGAGAAGCTGCATATTAGTTTGTGCCCTTTATTGTTTGCTCTCAACACTGATTTCTCTTTCCTTTTAGTAGCTAAGATTTTCATTGAAAAAGCTAAAATTGAAAAGTTTTCTTATCATTTTAGTTTGCATTTTAGGAATTTCCATCAGATCATCATGGTGAACCTTGAAATGAAAATTGATAAACAAGATCAACTTAAAATTTACATCAATTTACATAAAAAATCATTGGAACTGTAACGATAACATTTAGAAATTCTAGGCTAGAGACATGTTCCGATGTTGTAAAACAGAGCAGCTGTCGTTAATTGTCTGCAATACATTCTGAATGTGATGCCACACTCCAGGTACGTAAGTATCTCACAGCTCGTCCACGTAACTTTAGGTATATCGGGCGGTGTTACAGTACAAAAAGTATAAAGGGGTTCCATTAGGGGAATTTTGAGGTCTAAAATGGGCCTCCTAAGAAAAATGTACAACCAAAATAAACTTTATGAGAACCAATAGGATTCAATATGATGATGTCAACCATGGGGGATGATTCACCATTTTTGGAGTAAAAAAGTAAAAGGATTAAAAAATAATAATATAATAAAACTACTTTTTCAACTCGTATTTTCAACTTATCTCTCTAAGGGTTTACTCAAATTTCGAGTGGGAGTACTCATTGGATGCAAAATTTAATTCCTCATCCAAGCAGTACCCATGTTACATACTTTTGATGGACCCTACTACATGAAAAATGAGAAATAATCACATTTTTCATGTATTTCTCATTTTTCGTGTTGCAGGGTCCATCAAAAGTATGCAATATGGGTACTCCTTGGATGGGAAATTAATTTTTTCATCCAACGAGTATTCCTTCTTGAAATTTGAGTAAAACCTTAGGGAGATGCATTCAAAATACGAGTTGAAAAAAGTAGTTTTTTATTTTTTCCCTCTAAAATTTGATGATGTAATCAAATCTGATTTTATTATTTCCACTATTATTTTATATTTCCTTAGGAGGCCCATTTTAGACCTAAAAATTCTCCTAATGTCTCATTGTACGGTTTCACATTAGATAGCTCTAATATAGAATTGGGCCTCCATGTAACTTCACGAATATTTTTGAGGACAACTTTAGGTTGTTATCCATCCATAGTGAACCAAGTCGGCCGCCTTGTAAATTTTGATACACCGAACATATAATTCGGGGAGATTGCTTGCCTGTACTTCTTGGTTTTCCAGGAGGTACTCTGTAGTTCACAGTTTCTTGGTAAAAATTTTACCTAGCATCAACCTTTTATTTTTTTTATTTTTTATTTTGTCATAAAATAAATCAATAATCGTGGAAGAAGAAAATCGTTTTCCCTGTCATTCCGTAGACTTGAATTGAAACCACCTTTACCACCGGAAATAACTTCTAGTCAGTGAAGGCGGCATCGATTTACTGAAACTAGTACCATCAGTACCTCTCATCTTCCCATATACTAGAGCCGACACAATTTTTTATACAAATCCTGGTTTGTCTACTATTGTTGAGACGAAGTCCTCACAGCTACCCGTGGTCACGATCCATCCAATCAGTGAGACCATACCTTCTGAACCCGAGGTTGTTCAACTGGAATTTGATCCAGATCATGTCTCTTTTTTACCCGAACATCTGCATCCCGAAGTCGAATGTCTGGAACTTGTTCCTGTATCAGTCGCCCCACAATATTTTGTAGCCATTGAGTCTCCCATATCGCACAGTGAACCTCTTGAAATATACTTTGGGCTTGATGGCGAAATCCTTCCACCTAGTTTAAATTCGATTGAAGAAATCCCACAAGACAAAACCCCTTTAACTTCAACCCCTTTTGGGGAGGATCTTTACCTATACGAGTATTTTCCTCAATCGCCACCCTCTTCTTTTGTTGATCCTGTACATCTTCAAACTCCCGTCGACTCAAAAGGGTATACGTTTTCTCAAGTAACCATGCCTAAACAAACTTCTTTGGTTTTACCATCTGTTCCAATTGCATCAGCACCTGCTCTTGCTACCCCGTTGATGCTCGCAACTTCACCAGAGTCATATTTACATGGTGGCCCTATGGTCACATCAAGATATTAATATTTATCTAGAATTTTCTCTGGTGCATCTTCAAACCCATGGACTTCACCAATGTCATCGTCTGGTATTCTAACTGGTAAACGTATAGTAAGTACTGAACGGAATGATCCTTTTTATCTGTCATCAGGGAAATATCAAGCTTGTCCATCTGGGTCTATTCCATCCAGTACAATCTCAACTAGACTCCCTGCATTTGGATAAAAATAGTTTTCATCTTATTATACTCCTCATGTTGGGGGGCAACCTATGGTCACCCATTTTGATAGTACTCCATCATTTTTTCGTCAAAATAATTTTTAAATGAATGTTTTTCAATGGAAACCCACTCTGCCTATCCAAAGACAAGCGGTTGTACACTCGTATCAACCAGTTCAAGCTGTTCAACCCACATAAATTCCACTTGTTAATACATATTCACCCCTGTTACGGACTCAAAATATTGTGCAAAAACCATTTTAGGCTGGTCCTTAAACTCAATACCCTCAAGTATTGGGTCCTTATACTTCAAATCTTTCAGCTAATTTACAACAACAATTTGTACCTGGAATCATTTATTCACAAGCTAGATTACCATATTATGGGATGTTGTAGCCACAACTCAGTTACACCTGTCCTCAACCAAATCCAATTTATCCTAATTTGGGTTATAACATTAGTGGATAGACCCCTTGGAAACCAAAGGCACAAATGCCACAATCTTCATTTTAGCAAGTATCATACCCACGTTTTGGTCAACATAATCCTCAAGTGTTTACCTATCAAAACAACCCCTATCTGGGTTACCAGCAACAGATTCCTTATGATGGTGCTCAAAGTCCTATTTCCCAAGCAATTCCATCATACCCTGGCTATGCTCAACCTGACCTCAATCGATAGTTTCCCTTTGTTGCAACTTTAGAGTTACCAGATTTAAATCAGCTCACCAATGATCAAATGAACTATGGTCCTTGGTGGCCGATGATACCTCATTAATTACACTTGGATATTCCTAAGTTCAATGGAAACCCTGGGGAATATCCGTCGACTCATGTTATGACTTCTAATTTTTGGTTTTCATCAAACTACCTGAATCATGAATCTATTCAACTACATCTTTTCCAATGTACATTCATTTCTCTAGTTGAAAAATGGTACATTGATTTACCTAGAGGTTCTTTTGATAATTTCACTACCCTAGATACTATCTCTTTGACTCAATTCTAGTTACCCATACGATATAAAACTGGAAGAAAAATCTTGACTAATTGTTAGACAACATTTTGTCACTATCCCTGCAATCCCCATCCTGCACATTGGAGGCTCATTTTTGTGATCAAAATAAAGTGTCATGCTTTTCAAATACCATCATTGCATCCCTTTCCATGAGGAAAACATTCCTTCTATTGATGATTTCTTGAACAGACCACCAAAAAGACATGTTTTTGCCTTGGTGCTGGTAGCCAGTTATTCCCTCGCGTCGATGGGGTAGATTAACACTGGCCCCCATGCCAGCTAGCACTCTATCTTAGTTAGCTGCCCACACCAATCTTTTTATGGAAAGTTTTTTAAAAATAGAGGTGTTGGAAATATTTTCATTGATGGCAAAGGATGTGGAAAAGGAATTGGCATCTAAATGTAGCAGAGAAGAACAGAGAAAGAATGAATCTACAGTTTGAGCTACAGAGAGTAGTATCAGTCAAGGAGCAGGGACAAGCAGTGAATTAAAAGTTGTCCAGAGATAGTATAGGAAGAAAAAGGCCATCAAACGGAAAAAGGTTCTGCATTTTCTGTGAATTATATATATATTCTTGATACAATTAAGAAGGAAGGATAGTAGAGTCCCTATGGACAACTATGAATCATTGTCCGTAAACATCATTAGTGTATAAATTGAAGGAATTAATGGTTGCAGAGATATGATGATTGCAACATAATACAGTGATCAGCTTGCGGAATCAAGAACTTGAATGTAGAAGCGGAACTGTGACAGGATAAGAAGTAGAGTGACATTGTGTTTTTTCGAGGTCAGAAGGCAACAATCGGTGTAAAAAGACTCAAACGAAAATTGTGAACAGAGCGTTAAATTTAGCAATGGATCTGTAATAAAAGGCAAAACATTAAAGCGCAACTTAATTATAATATTACATTTAAAAGGCGACGAAACCCTACGTGGAAGAGCGGAACCATGACTGAGTGAATAGTGAAGGTGGTTTACGGTTTTCATCGCACCACCTATGTGGAGTAAGCAGTATTTCCTGGTTGAGGAGTGATTCCATAGAGTACTCGACACGCGTCCCTGTACGACTTCACAAAACCACTTTTCACTCTGCGCCATTGCACGTTATAATTCGACCCAGGACGCCCAACGATATCATTGAGCGTCATTGATCTGGGAAGGGGTCATTGGAAGGTCATCATTTGTTGAAGGTGCACGAAGATTAACATAGTTACGGTGGACCATCGCATTTTTTGAAGGTCGAGCGATATGCATATATGTCGTTGATCTGGAAGCTTGCTAATCTAATGGTGATCGGACGCTGGACTTGTGCGAAATTTACTTATGGTACCGTGCGCATTTTGATTGGCTATTGACTATATTTGTGGTCCCGGGGTCAAAGGTTTATCATATTTTTTGAAAGCATTAATATGCGAAAGGTTAACCTTAATCCTAAAATTAAGTTCAAAAGTATTAAATTAATTATTTAATTACCAAGATCAATAGAACAATGAGAGTTATGGAGACCCCACTAGATTATCTATTTTGACCCCGTCTAGGAATACCATTAGCAAGTGAATGGTTTTGACCCAAGGTTTTAGTAAAGGAGAAAACTATATAATGTGATGAGGATCATGAAGAACTGTGTGCATGTGAAAGCGTTGATAATAAAGGAATCTATTTTGGAGATATCTGTATGAATAAACCCTGATATATCTTAATCTATGGTGCACCTGTGAATATGATGATTAGATGATGATTAATTCCTGGTTTAATCGACTGAAAAAATCATGAAGAACATGTGCATACGTAAGGGTGGTGAATGAATAAAGTTCTCAAAGGAATATCTGTATGGGTGAACTCTGTTCTTAACTGAAAATTAAGAAACTATGATGTACCCATGGATATAATGATCTAACAATGATGAATCTCTGGTTTTGAACGATGGACGAAGTCATGAAGAACTGGTGTGAGTGTACTGAATGAATAAATCTGGTGGCCAGCAAGGTCTGTTGAGTGGAAACTGGTGGATCAGTATGAAAATTGATGAAACGTGGTCTGTAGTGGTGCTGAGGGTCGAAGCCTTCAAAGAGGGGGTTGTAGCTCCCTTCCAGTGACAGTTGGTAAATGAGAGCAGGGGGTAGTAGCTCCCTTCTAGGAGAGGCCGGTAAATGAGAGTAGGGGGTAGTAGCTCCCTTCCAGGAGAGACTGGTAAACGAGAGAAGGTTGTAGCTTTCTGCGGGTGGGTGCCTACATGCTGGTATAAGTCTACACCAGTATATATTATAAGAAGTTTTCTCTATAATAAATATTGAAGACTGAGATTACAGCAGCGGTGGTTTTCTCCTGTATTGGGTTTCCACCTTAAATCCTGGTGTTCATATGTGTTGTTTATGTTTTATGGTTTGTTCTGTTATTTCCGTTCATGCTTAGTGCTTATCTGATGCAATGCTCTAATTAAAGACATAATAAGATATCTGGACATACATGTTGGATGCAGTACTGTAACATATGGTTTTAAGAGAAATAAAAGAAAAATTGTTCAGCCCTAAATATTGATTCACCCCCCCTCTCAGTATTTTTTCCCATCAATTGGTTTCAGAGCAGGTCCTTCTGAAAAATCTTAGCTGCTAGAAGGAAGATCAAGCAAGATGATAAATCAAGATGGAACAACATCTATCAGGCCTTCGCTCTTTAACAGAAACAATTTAATCTTCTGGAAAACAAGGATGAGATCCTATCTTCAGTGTCTAGGAGCATAGGTATGGGCAATTGTTGAAGGAGGATATCAATATCCAGCTACAGTACCAACAGATCTGACGGAAAGAAATAATTATGAAACAAATGAAAAGGTGTTCAATGCTCTATTGGGAAGTCTAACTGAATCAGAATCTGTCAAAGTCATGCAGCTGAATACAGCCAAGGCCATATGGGACAAAATCATTCTAAGTTATGAAGGTGATGCAAAGGTAAAAAGTGCTAAACTCCAAACTCTCAGAATTCAATATGAGAATCTAAAAATGGATAATGAGGAGAGCATTGCCAATTTATTTTTACGTCTTGATGATATTGTAAATTGTATGAGAAATCTGGGAGAAAAAAATAACCGAATCTACTTTGGTTGAGAAAGTCTTAAGATCACTAACGAAAAAATTTGAGTCAAAAGTTTCTGCTCTTGAAGAAAAGTAGGATCTTCAAAATCTTACTGTGGTGCAACTTCATGGCATACTAACTGCATATGAAATGAGAAGAGGAGGACCATCAGAAGTCAAAGAAGCAGTCTTTAGAACTTCTACAAAAGGGAAGGAAGTACAAAAAATAGAAGGATCAGGATATATCTTAGAAGAAGATGAGATAAACTTTGTAAAGAAACTTCAACTTGGCACAGGACGGTTCAAAGGTAAGCTTCCTTTCAAATTTTTTGATTGTGGAAGAGTTGGTCATTATGCTTCTAAGTGTCCTCATAAATAAACACATAAAAAGGGGAAGGAAGTAGCAAGAAGGAATAAGAATCGTTTTAGCACTAGAAAAAGTTACTATACTCATGAAGACAGTGATGGGTTATCTGATAGTGAGGAAGAATGTGAACAAGATCTTAGACTTCTCATGGCATTTGAAAAATAATCTAGAGAAGAAAAGGATACTTTTGTGGATGCTCTAGAAGACAGTGATTTTCTTGATGAAAACAATAAACTCAAAATTTGCTTAGAAGAGAGTAAAATAACCATAGAAACTCTGAAAAATCAGCTTGAAGAAAAAGAGAAACACAATGAGAAATTAGAGTGTGAAGTAGTAAGTTTAAGAAAAGAACTTGAGAAAGTAAAGACTCTAAATCTTGGATTTGCTAAAGGATTTGAAACATTAGATGAGATTATCAAGGTACAACATTCTCCTCTTATAAAGACAGGTCTTGGATATATTGGAGAATCTTCTCAGGCTTTAGCACCAAATTATCTAAGAGTAGTTACAGCTGGTTTACAACATGTTGCCTCTCAGCAAGGGAATAAAGAATCTTGACAGATAAAACATGACCATCTCAATTCAAAAAACACTAACAAGAATGTCTTTCAAAGAAACACCAATCAATAGGTAAATTCATGTAGAATATTTTATGATCGCAGAAATTTCTTCTTCAATGGACAATGTTTCTCATGTCACAATTTTGGTCATAAAGTTGTTCAATGTGTAGCATATAAAAATATCATGACAAGAGAAGCAAGAAAGAAAAGGATTGATATTGAAACAAAGAAGAATACCTATAACAACTTTTCTCCTCTTCAAAATGAAGTTGAATGTGCTTATTGCAATAACTTTGGCCATGAAGAATCTGAATGCAGGAGCAAAGTTCAGCCAAAAGAACATGTTCCTTCAAGCTCCAAAGTATGGAAAAATAAGGAATTACAGGTTGAAAATTGTGGCATAGCGTTATTTGCAGAAGGTGAAGAAAATCAATGGTACATTGATAGTGGATGCTCAAGACACATGACAGGTGACAAAAACAAACTTCTTGCATATAGTGCTCTAGAAAAGGAAAAGAATGTTACATTTGGAAATGATACTCCTACGGTCATTAAGGGAAAAGGGTCTGTTTTTCTAAAAGAAAAGGTGAAAGCTAATGAAGTCATGTATGTGGATGGATTAAAGCATAACTTGTTAAGTTTAATTCAAATGTGTGATCAAGGAACTGAAGTTGTCTTTAGTTCAAAAGAATGTGTGGTACGTGATATTGATATAGGTAAAGCAATTATAAAAGGAAAAAGAACTCGAAACCTATGTATATTAAATAAGCTGCAAAAGCAAAGTACTTGAGTAAATCTTCAAGAAAATTGGCTATGGCATAGAAAGGTTAGGGCATATAAGGCTTCTCTCCAATCCAGCAATCCAAACGGACTTAAAAGTTTGTACGTGGTCTTCCCAATATTTCTCTACCAGAGAGTATCATATGCAAATCTTACCAATTCGGTAAGCAGACCAGAGTACAATTTAATGCCAAAGAAGGATCATCAAGTAAGCCTCTTGAACTCATTCATACTGACATATGTGGACCTATGAGGAAAAAGTCACCACGTGGGGAAGAATACTATATCTTATTTATTGATGATTACTCTAGGATGTGTTGGATCGGGCTCATTAAACACAAGGATGAAGCATTTAAGAAATTTCAGATCTTCAAAGCACTGGTAGAAAATGAATTGGATTCAAAAATCAAGTGTCTTAGATCTGATCGAGGAGGAGAATATTCATCAAATGAATTCTTTGAAATTTGTGAACAACATGGCATTAAAAGACAGTTCTCTGTAGCAGGCACTCCACAACAAAATGGTGTAGCAGAAAGAATGAATAGAACAATTGTTCAAATGGCTAGAGATATGCTTGCTGATTCTGATGTTCCTGACATGTTCTGGAGTGAAGCAGCACATACAGCAGTTAACATTCTCAATAAGGCTCATGTTCGGGTAAATAGTGACAAAACTCCATATGAACTGCAGTATGGTAATATTCCCAGCATAAAGCATTTTAAGCTAAGATTTTTGGAAAGCAAATGCTTAATGCGAGAATAATAATAGCTTGGAAAGTTTAGACCAAGAAGCGGTACGATAATACTTCTTGGTTACTCCTCTAGAAGTAGAGCATATAAATGTTACAATAAAAGACTTCGGAAGATTGTTGAATGTATTGATGTTGTTATTGATGAGTCTCCTGCAGCACCAAAAGAAGAAAAACAAAAAACAGAAGACGATGATGACATATATCCTTCTACTTCAAATGGGAATGATGTAGACAGTGAACCCAATGAAGAACCTGAAGATGATTTATCTGAAAAGGCTCCATCCAGATATGTTCACAAGAATCATCCAGAATCTCAAATTTTGGGAGAAAATGGATCAGGTGTACAAACAAGAAGGACTCTTGTGGGATCTTCTAGCTATCTGGCATTTCTATCCACTATTGAACCACACAATATCAATCAAGCTAGCAAAGATGAATGTTGAATTCAAGCCATGAATGAAGAGCTTGATCAAATTGAAAAGAATCACACTTGGGAATTAGTACCAAGACCTCATGACAAAAATTTCATTGGAACTAAATGGATATTCAAAAACAAGTTAAATGAGAATGGGGATGTTATAAGAAATAAAGCTAGACTTGTTTGCAAGGGGTATGCTCAACAAGAAGGTATAGACTTTGAAGAAACTTTTGTTCCTGTAGCCAGACTTGAAGCCATAGGAATGTTTCTTTCTTTTTCAAGCTTCCAACAAATCAAAGTTTGTCAAATGGATGTTAAATCTGCTTTTCTCAATGGTGATCTAGAAGAAGAAGTTTATATAGAACAACTTGAAGGATTCATTTTGGGAAATGATGAAAATCTTGTTTGTAGACTTAAAAAGGCTCTATATGGTCTTAAACAAGCTCCAAGGGCATGGTACTATCATCTTGAAAAATATCTCCATCAACAAGGATTTTCTAAGGGGTCTGCTGATAGCAAATTATACATAAAAACTGAAAATGATAAACTATTGATTATGGTTGTATATGTTGATGATATCATTTTTGGAAGTAATGAAGAGTCTATGAGTCAGAAATTTGCTTCTGATATGCAGCAAGAATTTGAAATGTATTTACTTGGGGAACTAACATTCTTTCTTGGATTGCAAGTGAAGCAAGCAACATATGGCATTTTCTTATCACAAGAAAAATACCTCAAGAAAATCCTGAAGAAGTATGGCATGGAAGATTGCAAACCTGTAAGTACACCAATGATAACCGGATGTAATCTCAGTTCTAGTGATGATTCCCCCACGGTGAATCAACCAGAATACAAATCTATGATAGGAAGATTACTTTATCTCACTGGGAAAAGACCAGACATTATGCATGCAGTTGGGATTGTTGGACGATTTCAAGCTAATACAAAAGAGTCTCACCTTCAAGCTGTGAAAAGAATATTCAAATATCTACAAGGAACTCAAGATTTTTTACTATGGTATCCAAAGAATGCTGATCTTACTCTTCATGCATACACTGATGCAGATTGGGCTAGAAGTGTTGATGATTGGAAAAGAACTAGTGGTGGTGCATTCTATATGGGGCCCCAGTTAGTATCTTGGTTCAGCAAGAAGAAAAGCTCCATTGCCTTATCTACAGCAGAAGCAGAATATGTGGTTGCAACATCATGTTGCACTCAACTTCTCTGGATGATGCAAACCCTACAAGACTTTCAAATCAAATGTTAACCACCTATCCCCATTATGTGTGATAATACAAGTGTCATTAGTATCTCAAAGAATCCTGTTATGCATTCCAAGACCAAGCACATTCCCATCAAATATCACTTCTTACGTGAACAAGTGCTTGAACAAAAGGTGAAATTGGAGTATGTTTCCTCCAAATAACAAGTTGCTGATATATTTACCAAACGTATACCCAGGGAAGCATTCGAATATCTCAGACAGAAATTGGGATTAGTCTCTGCCATGCATAGGATCAGGTCTACTTAAATACAAAAGATTAAATTGGTTGTGAGGTGTTGTTGGGCATCTCTGAATGCACAGGCTAAGGGGGAGCATTGGTCATATGAAAACGATGCATTCTTGCCATTTATAAGTCATCTTGTTATATTATGAAGATGCAGCATGATCTCAGGGGGAGCATGGTATTGTCAAATCTTTGCCATTGATGTCAAAGGGGGAGGAAAAGTAACAAAGGGCTTCTATAAGAAAATCAGAGGAATATTATTGCCATCAATGCCAAAGGGGGAGATTGTTGGAAACATTGTCATTGATGGAAAAGGATGTGGCAAAGGAATTCGCATCTAAATGTAGCAGAGAAGAACAGAGAAAGAATGCATCTACAGTTTGAGCTACAGAGAGAAGTATCGGTCAAGGAATAGGGACAAGCAGTGAATTGAAAGTTGTCCAAAGACAGTATAGGAAGAAAAAGGCCATCAAAGGGAAAAAGGTTCTGCATTTTCTGTGAATTATATATATATTCTTGATAGAATTCAGAAGGAAGGATAGTAGATTCCCTATGGACAACTATGAATCATTGTCCGTAAACATCATTAGTGTATAAATTGAAGGAATTAATGGTTGCATAGATATGATGATTTTAGCATAGTACAGTGATCAGCTTGCGAAATCAAGAACTTGAATGTAGAAGCAGAACTGTGACAGGATAGGAAGCAGAGTGACATTGTGTTGTGTTGAGGTTGGAAGGCATCCATCGGTGTAAAAAGACTCAAACGAAAATTCTGAACAGAGCGTTAAATTTAGAAATGGATCTGTAATAAAAGGCAAAACATTAAAGCGCAAATTAATTATAATATTACATTTAAAAGGCGACAGAACCCTGCGTGGAAGAGCGGAACCATGACCAAGTGAACAGTGAAGGTGGTTTACGGTTTTCATCGCACCACCTATGCGGAGTAAGCGATATTTCCTGGTTGAGCAGCGATTCCATAGAGTGCTCGACACGCGTCCCTATTCGACTTCACAAAACCACTTTTCACTGTGTGCCATCGCATGTTATAGTTCGACCCAGGATTCCCAGCAATATCATTGAGTGTCGTTGATCTGGGAAGGGGTCATCGGACAATCATCATTTATTGAAGGTGCGCGAAGATTAACATAGGTACGGTGGACCATCACACGTTAACGTTCGTCATTGGAGGTCAAGCGATATGCATATACGTCGTTGATCTGGAAGCTTGCTAATCTAACGGTGGTCGGACGCTAGACTTGTGCAAAATTTACTTATGGTACCATGCGCGTTTTGATTTGCTATTGACTATATTTGTGGGCCCGGGGTCAAAGGTTTATCATATTGTTTGAAAGCGTTAAGATGTGAAAGGTTAACTTTAATCCTAAAATTAATTTCAAAAGTATTAAATTAATTATTTAGTTACCAAGATCAATAGAACAATGAGAGTTATGGAGACCCCGTTGGATTACCTATTTTGACCCTGTCCAGGAATACCATTAGCAAGTGAATGGTTTTGACCCAAGGTTTTAGTAAAGGTGAAAACTATATGATGTGATGAGGATCATGAAGAACTGTGTGCATGTGAAAGGGTTGATAATAAAGGAATCTCTTTTGGAGATAGATGTATGAATAAACCCTGATATATCTTAATCTATGGTGCACCTGTGAATATGATGATCAGATGATGATTAGTTCCTAGTTTAATCGAATGACAAAATCATGAAGAACATGTGCATACATAAGGGTGGTGAATGAATAAAGTTCTCGAAGGAATATATGTATGGGTGAACTCTGTTCTTAACTGAAAAATCGAAAACTACGATGAACCCATGGATATAATGATCTGACGATGATGAATCTCTGGTTTTGAATGACGGACAAATTCATGAACAACTGGTGTGAGTGTATTGAATGAATAAATCTGGTGGCCAGCAAGGTATGTCGAGTGGAAACTGGTGGATCCAGTATGGAAATTGATGAAACGTGGTCTATAGTGGTGTTGAGGGTCGAAGCCTTCAGAGACGGGGTTGTATCTCCCTTCCAGTGATAGCTGGTAAAAGAGACCAGGGGGTAGTAGCTCCCTTCCAGGAGCGGCTAGTAAACAAGAGCAGGGGGTAGTAGCTCCCTTCTAGGAGAGGCTGGTAAATGAGAGAAGGTTGTAGCCTTCTGCAGGTGGGTGCTGCGTGCTAGTATAAGTCTGCACCAGCATATATTGTAAGAAGTTTTCTCTATAATAAATATTGAAGACTGAGATTACAGTAGCGGTGGTTTTCTCCCGAATTGGGTTTCCACCTTAAATCCTGGTGTTCATATGTGTTTTTTATGTTTGACGGTTTGTTCTGTTATTTCTGTTCATGTTTAATGCTTATCTGATGCAATGCTCTAAGTAAAGACATAATAAGATATCTGGACATACATGTTGGATGCAGTACTGTAACATATGGTTTTAAGAGAAAGAAAAGAAAAATTGTTCAGCCCTATATACCGATTCATCCCCCCTCTGAGTATTTTTTTCCATCAAGAGGCGAAGTTTTGATCATAACAACTTCATGGGTGAGTCATAGGGAGTGGTTCGACTAAATAACCACGGCCTTCCTCCTTTGGCCTCTAGTTTCCACATTTTTGGGAAACCTCCCATGAGATAAGGCCTCCTTTCCACCTTAGTAGGAATCCCAACCTCCTCCTCTCCCTCTATTAATATAGTCATCTTCCATTGATGTGCTAGTTGAATTGAAGATAGTATAGCAAAAATGATGGAGAGTTTTCCATTTTCTTTGCTAGGAAAGATAGAAAGGAAGAGTTCCTTTTTGAGAGAGCCTGTGCATGCATCTCGTCAGAATTCCCTTACATTTTCCAAGATGTGCTTCAACTGAACCCCGCTAAAGGAGGCTGCGACCTCAAGGCTTAGTTGTATCTCCTTCTTCTATGAATACATATGTATAACTATTGTCTGGTTTTGATGTTGCCTTGATGTGTTATATTCATGTAATATTCTTAACCCTCCTAGACTGGTTATAGTTATGAATGAGGTTGTTGCTTTGTATGCTACTCTTGTTTATTGATCTTGTGGCGATAAGATTGTAGCTTACCAAGACAGGAATCGAGAGGCCACAACTACAACAGCCACGAAGACAGCGTTGGAATTTAGATAGGTGGATCTACCTCATCTGTTTCATTCAATAATTAGGAACCTAAACTCTAGTTTGTCCTTTTGTTACTAGACCCACCCTAGGGCTAGATGGATCATCTCTATCTGCAGAGAGGATTTACCTTCATAACAAATTGGTGACTTAGCTGGGGATCGGTATGAGTTTGTATTTTTCCCTTGTGAAGTTGACTTTGGTCATTTCTTGTTTATCTATCTTTTCTGGTCTGTTTGATTTTTTATAATCCTCTTTTTCATCTCTAGAGTGTCAAGATTGACCTCCACTTATTGGATTTCCCATTCTCCCATAGATATCCGGCTTGGCACATTTTTTTCTTAAACAGTCGCACCGATTAGCGCATGTTTCTTGTGTTTCACTAGCACCAACCCCTGCTGGCATGAATTACTGCCTTATAGTTGCACCGAATCCTGTAGGGTTTGTTTTTCCCTTCCTTTTGAGATTTTTTGTCAGTTATGCTTGCCTTTAGGTGGATTAATCATTTGAAATTGTTGTGTTGAGATTTTTTTTACTATCATAGGCTTCTTCATCTCAGTTGTACGTTTGTTTACTTATCAGTGCAGTTTATGGCCTTAGGGTTTCAGAGTGTCTTAGCTCACTTAGCCTTCTGATTGGAAATCGAGTCTTTTATTTCTTTTGAGTCACATCTCTCGATCAATTACGTTTCGTCATTTTTTATCCTTTGAGCATTTGTTTTGGTGGAATGATCATTTTGGGTTTCGTTTGATTTTTATTCTTACTGCTCCAAGCATAGATCTCATTTCTTGTTTGGATCATTTTGAAGCTTTCTCTTTGATTGGAAGAGTGCATAATTGGTTTGAGTGCATCTTTGTGTTTGTGTTTCTTTCATCGAATCAATCGATTTAGCTCTTACATTCGCAATCCTAGGACTAGTGTTTGTTTTATTTTTTCTATGTAATTAGTACATTGTGTGCTTCACTTCATTGAAAAATAAAAATTTTGCATTATTTCATTTGGATGAAAAGGAAAATTATTTTGCATAACTAGTGCTTGATAGACTAGGAAAGAGTTTTTTGGTTTTGCACTTGATTGAATTAAATGAATTAGGGGATTTCTTCGTTTGATTTCATTGATTGCTATTGTTTCAAAGATCTCCATCCTTCTCTTAATTAACATTCATTGAATGGAAAATGGTGTTCATTTGCATATAGCTTGCATTTAGGAAATTTGAGATCGACATTCGGTAAGGCCTTGAAATTGAAACATAATTCAAGATCAACTATAAAAACAATTGAATTAACTTAAGGAAACATTGGAACCTAACGCAAACATTTTAGTGGTCTAGGCTAGAGACGTGTTCTGGTGTCTTAAAACCTAGTAGTTGTCATTCGCCTTTTGGATTTAGATAGCACTAGTATGGACTTGTGCTCCCCGTAGAGTCGAGTATATAAAGGGAGACCCCTATAGGTTCAAATCCTTTATCCATAGGAAGCCGAGTCTGCTGCCCTGTAACTATGATACACCGAACATAGCATTCGGGGAGACTAACTGCACATACAAAAATTCCTTGGTCATTTCTCTTTCATTTGATCACCAAGGTGTATATGGTAGTTCACGGAAGCTTGGTACACCCTCTTTCTTAGATTACCAGAGTAGTCATTTCAATCTTTTCGTGACTCTTTAACAAGAGAAAAGATCATCAAGCACTTGTCCTTTCACACTCGTTTAAAATTGAAAGTGTCTAGAGTCATCTTTTGTCTGTTTCTCAACTCTTAAAACATGAAACAACATAGTCTAGTTTCAATGTCATAAAATTAATTTCCCACTATTACATGCCTGTTAAAATTTTGTTACTTGGCTTGTTTTTGTTTTTCCTTTGGCCTTGGTCTTGAATCCTTCTTTTGGATATCTTTTTTTCCTTTTCTATTTTGAAATATGGTCATAGTGGTGGAACCACCATTTTTTTCGTCTTCCTCACTACCTCCTAGTGGTAGTTCCTTTCCTAACATTTATTATGAGACCCCTCAGTCCACTAGGTTTGTCGAGTTTTCACAGCCTATTATCCCGACTGTTTTACCTCTTGCTACTCGATATCCTCCTGAAGAGTCAACTAAGTTCTATTGGCCTCCTCTAGGTGCTTGGTCTGGTTCTGGGAATGAGGAAGAATTCCCTCATCTTACTTCGGGATCACCATTTGTAGCTGTTGTTATACCCCCTAGTCCTCGTCGTATTTTTGATGATCTTACGACTTCGTCAGATATGGATTCCAAGAGTCCTTTTGACAGTGAAGGAATGCCTGTTTCTACAGGAGAATATCAAATTTTCCCTGAAGATTTACCACATGTTTCTATTCAATATTCTTCGCAATCGGTGTCACTTCCACCCATTTATCAGACTTTGAGTTAGATTATTTCTGGTGTTGCATCCATAGCACAATCTAGTACATCAACTCCCCCCTAGGAGTTCGGTCCTCCCTTCATTAGGGCTGTCACCTTAGACACTAATTTCATTGGTTATTGTTACATCTATCCCGGTCTGACCTATTTTATATGTAGCTTTGTCTATGCTAATTGTTACCACACAGTTGTTAGAGTATTTTCACACTCGCAGATTTATTATTCTTAATCCTATGTGGCCTGTCAATCAAGTTCGGAGCGAATCACAAGCTCATGCTCTAGAGAATGCACTTGCTGGTGTGGCTACGATTACCCCTATGGTTTCTCCCTATACTTTTGGTGAGCACATGTTGGACATCCACCGATGATATGCTCCTTATCCAGATGCTCAACCTTCTGAGGTCTTGTTGGCTTCTACTATGACCTCAAATGTCCCCATGATTCTTGGCGGCCTTACTTTTGAAGAGTATTTGTTGACTATTCAGCAACATAACTCTTAGGGTTTTCGGCCACCCTAGGTTCCTCGCAATCCTCCCCATCATTATGATGCCGTCTGTAACCCTGTCTATTCATTTCTTGTTGATCCTTATCAGACCATCACTCATCAAGGACCTTCATAGGGAAAACCCTCAGGATTACAACGACAACCCTTACAGGGACAACCTTTATCCCCGCAGGGACAACCCTTTGGTCTGCAGGGACAACCTTATGGTCCGCAAGGTCAACCTTTGGTCCAGAAAAGATAACCCTCGGGTCCTTCAAGTCAGCTTCAACTAGGAACAGTGTATGTTGCTGGTACGCCAATGTATCCATCTTAGGGAGAACCTCTTGTGCAACAGCAGCAATCATACGTTCAGTATGGTCAAAATTTCTTGCAACAAGGACAACCATACAGTCTTGCTCCGGGTCCACCTAGTCCATCTCCTCCATCAAGCCAACCTCTTCCACAAGGGAAACCCATTGGCCCTGATTATCCAAGCCAACCTATTCCGCAGGGGCAACCTACTCAACCAGCTCAGCAGCGGGTTCAACCTGTTCAATAGCCAGTTCAACCTATTCAGCAGCATGTTCAACCTACTCAGCAACTGGTTCAACCTATTTATCCAACTTAGCAGGGTCTACCAGTTCAGAAACCCACTCAGCTTACTCAACAGGGTCCACCTACTCAACACCAAGGCACTTATTGCCATCAAGGTCAATATCAACTGGTATATAGTGCGCCCCAAGGTTTCACTTTTTACCCTCAAAATCCATCTCATTTGGTGTATAATCAAACTCAAGGCCATGCTTACATTATGCAACATAATCCATACGTTGCTTAGCAAGGACCTCAATGGTATGCTCAGAATCACTATCTTGGTCCTCAACCCCAAAATCAATAGAATTATCCGCCTTATAACCCTTATGGTCAGAATCCTCTTGGACAAAACATATGGGGGCAGAATTTCTGCCATGTTGGGTGGAAGGTTAACATGGGTCCTTATCAGATACCTCCAATGCCTTTTAATCCTCAATTACCATTTCTCGATACGTTGGAATTTCCTAATGCATTAAAGCTTACGAATGATCCGATTCTTCATAACCCGTATTAACCTTCGGCTCCAACTAAGATTCCTGGTGATTGTCATAAGTTTGAGGGTAAGTATGAAGAAGACCCCCAAGCACATGTTATGACTTACCAGTTGTGATGTTCCTCTAACTCTTGGGTTGATGAATCTATCTAACTCCATGTTTTCCAACAGACTCTTACTGGTTCTACTACAAAGTGGTACATTAAGCTATCTCATGGCATATCTCAAGACTTAAACTCTCTCGCCATGGCATTCCTTACACATTTCCAGTTACCGTTTCATTACGAAACCAGGACACACCTCCTCACATCCTTGAAACAGGACCAAGCTACTAATATCTCAGATCATATTCATGATTGGAGACGTCGTCGTCGCTTGATCAAGTTCAATATTCTTGATCAGCTTCTAACTGATCTGTTCACTACCTCCTTTGTCAATTAGATTGGGAAATACATAGCTATGGGAGCATATGTAACCAAGGAACAAGCCATTGCTCGTGCCCAGTACCTTGATCTTTTGTACTCTCAGTCTGGCACATTGTAGGATATCTTGCATGATGCCCCTCGACCTGGAACTTCTAAAGCACCAGCGACCCCATCTGTCGATGTTATTATTGGTTCTCTTTCAAATACTGGGAAGAAAAAGTATAATCCTTCCACTGATGGTACTTCTTAGTCCACTTGGAATCCTGGTAAAACCTCAGAAGTCAATGTCGTTCAAGCCAATCCAGTGGATAAAACTTTCAAGGGAAAAAATAAGGGTAAAGGTAAGACCAAAGCCGATACTCTGAAAGCATATTTGTCCAAATATCATGTTGATGATGGTTCACAGCACAAGCCGAAGTACCCTTGTTTGATTTATGATGAAGAGCACTACACCTAGGACTGTCCTCGATGGCCGAAGTTAGTAGATTTCTCAAAGGAACTCAGGGAACTATAGTTGTTCTTAAATAACCTTTTCCATCTCAGCAGACCCAGATGGTAGAGCACCCTCATTCCTCTGCCCCATTTGGCTCTCAGGTGTTCATGATGAATGGTTCTACGCTCGTTTCTATTTCCACTTGATCGAAGGATTATACCGAATCATGTAACACGACGGGGAATGAGATCACCAATGGTTGTCCTCCTCCACCTACTTCTATCCCACTTCAGATTGAAAGTCCTAGTCTTAACCCTGTTGTCTGGCCACCTTCCAAAGGTGTACTCCACAAGTCTTCTTACAATCCAAATGCCCATGCCACTCAACATTACAGTATTGTTGAGGACTTGGCTTAGGTGCCATCTGCCATGTCTACTCTAGAATTTCTTCAAAGTTTTCCCTCTCAACGGAAAGCTTTTTTATCTGCGATTGGTGGGGTTGATCCTGCTGATACTAGCCTTCTTTCTTTCAATTTAGAAAATATCATTCCACAACTACCGAACCAAATTGCACTCATTATACAGGTGTTTAGTAATGGTCTCGATATTCATTAAGCAGTTGTCGACGAAGGTGCATCGACGTGTATCATGCCATCTTCATGCTGGAAAGCCTTTGGTTCTCTGGGTTTGAATTCAATACCAAATTCCCTTGAAGCATTTGATGGACGATAATTAAAACCTTTGGGTGTTCTCACTAGTTACCGATTACATTGAAATGGAAGAAAGTCAATGCCGAGGTAGAAGTAGTTGACGCAAGCTCAATTACAATCTTATCCTTGGTCATAGTTGGACTCACGCTATGCTCTGCATTCTGTCCACTCTCTTTCACGTCTTGAAATTCCCACATGAAGGAAAGGTTGTTTCTATTGATCAATTGTCCTTCTTCATCTATTCTTCCGAGAAAAGTGTTCCATATGTGGATAAGATCCCTACTCCTTACGAGAGCTTTGGGCCGGGTCTCTTCAAAGATCCTGCCCTCATGGGTATTTTTCCTCTTCCTCCACCTCACACTGTTCAGATCAATATTACCTCTCAGTCTGATGACCCCTGGATCATTCCTTTCCCTGAACATGTCAATTATTTTGGAGATTCAATGCCTTTAAGTCTAATTGAGATTAATTATTATGCACTTCTTGTGGCTTCAAATCCTCCGCCTTCTGATCATGCTCCTTTGAGCATGTATCTCGATGCTTATTCTCAATCCCCTTGGCTAAACGATTCGGATTCATCCGATCCCTTGTGAGAGATATTTCCATCCAATGAATCCATTGTCGAAACTATGTCTCTCGAGGATTTTCCATGGGATGATGGTCATCATTGTTCCTCGTTCATGCCTGGCCTCGGGGCCACGTCTACGTGTCTTGAGAGGTTTTCATCTCAGGTTCCTTCTCCTCTGCTTCAAACACCTATTCTGACATATGAAGTCTTTATGGAGGGTAACTTGAGTAACATTACCAAAATGATGCTTATTGAAATTTCCATCAAACTAGGAATTGTCAAGAACATCCATCTCGGGGTCACCTATTCTTTTGATGAAGTTTAGGTTTATAAAAGCCTTTTCCATGAGTTCCCTGATGTCTTTACATGGTCCTATGAAGAAATTCCTAGCATCGATCCTAGTATAGTGGTGCATGAGATTCCTACCTACCCTAGTTCGAATCCTGTTCATCAGCGCCTTCATCCTATGAACCCTTGAAAGGTTTATGCCATTAAAAGTGAAGTTGAAAAGCTTCTCAACGCTTGTTTCATCTACCCGATTCTCTTGACAGAATGGGTGTCTAACATTGTCCCTGTAGATAAGAAACAGGGTACCATTTGCGTCTCTTTTGATTACCATTACATCAATCAGGCGTATCCTAAGGATAATTATTGTTGGCTTGAGGGGTCTTGACCCATGTTTGGTGTGAAAGGTTTTCCAACAAACCCCTATACTACTGGCCCTTTCGACAGTGACATGTTTGCTCAGGTCAAATTTTCACCCGAAGTAGTATGGGTGGGTGCTGGAACCAGGTTTCCATGCCCTGAGAAAGGATGGGTAAGGCAAGTAGTGCTACGCTAGGTCCTGTAATCATAGATTACCTTGTTCTACACAGGGTTAATAGGTATCTATTCACATCCACGTGCACTATATCTATAGTTATATGCTTTTATGACAATAACACAACATTATATAAATAGAACAGAATAGATCTTGATCCAAAAACACACTTACACAGATATTCGTAGCTTAAAGATAGAAAATGCACAATACAGAAATTACCAAAAATTCGCACAAGATTACTCACAGATTCAGTTCTTCTATCAATCCTTCTTGTTCATTCATTCGTCAATTATTCCTTACAATTCCCTTCCCAACCTGCACACACAGCAGCAGGGTCTGCACACAGCCAGTAGGAGTCCTTTCCCCAAAAACCTAAATAGATAGCTTAAACCCCAATTCGCATCAATAAATCATCATTCTTGTCCTCTACAATAAAAAACTATCCTCTATTTATAACAATCTAGCCTATACTTTCCTATGGTTCACAAACCGTGGTTTTCAAACCCCTAGTTTTACCCTTTTACCCATTACAATGTGTTCAGGACTTTTTCCTACCCCAAAACCCCTGCGCTAGACTAAATCTAATAAAAAATATTCAAAATGGACCAATTTCGCAGCTTGTTAGGAGACCCTGTTCCAACAGTCCCCCAGCACAATCTTGTGACTCGTCCCGATTCACTGTGGTGGTGTGGCCTCAATTTGCGCACGCAAGGTATCGAGAGTACTGCTGAGCTGAGGTAGTATATCCTGACCTTGAGCAGCAGCATTCTATGCAATATTGACCAGCTTCTGGGAGGGCGGATCTTCAGCGGCCGTGGTAACGCTTTTAAGAAATTGATTAAGTCGCTTGGTTGCGCCATCAATGTCGTGCGATAATTGGAGGGCCGTAGTAGTTCAGGGATTTAGAAGTTAGGACATGATGTGTTGTTTATGCTGGAGTTTCTCAATCTCATCCTGGAGGTCATTGCTATTTTTTAGTCGTGCCAAGTGCTGGGCAGGCACCAGGGTACACTGTGTAGCATTTATCTGTTCGACGACTGCTTCTTTTTTTCGTAAGTCCTAATTGATTTTTTGGAGGACTGGATCATGTTGGACCTAAGTCCAGAGCTGTATGGCTAACTCTAGTAGTTGGGCACCTTGAGAAATTTGCCCCATAATTGTATTTGTTGCGTCGGTGATGTTAGTGTCAGTATCTTCATCCCTCCGTCAGAGATCAACTTTCTCTTGTTGCATTGCATTCTTAGGTGTCTCATTCAGTCATATGCATTCCATTAGGAGCATGGATCATCTGACAGTAGTGTTTTGTTACTCATGTCCCTCATTTCATATTCATGCTAGCCTATTTCTATTGATTAAAATCATTTACAGTCACTTTTGGTCTCATAGTTTGCAAAAAATCACTTTAGAGTTTTAGTTTCATTAGGTCTAGGGTTTTCGTAATCCAGTCTTCAGATTGCCTAATAATGGTCAACAGGCACATGAGGAAGTTCAAAATAAGATTTCAGTGCTAAAATTTCATTATCATATTGCTTAATAATGATTTTTCTTCAAAACTCTGTTTTGAAGGAAAATTAGTCTATTTCATCCTTATGTAAATAAATGTAATGTGATTTTCAATTTTTTCAGTTGTAATAACACTCCACTTGCAACCCTGGTCACCTTTTCCAAAGCTCCATGCCATCTATTCCCTGCAAGATAGACATAAAGCTCATCATTCAGTCCAAAAGCAAGAAGGAAGAAAAATAGAGTTTTTTTGAAAAGTGTCAAAGTTTGCAACATTATATAATGGGTTTTTTCAAATGAAAAATCAAAATCCTTCGTATATATAAGATATTTTCAAATTCAAAACTCCATTTGTGTGCCAAGAGATAGCAGTGAACGAAGGAGAACCCGTGAGGAGTGAAGCAAGTGATTGGAGGGTAGACTGTGTGAAGTTGCAGAGCGCGACGTGTTGGGCAGGTGTAGCGACACATCGGGCAAGCGCGACACATTTATTCGACTTCCTGTGTGTGAATTTGAAACAGTGTGGCACATTGGAAGGGTGCGACGCACTGGGTTTGTTGCGCGGTGCATTGGGCCGGAACACAAATTTTTTGCCATTTCTTTAAAAAATCTGAATCGACTCGGTCTCTCTTGCTACAAGTAAGTCCATGCAACCTTGTAATTTCCCATAAAAAGTATTTGGTGTTGATTATGAGAATTTAAATACACAAAACCAAACCCTATTATCTTGTTGAGAAGTGCCTCCTTTAGGATTTTGAAAATAATTTTGTGCCAAATACTTCCATTCCCCACCTTTTTTTTTCCACCCCCTCACTATTATCTTATCACTACAGTCCATCCCCTATCCCATTACATCCCTAAAGTCACTCATTCCTAATCCCATTTCCATTATCCCCCATCCCACTTGTGAATTTCCCCAAACCCGAAGTTTATCCCAAGAAAATAAGTGGCTATCCCTTGTCCCCAAACATATCAAATCACAGTTTTCGAAAGGAAAATTTCACTTGATAAAATTCCATTATACCCATTATCCTATTCTTCCATATTCCCTCCCATATTACCTCATATTTGGCAATCAAATCAAAACACCAAAATTGTCATTGTCATCCAAGACAACATAGACCTTGGATAGACCTTGAACATCATGGAGTCAAATACCGATACATGTTATGACCGAGATAGTGATTCCACCACTGAGTTACATGCACCTAGAAGGCCTCATAAGAGTGGCAGACATGTGAGGGAGGAGCCCACTTCATTGGTTGAATTGCAGGCCTTTCCACTTCCCATGGCATGTTTCCAACAGCAGTCTTGTTTTCAATTTTGTGAAATGGTTGCTAGGGTCCATCATCATCAGGAGTTGGCCCGTTTGTTTGTATTGCATTTACATGATGGTCAGGTCACCCTTGCTGGTGTGACATTCACTTTAACACCAGAAACTATCTCTCAGGCAACCGGAATACCAAATGTTGGAGAACAATGGAACAACATACAACAGGTTGACAGAGTGCACTATGAACCATATATCAGGCCTACCTTTTTCAAACAACTTAGAAGACTATTTCCTTTCCGGTTCTTAAAGATTCCTATGCTCCTCTGATGAAACTTATTATAAGATATTTCAGTTGTGAGGGCCTGTTTTCATGTCTCTATGCCTTTCATATTAGGTTATTGATGCATTTTACTAGGGTGAGGATGATGAACCTCACTTATTTCATGTGCCGAAATATTTAGAGGATGACCACTCTCATTCAAAGAAAAACTTCTGAGCAATAGTACAATAATATCTATCACTTTGCACTGATCAAAATTGTGGTTATGCATCATCTCGGCTGCATTTCATGGGACGATTTCATTTCTAATGATTTCTTCACAGCTTCTCAAGTTCCTTTAGAGGTTGTTCATGAGGAAGGCTAAACTTCATATCAACATGAAGTTCATGAGACACATACCACCAGTGTGCCATTGTCTGTTACTTATCAGAGAGGCACTAGAGGATTATTTGCAGCAGCCCGGCGAGTATTATCTCCACCCGGGGTGGAAGGGGTCTCACTTCCATCATCATCAGCACAGGTACAGGTACAGGATAGCGGTAAGAATCCCATGTAGGATGAGGGGCCTTCAGGAGGACAAGATCTCGGTTTCATACTCATTGATGAGGATTTGAGCTCACGAAGCTCAAAGTTGAGAGAGACTATTCAGGAGCAGAAGGTAGAGATAGACACTTTGTTTGTCAAGTTGCAAAGAGCCCAATGGATTATCAACTACCTTGAGCAGTGGAACAAAAATTTGGAAGATCAACAAACTATCATGGATTTACAAAATATCCATGAGAACCAGAAAGCTGTCCAAAGAAGCCAAACTAAGATGACATCCATTGAGCGAGAGATTGAGGCTGATCGAGAGACTTGGCTCGAAAGGGTCAATATTCATTTAGAGAAGCTGTTGGAGAAATAAAACAAGGAAAAGAACATGTTGAGGCACATGAAGAACCATTATTGGGCTCGAAATCATGTTTGCAAGGCACGAATCAAGATCCTGAAGGCGAAGTTAAAGAGGGCACTAAAGCGTCGCAAAAGGCATGATAGACTCCAAATTTTGGCTGAAGCTTCCTTGGACCAGCATAGCACATGATAGAGGACACTCAAACCAAATTTCAATAAATTTGAGACATATTTTGTTAATTTTGGTTTTTCTTGGCTTAACACAGATTTTTCCGCCCGACGCGTCACGCCACTTGGCGCACGCTTATAATTGGGAGCTCCTCTTGTGAAAAACTTTTTATTTTTGGATTTTTATGAAAATTAATGCATGCCTACCCATTAGCCAGAGATTTCGACAAGTTTTGGGTTGCCGGAAGGGTAAAAAACACCCTAAAATCGACCTTTCTTCCACTTTTTGGACACACGGGAAGAAGTTTTGGGAAAACTCATCTTTGGAGGGGAAAATGGAAACCAAATTCAGAAATTATACTTGGGTTGGAATGTAGACAGGCAAGGCTTTCCAACGAGCTATCCTGTTCTCAATTTAGACACCGGGAAGATGCTCAAAATGGGCTCCAACGTGGCATGACGCATAGATATTTCAGGTGCGGCGCATTGGGAATTTTCGCTTAGTTTTCACTCAGTAACTCTGTTTTTCACCTATTTTTGGCCAGTTTTACTTTTTCATCTTCAAATGTAAAGATATTGGTGTAAATTTATGTAATTTCATGGATTTGATGTAATTTTTGCACATTTTTACTCATGCAAGTAGATTCATTCACCAAAAAGTGAAATGTAACTAAATAAATCAGTTTCCTATCTTATAGAGGCAAGCTGTTCCACTGCCTATTTTCCAGTTCTTAGTTTAGATCTTGTTGAAACAGCTCCTAAAATAGTGATCTCAACCCCTAGAGGCATGGGGATGAGTTATTCTTGTCTATATCTTGTATTTCTTCAGTCATTTTCAGGGTTGGACACTTGGGATTGCTTTGAGCTTCATTGTAGATTTCATCTCCGCATTTTGGCAAAGGAATAGACCAGGGTTTGCAGCACTATTTGGGATCGATGTGGCTCTATGTTTTGATGGTGTGTTTCTCTATGTGATTGTAAGTTTAGTGATGTTTCATGTGTATCATCATCCTTCTTATTTCTTCTTAAGTTAAGCAAACAAGTTATAAAGGTGGAATTCATTATATCTGCAGTGCTCTACCTTGAGTTTTGTTTAATTTTCCATGTTTTCGAATGCTTGAAGAGGATTCATAAATTACTCTTGCCCTCTTCAACTCCTCACCGGTCTGAGCTATCCATTCATTCAATTTAAAGCATCAAAACAATTGCCTTCCTTGCCCCATTCAGAACTCTGCAAAAACTAGGCCTCATTCCCCAGACCCAAAATATGCTTTCCTCTTTGATCCAATAAACACCTTCAAAATCAAATCCAACCTCCTTACATATATACCTAGCCTAAAATTAGCCTTTATTCAAGTCATCTCAAGCCTCACTGATTATTTTTGCTGAGATTGACCAGGAGAGAGCCCTCTCCCAATCTAGTAGAGCTAGCTACCATGTTAAGCGTGGTTTGATGTCACCCTAGACTCTTCCTTCTTCAGCCTGAGGTATATTTAGGTGATAACATAGTGGCGACCATACTGGGGAACAAAATGGTTTGCTTGATGGTGTTATTTCTTTTATATACTACAGACAGAGCCTAAAGTTATGCTAGGTAGCCTTCGAAACGCTCTTGCTTTGCATTAGCGAAAGTAGATAAATCCAGCTTCAGTCAATCTCCGGTCTAGTTTGTAAACGTAACATCTATCTTGTGAATTGCCCCAGTACATCAGAAAATTCTAGACTTTTGGGTGACGAGTCTAGAATTCGATAGGCTGAACAAGTTGGTTTTGTCCATAATCCAACACACTGGCTTCCAGACGACATACCAGAGAAAATATAGATCCTGATCCACCTCCTGTGTATGAAAATCCAAATCTTATTTCAAGAATCCTTCATCGAGAAATTCTTGTGATTCCTATGTTCAAATCTCATTCATGTCCCGCTATTTTTTAATATCTTGAAGTTCTTGAGTTTGATGAACAATTTTAGTTGTCTTTGTTTGAGACTAAGTCTGAAAGTGTTATTGATTCTACTGTCCTAAATCCAGAGTTTGTCAAATATCTTGAAATTGAACAGGCTAATAGATCCATTGATAGTTACATCTTGAATATTCAGAATTCCATTGTAGCAACAAACATTCCCAAATTCATAGAGTCTGCATCTGAAACTTTTGGGCCATCCGCAATTACATTTGGTTCACAAATTCCTTCTGAGCCTCCTTTCATTCCTACCATTCCTGTTCAACCTTCTATCCCTGATCAACAATCCACAGTAGTATCACCTCCATCCACACCACATACACCTCATACATCGACTACTCTGACTCCTCCTATATTCCCAAATCTGGTTGTAATTCCACCCAGAGCAATGGCTACCCGATTTTCACCTCTTGCATTGCCTCAAAACTTGGATGACATGCTCGCCAATTACCAAAGAAAAATTCCATTGTTTGATGGCACTCCTCAAAGTGTCACTGCTCAACAACATGTGGATAGGATGGCAGATTTCTTTGACCTTCATGAGATTGATGCAAAAAATGTGACAATGAGATTGCTTGTACAAACCTTTGGAGGTGAAGTGAGGAAATGGTACAGAGCTTTGTCGGCTAGAAGTATTACTACATTGCCTAGTCTTCAGAGACAATTCTTAGATCGATGGGAAGTGTAGAAATATCCTCTCCAGATCCTTTCCGAGTATGACAATATCAAGCGGAATGTTGGTGAGTCAGTTGAAGACTATTGTATTAGATTCAATTATGTTTACAATGCAATTCCTGTTGATATAAAGCCACCTAGGGGATCTGATTTGATTAAGTTTCTAGATGGATTCAATCCTAACATGGCTTATCAATTAAGAGAAATAAGTCTGGCCACTTTAGAAGATATGCAGAAAATTGCAGTCAGTGTTGAAGCTAATTTTCTTGCCAAGAGAGCTAGAACGAAAGCTGAAAAGAGAGTAACAATAAAGGAAGAGGTGTCCACTTCAGATCAAGTGATTCGTAAGATGGAAAAGATGTTTGAATGATTAACACTTGATAAGCCTGAACCGCAGATCAAAAATCCTAATTTTCGTGGCTAGCAACCTCAATTTAGAATCAAGCAACAAGAGCAGCGAGCACAAGAGCCAGCAGTGCAATAGCAGGTGAATACACCTTTACAGCAGAATTTTCTACATGGTTCAGAATCAGATGATGAAGAGAATGTAATAGGAGAAGAGAATCACTTCTTTACACCTGATGATATGCCAATTTTTATCACAGAAGATGAGGAGTACTTGGAAAAATCAGCTGTACAAAAGGACGAGAATTTCATCTTGGCAAATGAGATAGCTCTTGAAGAAGAGTCTGATGAGTATCAGAGAGGGTATATGAATGCCTTGACTACCCAGCAGTGACAATATTCACTTAGAAATAGAGATGTGCCCATTAATCCAATCCAAAAAATAAAGGAAGCTACAGCACCAAAGAATGATTCACTTGTTGTGCCGAAAAAGGGAAAAGAGATAGCTGATCCCACTACTAGAAAATCATCATCAGCAAATGAAAGATCCAATCAGCCAAATATATCAAGGGACAAAACTGAAAAGAAGGATGTTCCAGTTAAAGAGGTAGAGAAAACTTTAGTTTTTAGATTAGAGAATGAAATTTCTAAGTTAAAAGTTTCCATTCCTTTCACTCAATTGATGAAGAATAACAGCTATAAGGGTCAGGTGTCTAAGATGTTGAATTTGGATCCATTATATGATATGGTAAATGTGGAAGATGATCAACCTTAGTCGATTTTTGCTCCAGCATTGGATGGTGAGTCTCCAGATAGTGATGTACCTCCTTTTTATATGAGCCTTAGATTGCATGATTATGTGTTACACAATGCTATGTTTGATTCTCGAGCCTCTCATAATCTCATGCCTAGGGAAATCATGGAGAAATTGGGATTGGATATCACTAGGAAGTATCATGATCTTTATTCTTTCGATTCCAGCAGAGTAAGATGCATTGGGTTTATCAAAGATTTGATGGTCAGTTTGGATCAGATTCCTACTAAAAATGTTTTGATGGATGTGGTTGTGGCAGATATTCCTCCTAGATTTGACATTCTTCTTTCTAGATATTGGGGAGCGAAACTTAAAGGGACATTGCAGCTTGATTTCTCCTATGCTACTTTTCCTGTGTTTGGTCAGATGAGGAAATTATATCGGGAGCGAAATATGAAGTATATGATCACTAGCAAGGAGAAACAGGTAAATCATCCAATCAATTATGTACATACTGATTTAGAATCATTTGTTTTGTACTCAGATAGCTTTAATGATGTAAATAGCCAATTATTTGAAGTAGAAGACATTCTGAAGATCATTGAAAATTTAAGAGAAGTATTAAAGAAAGAGAGACAAAGACTTGATGGTACTGATGAGAAATCAACCTCTTGACAATAGCAAAATGTTGATGGACAACAAAGCGAAGCAAAAAAACAAACATAATTTCAGCATTTGGAAGAAGATGAAGATGGTTTGTGGACTATGGATTTTGATGGTGCGGTAGGAAGGGATGGTGCTAGAATTGGCATTTGGGTACGCAGCCCTTTTTCCTCCCCAAACAAAGTGCCAAGTAATGTAAGGGTATGTTCTTATAAATTGGCTTTTGATTGTTCAAATAATGAAGCTGAATACGAAGCTTTAATTGCTGGTCTAAAAATTCTGAGAAAGTTAAACGCTAAGAGGACTGTATTGTATGGCGACTCCGAGTTGGTTATCAAGCAAGTGAAAGGTAAATATCAAGCTAAGCATCCTCGAATGCGGGCATACCGAAATGTTGTACTAGATATCTTGAGATTGTTTTCAGATTATACTTTGACATGTATCCTGCGTATTCAAAATGGTATTGCAAATGCACTTGCATCAGCAGCAAGTAATTTTAAAATTTCGATGAATTCAAGTAACAAATTTGAAATCTATGTGACGCATCGTCCGACTATTCCCGACAACCAAAGGTGTTGGCAAGTGTTTCAAGATGATAAAGAAATTGATGAGTTTCTACAAAATGAAGGTAAATTCAAAGACACTTCTATTAATATGGAGAATGATGATGGCAAGACTGATGTACAAATCAATCATATGGAAGTTTTGTAGCTGAAAGATAATGTCATTCCTAAAGGATTGATACCTTTAAAAGATCTTTTTGACCAATATGATGTAGCTCGGAAACCAAGTTTGCTGCCCA
Organism: Pinus albicaulis; assembly: GCA_034641835.2. Classification (NCBI taxonomy): domain Eukaryota; kingdom Viridiplantae; phylum Streptophyta; class Pinopsida; order Pinales; family Pinaceae; genus Pinus; species Pinus albicaulis. The sequence goes on along the minus strand of CM076575.1, from coordinate 437,499,966 downwards.
CCAAGAAAGGAGTTGAGGATGTGAAATTTGGATCAGTAGAAAATCCAAAAATGGTAAAATTTTCTGAAGCATTGCCCCCACAGGTAAAAGCAAAGTATATCAGTTTTTTATCTTATTTTGCTGATGTATTTTCTTGGGACTATTCAGATTTGATGACACATGACAGAAACAAAATTCAGCATACCATTCCGATCAAGCCAGATTAAAAGCCCTTTCATCAGACATTGAGAAGAATAAATCCAAAGTTGTTGCCCTCAATAGAGAAGGAAGTGAATCGGTTGTACAAGGCTGGTATCATCGCTCCCATAAGATTTTCAGATTGGATTTCTAATTTGGTGCCCATGCGCAAGAAAATAGGTGATATTCACTTATGCATTGATTTTAGGAATCTAAATAAAGTTTCTTTGAAAGATAATTATCCATTGCGCAAAATGGATCACATACTTCAGCGAGTAGTTGGAGCATCCCATATGTCGCTACTGGATGGTTATTCCGGCTATAACCAAATTTGGGTCCATGAGGATGATAGAGACAAAACAACGTTCACCACTCCATGGGGAACTTTCCATTATGCTAAAATGCCTTTCGGTTTGAAGAATGCTGGTGCGACCTTTCAGCAAGCAATGGATATTGCATTTGAAAATGAGAAGGATGTTTTTATAGTTGTGTATCTTGATGATTTGACAGTATTTTCTAATTCAGATGAAGAGCACCTTTATCATTTGAATATTTTTTTTCAGTGGTGTAGAAAATATGGTGTGTCTCTTAATCCAAAGAAGAGTTTGTTTGCCATGGATGAGGGCAAGCTTCTTGGTCATATTATCTCAAAGGATGGCATGCGCATTGATCCAGCTTGAGTAGAAGCTATTCAACAAATTTATCTTCCCTGAAACAAAAGGGAGATCCAATATTTCAATGTCTTGATGCAAAAAGAGATCAACATGAAAAACCAATTCCTTTTTTCAGCCAAACCATAAGAGATGCAACCTTATAGTATCACATTATTCAAAAGCAAGCTCTTTCCTTAGTGAAAGCGTTGAAATATTTTTGAGTAGATATTCTGAATTCTCATATTCTTGCTTATGTTCCTAACGCTACTGTTAAGGATGTTTTAGTGCGAACACATCTAGAAGGGAGACGAGGCAAATGGATTGCTGCCTTGTTGGAGTATGATGTGGAGATAAAGCCTACAAAGCTTATCAAAGGACAGGGGCTAGCTAAGCTAATGGCTGAGTTGAATTTTCATGCCTTGGAAATTAATCTCATTGCTGCTATGTCTGAGGAAAATGAGGAAAGTTCGTTAATTCAGGCATCAGAAATCTTTGTTGTTTCTCCTTGGTATTCGGACATTGTATATGTGCTCCAAAATTTGTCACCACCGCCAGGCATGGCTAAAAAAAAGGTAGGAATTTGAAATTAAAGGCTGCCAATTTTTGTATCATGAATAATGCACTCTATTGGAAAGATCCCGGTGGTGTTTTGCTAAATTGTTTGGTTGAAGAAGAAGCAAAGAAGGTTATGGAGGAATTTCATAAGGGAGATTGCGGAGGTCACCGTTTTTGGAAAACAACGGCCAACAAAATTTTGAGAGCAGGATATTATTGGCCAACTCTCTTTGCTGATGCGTACAAAACTGTTAAAAGTTGTCATGAATGTCAGATTTTTGAAGGGAGGAAAAGATTGCAGCCTTTGCCGCTTAAGCCCATTGAAGTAAGTGCTCCTTTTCAGTAGTGGGGTTTGGATTTTATTTGTGAAATCCATCATGCTTTTTCAGCTCAACATAAGTGTATCCTTACAATGATGGATTATTTTACTAAATGGATTGAGGCAATTCCCACCAGGCAGGCCATAGATTTGGTAATCATTTCATTTCTTGAAAACAATATTTTGTCTCTTTTTTGTTGTCCAAATAAGCTGATCACCGATAATGCATCAGCTTTTAAATATAAAATAATGATGGATTTTTGTGATAAGTATCAAATTACTTTGGGGCACTCAATCGTATATCATCCACAAGGTAACATATTGGCTAAATCCTCAAATAAATCCTTGGTCAACATTATCAAAAAGATGTTGGAAATAAACAAGAAAAGTTGGCATAAGAAGTTGGTTAATACGCTTTGAGCAGATAGAGTGAGTCAAAAGAAATCTATTGGCATGTCTCCTTTTGAGCTTGTGTATGGTGTGGACATGGTATTCCTGACCTCTCTCGCAGTTCTAGTGGTTAAACTTCTGCAGGAAGCTGGCAGCGAAGATGATCATATGCAACGGAGAATAAATCAAATGATCCATTTACAGCAGACTAGAGAGGAGGTTTTTCAAAACACTCTCAAGCTGCAAGAGAGAATCAAGAAGATATATGATTGAAAGGAAAAAATAGACAAGTTTCAATTAGAAGAAATGGTGCTGAAATGGGATGCAAGAAATGAAGATAAAGGTAAGCATGGAAAGTTCTAAAATATTTGGAAAGGACCTTTCAAAATTGCTGCATATCAAGGCCAAAATGCTTTCCTTTTGAAATAAATGAATGGAGAAGATTGTCCAGGAGGGCCGGTCAATGGTCGGCTGCTCAAGCAGTATTATCTCTGAAATGTTTTCTGTTTTCATACATTGTCATTGTATATACCAGTTTTTAAATTTCATTGCAAGTGTGTGTTGTCATCATTCCTTCAGTTTGGGGCCCGAGGTGAAGGCTATAAATCTGAAGATTGATTTCAATTTTGTTTGGATTGTTGAGTCAGGTCTTTCAGTCATTTTGGTTTCAAAATTGAGTCAGTTTTGAGCCGGTTTTGAGTTAGTTTTCACTCCTCACAATAAGTCAAGAGTCTTGTTTTTGTTTGTCGAATCTATTGAATCCATAGCCCAATGGACGAAGGAACTGCCTACTTCCCAGAGATCTGTATTTCTTGGCACCTCCAAGGAGCCACCATCCCCATTGGTGTCAATGTTAGTGTCGGTATCTTCATCCCTCCGTCAGAGATCAACTTTCTCTTGTTTCATTGCATTGTTAGGTGTCTCATTCAGTCAGCTGATTTCCATTAGGATAATGGATCATCTGACGATAGTGGTTTTTTACTCATGTCCCTCATGTCATATACCTACTGGCCTATTTTTGTTCATTAAAATCATTTACAGTAACTTTTGGTCTCATAGTTTGCAAAAAATCACTTTAGAGTTTTAGTTTCATTAGGTCTAGGTTTTCAGTAATCCAGTCTTTAGATTGCCTAATAATGGTCACCAGGCACATGAGGAAGTTTTAAATAAGATTTTAGTGCTAAAATTTCATTATCATAATGCTTAATAATGATTTTTCTTCAAAACTCTGTTTTGAAGGAAAATTAGTCTATTTCATCCTTATGTAAATAAATGTAATGTGATTTTTAGGTTTTTCAGTTGTAATAACACTCCACTTGCAACCATAATCGCCTTTTCCAAAGCTCCATGCCATCTCTTCCATGTAAGATAGACAGAAAGCTCATCATTCAGTCCAAAAGCAAGAAGGAAGCAAAATATAGTTCTTTTGAAAAGTGTCAAAGTTTGCAACATTATAAAGTGTGTTTTTTCAAATGAAAAATCAAAATCCTTCGTATATATAAGATATTTTCAAATTCAAAACTCCATTTGTGTGCCAAGAGATAGAAGTGAACAAAGGAGAACCCATGAGGAGTGAAGCAAGTGATTGGAGGCCAGACTGTGTGAAGTAACAGAACGCGACGCGTTGGGCAGGTGTGGTGATGCATCAGGTGAGCGCGGCACATTGAGTCGACTGCCTATGTGTGAATTTGAACTAGCGTGGCACATTGGAAGGGCATGGCGCACTGGGTTGGTTGCGCAGCGCATTGGGCTGGAACACAATTTTTTTGCCATTTCTTCAAAAACTCCAAATTGACTCGGTCTCTCTTGCTACAAGTAAGTCCATGCGACCTTGTAATTTCCCATAACAAGTATTTGGTGTTGATTATGAGAATTTAAATACACAAAAACCAAACCCTATTATCTTGTTGAGAAGTGCCTCCTTTAGGATTTTGAAAATAATTTTGTGCCAAATACTTCCATTCCCCACATTGTTTTTTCCACCCTGTCACTGTTATCTTATCACTACAGTCCACCCCCTATCCCCTTACATCCCTAAAGTCACTCATTCCTAATCCCATTTCCATTATCCCCCATCCCATTTGTGAATTTCCCCAAACCCCAAGTTTATCCCAAGAAAATAAGTGGTTGTCCCTTGTCCCTAAACATATCAAATCATATTTTTCGAAAGGAAAATCTCACTTGATAGAAGTCCATTATTCCCATTATCCTATTCTTCCATATTCCCTCCCATATTACCTCATATTTGGCAATAAAATCAAAATACCAAAATTCTCATTGTCATCCTAGACAACATAGACCTAGCATAGACCTTAGACATCATGGAGTCAGATACCGACACATCTTATGATCGAGACATTGATTCGACCACTGAGTTACATGCACCTAGAAGGCCTCATAAGAGTGGTAGACATGTGAGGGAGGAGCCCACTTCATTGGTTGAATTGCAGGCCTGTCTACTTGCCATGGCATGTTTCCAACAACAGTCTTGTTTTCAATTTTGTGAAATGGTTGCTAGGGTCCATCATCATCAGGAGCTGGCCCGTTTGTTTGTATTGCATTTACATGATGGTTAGGTCACCCTTGCCGGTGTGACATTCCCTTTAACATCGGAAACTATCTCTCAGGCAACCGAAATACCAAATGTTGGAGAATAATGGAACAAAATACAACAGGTTGAAAAAGTGCACTATGAACCATATATCAGGCCTAGCTTTGTCAAACAACTCAGCAAAGTGTTTCCTTTTTGGTTCTTAAAGGATTCCTATGCTCCTCAAATGAAACTTATTATCAGATATTTCAGTTGTGAGGGTCTGTTTTCATGTCTCTATGCATATCATATCAGGTTATTGATGCATTTTAATAGGGTGAGGATGATGAACCTCCCTTATTTCATGTGCTGGAATATTCAGAGGATGACCACTCTCGTGCAAAGAAAAACTCCTGAGCAGTAGTACAATAGTATCTATCACTTTCCACTGATCAAAATTGTTGTTATGCATCAGCTCGGCTTGCAGGGAATTTCATGGGAAGATTTAATTTCTAATGATTTCTTCATAGCTCCTCAGGTTCCTTCAGAGGTTTTTCATGAGGCGTGTGAACCTTCATATCAGCATCAAGGTCACGAGACACAGACCACCAGTGTGCCAGTGTATGTTACTTATCAGAGAGGCACTGGAGGATTATTTGTAGTAGCTCGGCGAGTATTATCTCCACCTGGGGTGGAAGGGGTCTCACTTCCATCATCATCAGCACAGGTATAATTAAAAGACAGGGGTAAGAGGCCCATGCAGGATGAGGGGCCTTCAGGAGGCCAGGATCTTGGTTTCATACTCATTGATGAGGATTTGAGCTCACCAAGCTCAAAGTTGAGAGAGACTATTCAGGAGAAAAAGGTGGAGATATACACTTTGTCTATCAAGTTGCAAAGAGCACAATGGATTATCAACTACCTTGTGTAGGGAAAAAAATAGTTGGAAGATCAACAAACTATCATGTAGTTGCAAAATATCCGTGAGAACCGGCAAGCTGTCCAAAGAAGCTAAACCGAGATGACATCCATTAAGCGAGATATTGAGGCTGATCGAGAGACTTGGCTCGAAAGGGTCAATATTCATTTGGAGAAGCTGTTGGAGAAATCAAACAAGGAAAATAACATGTTGAGGCACATGAAGAACCATTATTGGGCGCGAAATCATGTTTGCAAGGCACGAATCAAGATCCTGAAGGCGAAGTTAAAGAGGGCACTAAAGCATCGCAAAAGGCATGATAGACTCAAAATTTTGGCTGAAGCTTACTTGGCCTAGCATAGCACATGATATAGGACACTCAACCAAAATTTCAAGAAATTTGGGACATATTTTGTCAATTCTGGTTTTTGTTGGCTTAACACAGATTTTTCCGCCCGACGCGTCGCGCCACTTGGCGTGCACTTATGATTGGGAGTTCCTCTTGGGGAAAAGTTTGTATTTCTAGATTTTTTAGGAAAATTTATGCATTCCTACCCATTACCCAGATATTTTGACAAGCTTTTGGTTGCCGGAAGGGTAAAAACCACCCTAAAATTGACCTTTCTACCACTTTTTGGACACACGGGAAGGAATGTTGGGAAAACTCATTTCTGGAGGGGAAAATGGAAAAAGAATTCAGAAATTCCACTTGGGTTGGAAAGTAGATAGGAAGGTATTTCCAATGAGCTATCCTTCACTCAATTTGGACACCAGGAAGTCCCTCAAAATCGGCTCCAAATTGGCGCGACACATATAGATTTCAGACATAGCGCGTTGGGAATTTTGGCTCAGTTTTGACTCAGTAACTCTATTTTTTGCCTAGTTTTGGCCAGTTTGACTTTTTCATCTTTGAATGTAAATATATTGATGTAACTTGATGTAATTTCATGGCTTTGATGTAATTTTGGCATATTTTTACTCATGCAAGTAGATTCATTCACCAAAAAGTGAAATGTAATTGAATGAATCAGTTTCCTATCTTATAGAGGCAAGATGTTCCACTACCTATTTTCCATTTCTTAGTTTAGATCTTGTTGAAACATCTCCTAAAATAGTGAGCTAGACCCCTAGAGGCATGGGGATGAGTTATTCTTGTCTATATCTTGTATTTCTTCAGTCATTTTCAGGGTTGGACACTTGGGATTGCTTTGAGCTTCATTGTAGATTTCATCTCTACATTTTGGCAAAGGAATAGACCAGGGTTTGCAACACTATTTGGGATCCATGTGGCTCTATGTTTTGATGGTGTGTTTCTCTATGTTATTGTAAGTTTACTGATGTTTCATGTGTATCATCATCCTTCTTATTTCTTCTTAAGTTAAGAAAACAAGTTATAAAGGTGGAATTTATTATATCTGCAGTGCTCTACCTTGAGTCTTTTTTAATTTTCCATGTTTTCGACTGCTTGAGGAGGATTCTTGAAAGCCTCTTGCCCTCTTCAACTCCTCACTGGTCTAAGCTATCAATTCATTCAATTTAAAGCATCAAAACCGTTGCCTTCCTTTCCCCATTCAGAACTCTGCAAAAACTAGGCCTCATTCCCCAGACCTAAAATCTGCCTTCCCCTTTGACGCAACAAACACCTTAAAAATCAAATCCAACCTCCTTACATATATACCTAGCCTAAAATCAGATTTTATTCAAGTCATCTCAAGCCTCACTGTTTATTTTTGCTGAGATTGACCTGGAGAGAGCCCTCTCCCGATCTGGTAGCGCTAGCTACATCGTTAAGCATGGTTTGATGTTACCCTAGACTTTGCCTTCCTCCGCTTGAGGTATATTTAGGTGATAATAGGTGATTAGGGTAGTGCAATGGGCACGGACTTCCGCGGGTGTGCCGGGCTATAATCTAGCTTGTAAGTCCAAAATCTATTGTTCCAACTTTGTCCTGATGGTGTGCATTTCGATCCGAGAGGCTTTGAGGGCAGCGACCAATTTTTCAACCTTATCCCGAGATGTAGCCTCAGTCAGGAATTCCTTTGTAACCTCCATGCAGAGCTGGTGGATCAAAGTCTCAAGCTTCGCCTGTTGTGATATGGCCTGGATCAAGTCAGCAGCCTGTTGCGCAATGGTGTGCTCGGGTGTATTAAGCTGTTGGGTTGTGTACTGAGTGCGGTGACAAAGCTCCTGGAAGATAGCAAGATTGAGGATTTCTAAGTCTGTGTGGGGTAGCTTAGCCTAGTCCAGCTGAACTCCTATGGATACCGGGGGCTGTGTTTCGAGCAAGGCACTACTAGGGATACCCAGAGATGACTGGCCTCCCTGAGTGGTGTCGAAATGTTGTCAACTGAAAGGGGTTATGCTTGGCCTCTGCTGGTTGGGGGTTGATCAATATTGATTTGGAGAGCATGGAATTCAGCCTGGAGAGAGTCGATCCTGGCCTGCCACTGGCCCACAACAAGTGCCCATTTATCTTCCATGGCCATGGTAATTGCGTATGGGATCTGCTCCAGGTCACCGTCTGTTAGTGTGACTGTTGCATCGTACTGTGCACGTGCTGTTTCTTTCTATGTCTTGAGGATGATTCCCCTATCGTCTTAGTGCCTAGGGGAGGGGTGGTATTTGTGTCAGAGCCTACCTGGGTCGGAGCTGTATTAGGCGGCTGGGGCAGGTTACCCCAGGGCTTAGCTATATCTGATGCAAGCTGGTGGGGCACTGCGGTCTCCCGAGGAGTGTTGATGAGCCCTTTTTTCCAGGTACGGGGCCAAAGCGAGATCAGTAGGTAAATTTCTTCATCAGCTACCATATAAGGAAGTTCCGTCCAGGTCTTATTGGAAAGGCTTTGAATCCGGACATGGTGCATGGTAATTTGGAAAGTGGCAACATGCTTGTACTTATCATATATGGTGGCGGATAAAAAGGGTCAGGAGTTGATGGCAGCTGCAAAACTGCTCTAGAAGAGGATCCAAAAGACCTTGTTATCCTCGATGCGCTGCTTATCCTCAGAGTCCCATAAGTGAGCATACCGAGCGCCTTCGCACATCCCATCAGGGAGCTTCGGAATGACCGACTCGTCTAGTTTGTACCAGGAAACTAGTGCTATTAGGACTAATAACCATGAATAGAAGAAAGATGTCCCATGCTCCTGAGATTCGCGGACATTAGTTAGAAATTCCTCGGAAAAATATTGAGCGCAATTGAAAAAAACACCCTTCGCACACTGTCCGGTTAGCTGGATTACATAGGCAGGGACAGTCGTAACCTGGCACCTCCTCATTATTTTACAGGCTAAAAGGTGAGTACCCATTTATGTAGTAGGGTCATTGATGGTTTTGATCACAAATCCCCGCTAATTTCTTTGTACTGCATAGGTATCCCAGAAAAACGTAGTGGTAGCGGCTTCATACTTCTTCCCGACCTCCGCTAGCGGGTGTGGCATTTGCATTAGGAGGCCTGTAATCTTGTGGATCAATGTAGCATCAATAGGGACCCTCTCGCGAATCCATAAGCAGCCATCATGAATGAGGGTGAGTAACTGGCGAGCCAACCAAAATGTGACGTTGTAATGGCCAAAGTGGGGCATTCAGAGAAGATTCAGGAGTCTGGATCCTGCCAAACCGCATACTGAATGCTGAGGTACTACCGTGATTCCATCATCCTTATGGATTGTCTCAAAGTGTAATGCAAGGGACAATTCTGAGAGGGTTTCATGGTCTGCCAGATTGTGGTCATCAAACTTGACCTCATGGAGGCATCTGCAAGGATCACTGAGGATGGGGACCTCTCCTAGAGCCAGCAGGGTTTGCAGGTAGGTGACCAAGCCATCCAAGCTTTTCAGCGTTCGTGTACACGGCCGTCGCGGTCTAACAAAGGGGGGTAACCAATTGATTGGGTTAGCTGGCAGAGCACCCTCTTGGTCATCTTGTTTTGAGGGCTAGGGCCTGGCACGTCTTGGGGATATTTGAGGCCTTCTTACTGCTTTTGGGGTTTTCCCCAAGCTTTGTGCTTTCTCCTTGCCTTTCCTTGTGACCACTGGGGGAGGGACTTCTTCTAACTCAGGCTCATCCTCTAGGACTCTTTCAACCTCAGGCTTGGTCGGGGCGGAGGTTTTGGTAGGGGTCGTAGCAAGCATCCTTGTGCGAAAAATGAATCTTGGCTCTGGGTGACCACTATCTGACGGATGAGGTTGACCATACATGAGAGGAATATTGTAGTTATGAAGAAGCTTGTTGCTCAAATGCTTCCACAAGATTATCTAAGCATGACAGTTGTATAAATGAGACAATATTGCTAGCTGGACTATCCCACCCCCTTTTAAGAACTTCCAATCATATGATGGGAGGGGATATTTTACTCGGGGTAGGTCTCCCAAGGAACGGTAAAAATTTCCCATAACTCATCCTACCAGAGGCTCAGAAGCCACTTCTCTCAACGGTAGCTTCTGCTTTTTACCGGTAGGTACCATTCCAACGGCTAGTTTTCGCGTCCGCAATGATCTTGGCATACATGTCACGCTAAGGTTACCTAGTTGTGACAGTTGCTTGTCTTCTCCCAACAGAGGCTTGCTTCCTAGGTAGCTCTTCGCCCAAGACCAAGAAATTTTTATCTTTTTTTCTACTGGTGTCGCAACATACCACCTGATCCTTAGCTATGTCATTGTCGTAGATGTGGCCCAATGCATGGGGTTGCTTTGTGCTAAACGTATAGGTGTTGTAGGGACCGTGTTACTCAGTCGTGGGTCACCCTGATCTTCGCCCGGGGTGGTTTCACCACATTTTCTCAGGCCTAGCTTATCTCCAGTCCTTTCCTCTGGGACCATTGTGATACGAAGACAACGCAATGTAGAGGCTTCACCTAATCTGGTCTGCCAAGTTTCTAGTTCCTTACTGGGATCCTCAACATCCCCCTCGTAGCACGGTACTGTGTCCTAGGTTGGGTTGTCCCAATTTCGAGCTATCAACTTATACATATAATCCCCATCTCCCTGTATAGGTTCCGTATAACGTTTTCCTTCCGTAGGGTCTAATGGCACAACGACCCACGTGCCATTATTTTCAAATACCCTGCTTTGTTTTTTTAGGTTAATAATACCACCCAACTCGATGGCCCAATCCAACCCCAGTAGCGTAGGTTAGGGGTCCGCATCCCCAATGATTTGAATGACTTCACATTCAACCTAGACGCGTACCCCTGCGATATCCGCGAGAATCCTAGAGGTACTATTTTTTGGTGATTGGCCATTTGAAGCTAGATGGAGGATCTTTCCAGCTAGGGGTTCCCCATGTGTTGCCAAGTGTGCCTAGGTAGTATATTGGCGTCTGATCTGAGGTCTAAGATAACTTGATCCATCTCATAGTTTTCGATCTGGACTGTCAGCCGCATTTCCCTACCAGTGCATATTTGATATTTTTATAACTTATGCACATCCTTAATGTGGGGTGATAGGGCAGTGCGTGTTGCGCAAATTTCTAGTAAATTTTGCAGATTTCTTACTTCATGGGGGTTGTGCATCAGCCTCATGCATGCCTGTAGGAAGGTTTTAACCTCCTCAGCTATCTCCACATCCCCCAGGTGTGCAGATGGTGAAATTTTTGTCTCGAGGAAGTCCTTCCGAGCTTTCATAAATGTCTCCCTTGCTTTTTCTAGGTCCAGTCCTTCCTGATTACTAACTACCATAAAGATCAATGTGTCAGTTTCATATTTTTCCTTAATTCCTCAAGTCTCCAATCCACAGCACGTTACCACATTTATATTTTGTTCCTTACCCCTTAGCTCGGTTTTTCCCCTTCGCACCTTCTGCATAGATGGGGTCTGCCTTTTATGTATATTTTCTTTTAGGGCTAAACACTCTTCCAGCGTATGGCCCAAATGTCTACAATACCTGTAGGACTGCCATGAGGGATCTGGATAATCCTTCACAAAATGCCTCATGCCCCCACAGTTATAGTAGATCAACTGGCCTCGACCTCGACCTGCACTCCTGCTCCCGCTCCCATCCCCTCTTCCAAAGGTGAAGTCATCCCTGCCCGAGGGGGTTTTTGGTGAGGTGGGGTCTTTTTGTGACTTCCCCCAGTCTATTACTTCATTATAGATTCAGCAGTCCTGCTCCTCATGGCCAACTAATCGACAAAAATGGCACCAGTGTCACTTTGGTGGGGAACCGTTGGTGCCTAGACAGGGCCATTGGTGGGTATTACACAACCCATCTGCGCAACTCTCTCCATACCCAAACGTAGTGTTAGTCATCAGTATTTTTCACCTGTTCATGATGATTAGTTTTTAAAGCCAAGTTTTCTAGAAGCTGATCTCCAATTTGTCAAATCTGTCATCTAGAAAAAACGCCTAAACAATTTTTGTCCTCCTACCTTTTCCAGTCAGCCTATGATGAGAAAAAACCTAGTTGTCAAAATCCTATCTAGTTTCAGTCATATAATCTTGTCCATGAGTTGTCATAAGCTAAGGTTATCTTCTGTCATTTACCCTCATCCCCAGGTCATTCATTAACCAACTATTGATAATAATGTCAGCCACCCTACCTCTATTCATATGCCATTTTTAGATCTAATCATACCAAAGAGAATACTCAAAATCTGTCAAATCTTTCCCCTAAGTTAGGTAGTGGTGCTTTAGGGAATCCCTTCCTTGGAAAAAACAACTGAGCCAAAATATTTTGTTCAATACCAACCAACCCTGAATTAGCGCTTAATCTGCAAAAAACAAAGCTTGATACACCCATAGGTCGTGCCACTAAAAGGTCTTGATGTCTCAGTACTACATGTTTCAAAAGCCAAGCTGATATAATGTTGATCTACAGTGTTTCAGTGTCTCTTTCAAAAGCAGAGATGTACAAGTATTCCAGAAGACATTACCAAACTAAACATAAGAAGACAGCTACTTCTCATGTTGTCTTGCACCTGGGATAAGAATACTAGTGAGAGAGAAAATTCAGTAAGCCTCTATAAACACAGTCAAGAAAGGTTAGTAAGTAATGACTAGACAGCAAATACTCTACAAATACAAGTCATGTGGCTCCTAGTTTAAAAGATTCACAAGGATATTCTAACCCCAGGATGCATATCTCAGAACATGCCTCTTATATCATATTGCCAAATTTTCACTTTATTATTTATTGTGATATACCAAGTAGAGTTACGTGTTACAAGGAAAGATGACACAGTTTGAAAAAGGGATGAAATTTCATGACTGTGTTAACCTCCTCCCAGCATGAGCAGATGGTTGGGTCACTTATCAGGCAAACCTCCTCCAAGCAAAAGTAGATGGTTAGGAACATGATAAGGGCCTCCTTCATTTAAAAGTAGAGGGTTAGGAATAGAGGTATAGCCTCATTCAAATAGCATGAGACTAATAATGTTTCAAATGACTTAAAAACTTGTTTACACCACTTCCTCCAAATGGATGAAACAACTGATATATCAGTGGTGTTTCAAATGGTGTTTAAATGAGTTCACTGTTTAAAGGACAGAGTTGAAAATCAGTAGGAAGAAATTGAAGGTTTATGGGTTGAAGTCTGGTGTTAAACATAAGCCAAGTAGTGATATATTGGTGTCAAAAGAAGTCTTTTCTCTTTTATCTATAAAAGCCTCCTTCGAAGAGGAACCAGAGGCTAAAATATGCTAAACTTGGAGCCATCTCATCAAAATGACATGAACAGATGTAGGTCAAGTCTTGGTAAGTACAAATAAAGGTTTATCCAACAGTCAAAAGGAAAATTTTAATATAAGGTGCCTAACAGTGTTTTGACAAACTTCAACAATGGGCATGAATGAGTCATCAAACACCAGAGAGTTAAATTGTTAGAGTGATTTCTAGAATTGTCAATCACCTCCTCCAAGATATAGGCAAAGGATGTATCAGCAGTCTTGGATATGTTTCTTGAGTGATTTTCCTTTTGAAGGACAGAATGGGAAAATAGTGACAAAGCAATTAGTTTTCGTAGGTTGAAAACATATTTCACATCAAGAAAAAAATATGATTTTTTTGGTGTTTACAAAACCCTATTTCATCTGTTCATAAAAACCTCCTTCAAACTGTCATGAGGGTGAAACTTGGGAAAACAACCTTCATCCAATTTGTCAAAGAAAGAGAGCTAGCTATGGTTGACATTAGTTCTTTCATAAGTATACAAAAAAGACAGAGAATATTAGAATAACTCATGATTGCCAAGAGTTGCATTAGTTGTCTCAGGAGTTATTTCCTTAATAAAAAGGAAGTGAGAAAGATGTTTCTTTTAAGGAGGTTTGTTTGCTTCAAAAAATTTCATGTCTATGAGTATTTTCAAAAGAAGCTAACCATAGCATTGTTTTTATGAGGCTTGTTTGAATAGAGGGCTTTATGGTATTTTTAAAAAGTGACATATACTAAGGGCAGTGATTTATGTTTTTACATGACATAAACCTTTTCAAAAAAAACATCTAAACCCCCCAAAGCTGACTGCCAAAGCAATAAAGTTTTTTCAAATTAAAAGAGGGAGGATACAGTTTAAAATTCCCCATGAGCAATTTCGAAACACAAAGCATACCCTCATTGGCTGCTCACTAAAGAAACCAAGCTTTTTTGGGCAAAATTTGAAAGTTATCGGTTCTCAAGGTCTATGCGACACACCTGTAAATGTGCACAGTGCGCCTGTGAGCGCACGAACAAAGAATTTGAATGGTGGCGCATCACGCTTATAGTGGTGCATGGTGCACCTATGCCTTCGGTCACCGGGTGCCCAAAACTGACCCGACTACCTCCTTCTGCGCGACGTTTTCTTATGAAAACATGCCGCTCATCCACCAGGCTCCCAAAAAGCTCTTTTAAAATGCTCCAACAATCAAACAAGATCCATAAACATTGTTCAAGGTATTGTCCTTACTCCTTGATAAATTTTGAAGTTTAAAGGGGGTGTTTTTGCTGTGTTTTCCCAAAGAGGAAACAATGATTTTGAAAGAAATTCATCATCTAAAAACACATAGATAGACAGTGGTAAAGAGATAGATTTTTTTTCAAAATTGAAGGAGGTCTTATTTTGTTGTGAAGAGGTCTCTAATTTGCTTGAAGAAGTGTCTTAACAATGTTAACAAAGCACAAACCTTGTCTCCTAAAAAACAAAGAAAGACATAGTGATTAGGATTTTGGGAATTTGGTCAAAAACAAAGAAATTTTGTTGCTATGGGTATCAAGGATTAATACAATGATAGTTGAAGAGGTTTTATCCGTTTTGAAAGAGCCTTAACTACCTTTCAAAAATAGAGACTTCCCACAGTTATAGAAAGAAATACAGAGTTAGTTTAAAGAGGTTTTCCAATAATTTTAAAAGGGTGTCCTAACAGTGTTTACAAAAGGTAGTTTGGCTGCTAAAAACTAAGAGATAAATAGTGATTAGGCGATTGGACCTTTGGTCAAAATCAGAGAAGTTTTTTTGCTATGGGTGTCAAAGATTAATACAATTAAATGGAAAGGTGTTTCTGCCAAAACAAAGGGAGATTCCTCTTCAAACAAAAGACCACAAACATATCTTGTTTAAACCTTTTTCTCAAACACAGTGATTAAATTGATTTTGGTTCTCATTTGAAAAATACTTGTTTGTTAGCATCAAAGAGACACATTGACTTGCAAGGAGGAAAAGGTGTGGTGTTGGGAAGCCATTTCAAAAACCATTTGAAACAACTTGTCTTGGTCAGCCAACAAAGAGTATCCAAAGAAAAATGCCTCCCACGAAAGATAGCAGAAGTGGCGCTCACAAAAGGTATGAACCTTTTTCAACTAAGGAAGTAAATGCCCATCCTTCAGTTCTTTTTAACTTTCATGAAGTTGGATGTTTAGAGTTTTGTCAAACGGTTCAGGAGGTGAAAATTTATCTTCCCTTGACACATATATGTGCTTTAAGACTACGAGGGAAACATGTTCAACTAGCAGGCTTAGACTTCAAGCTGTCTCCTAGATCCATTTCCAGAGCTACCAAAATTCCATATGTCGGAGAAAAATGGTTTAAGCAAATCTACCTAGACTCAGAACAATACAAACCCTTTTTGAAACCAGAGCATCAGGATGCATGCCCATCCATTTTTCCTTTTTCATATTTGTTGACCAGCTATGCTCCCCTCATGAAGATAATCATGAAATATTTCACATGCGAGGGAAGGTTTTCCCAGGTCTATGCTTACCATGTTCAGCTACTCATGCACTTCACAAGAACCCAATTTTTAAACCTCCCCTTTTTCCTCCGTAGAAGTATTGAAGAGATGTCTTCCAATGTTCAAAAGAGACCTTCCTCTCATCAGCCAGCTTGTCTTTTCCATCATTCCCTTATCAAGATTGTAATTCTTCATCAACTTGAGAAAAAGGGAATCTCTTGGGACACTTTCATTTCACATCTAGATTTTGCCACTACTTCTTCATCCCATGCATCTCCTTCACCTTCCAATCATCCTCTCTCACCTTCTTCTAGTAAACCCACTCCTAAGAAGCAAAAATCTCCCATGATTGATCAAGGAGAAGAGAACAATGAGGGAGAACAACACAGTGAGGAAGAACAACACAATGATGAAGAAGAGCACAGTGAAGAAAGGCAACATAGTGATAAAGAACAAAATAGTGAAGAGGATCCAAGTCAAAGGGAGCAAAGTAAAGAAAAAAATAGTGATGAAAGGCAGCACAGTGATGAAGAAGAGCACCATGAAATAGAGCAAAACAATGAAGAGGGAAATGATGAGGAAATGAAACAGTGTGATGAGGAACATAGCAGCCACAAAGAGGAGGATATTAGTATCCCTCACAACAGCAAACATGATGAGGATGAAGCACATAACATTGAGGATACAGAGCCTAAAAGTCCTGAAGAAAGTAGCGAAAAAAATAAAAAGTGCAGCCTTCAGGGAGACATGCAAGGTGACAGTCAAAGCATTCATGCAGAAGGTCAAAACAGTGGCAAGGATGATGAGGGGATTAGCAAGGGCAAAGGTCAAATAGAGCATGTGCTAGTTGCCTCTGTTAGGCAAGGGGCCATTCTTTCTTCTCCAAAGGTGACAAAGCCCCGAACATCAAGAAAGAGAGTGCCTCAAATTGTAACTCCATATGTTACTATAGCCCTTCGAAGCAAAGGGAAGTTTCCCAAACAATTCATTGTTGAAATACCAAAAAGGAGGAAGACTAAGAATGCCACCCAAAGCAAGGGAAAGGAGAAGGAAGAAAGTAGCCATGAGAAAGAGAGGGACTTTGACATAATTCAAATAAACATTGATGACAATGACAATGAGGCCAGAATCCTAGAGTCTCTCTTGATAAATAGAGAAGAACAAATTCATGTTCTAAGAGCGGATCTAGAGAGGTCTAAAAACCTCATTTATTTTCTGCAAACACAAAAGAAGAAGATTAGTGTCCACATGGTGGTGTATGAGACACGGGCTATCAAGTATCAAAAAGAGGCCTCCAAAGTGTAAATTAATTTGGAAGAACTCATGGGCAAGTTCAATGATAGTGAAGAAGAAGATCAGCCAAGGAGAAAGAGGCCAAGGACCATGGGACTCAGAAGAGCTTTGGAAAAACAAAAAGAGGAAGAGGCTGCCCTTTTCCAATCTTTTCCTCTTACTACCTTATTCACCCAAGAGATAGCAAAAAAATAGAGAATTATGGCTTGAAAGGGTGAATGAACACTTGCAGAAGAAGTTGGAAAAAGCCAATAGAGATTTGGACCTTCAAAGAAGAATGACCAGGCACTATAAGAAACTTAACCAATTTGCCCGACAGAAATTGAAGGCCACACAAGAAAAGCTCAAGGAGGCTCAAAAGAGGCGCCGGGAAAAAAAATGAAGAAAGAAATTTCAAAGCTTCAAATTTTGGCCTCCACTTCTTAGCATGCTTCTGAAAACCCATGAGGGTCATGCTCACCAAAATTGGGCAAAACTCAACAAGTTTTTGTTTTTTGACATTTTTGGGCTTTTTGCCAAAAATCATGGGCATCGCTATTTTTGTTTGAAGCATTCTCAAAGGATGAAAATGGTATCATTGGATGCCATAATTTCAGGGGCATATACTCAGCGAATTTTAGATCAATTGAAGATGATTTCGTCCCCCAAAATGGCGAAAAAGTCACTTTTTCAACACTCTAGCCCGCATATTAGCAAAGGTTATTTTCTGGGTTTTTTCACACAGATAAGATTTTCATAGGCTTCTAGTGATCAGTTTGGGGAAAAAAATCATTTTCAGAAAATAGACATCCAGAGCTTTCCAACGAGCCATCACGGGCCTCATTTCTATATCGGGAAGGCCTCCAAACATTTCCCACAAGATAGGGGATTTTCTGCTGATATATTTCTTAAGTATTTTTGTGAAAAATGCATTTTTATGAAGTGGCTTTTCCTAATGTGCATTTAGAATTTTTTGGCCATTGTTAGTTAGGAAAAGTCAATAAAATTTCCTTTTTTAGCATTTTTAGGATATTTTTATAGATATTTTTTTGCCTTGGGCTTTGCAAAGCCTCAAGGACAAAATCATATATTTTTGATGGGCCAATGAGCTTGCTAGTTGCACTAGGAGGTTTTCCTCATCTTGGCCTATATATTATAAAATAATTCATTGTAAACAAGGCTAAACTTGATTATATAGAGAAATATATGGTTATAAAAGCTTGGAATAAATAATTTTCTCATGCATTGGATAGTTTCTTGAATGTTTTGATGATGAAAGAACACTGATGTTGGATTCCTTGACTTGGTAAAATGGTATAGTGTCCCTCTCTATTATGTTTCTTAGTTTTCATACATATTTCATGTTCTTGCTTGCTATAAGATACTATATAATATATTTGAGACATGCCCTTGGAGGCACCTCAGATTTCCTGTTTCATTATAGCTTTTATGTTTTCTTCCTTCTTAGTCATATCAAAGAAATCTTGATTTCTGTTTGATCATTGAAGAAATTGTTTGCTTGTTTCATTTATGGTTTTATGCATGCTAAGTATGATTCATAGTATGACCTGCTTACTCATGGCTAGTCATAGCTCCACCTCTGAAACCTTTCTTTGAATGTTTTATTGTCCTAGTTGAACCAAAGAGGTCTTGTATCGATCTTGCCCTTTGCCTAAAACTCTGCAATCTTACTTCGAAGTGCCCAATAGCTTGAAATACTATGTCTAGGCATTTCCTCATAGTGGTTTGAGTTATTTGTTTGTCTTAATTGTCTTTCCCCAAAGTCTGATAGAAATTTCCTAAAGTTAGAGAGTCATATATCTCTATGTATTGCTGGAATGTTTATTTCTATGCATTTATTAGTCTGTAGTTACATTTATCATGATTAATGGTTAGCCCTACCATATAAATGTCAGCTATTGAACTATTTATTTTTGAAAGCCTTTGTCCTTCACAAAATTAGTGTCCACCCCGCTTCATTTTACCTTAATATCCATTTTACCTTGATCAGATTGGCCCTTCAACATTCCTTGTATCACCATCTAAGGCTTTTTCGACCTTTTCGACCCCATAGCCCAGCTAATCTGACAATATTTTTATCTATCTTAGTCTTTGATTAGTTCCTCCCTCAAAAACCTAAGAAAAAAACCAAAAAACTACTTAACAACTAGCCTAAAATTATAAATATAAGAATCAAAACACATAGATATCCCTTACACAAATAGAGAGAGCCCTTTCTGTGTCCAGGAAGGCTAGGTCCTTTGGCTCCAAAGATTGGTTTGATGTTACCCTGTCACTTGCCTTGTCAATCAACCAAATCATGGGAACCTAACATGTAGATCCCCTTGAGCTCCACTGTTCTGGACTCCATGCCCCTGATCCCGGGTGGCCTAGACTATGTTCTTGTATTCGCAGGTGGCCTTTCGTGTGACCTAGTTATGTGCCAGCCTCTTTGCCTTTCTCCCATTGTAGATTTTGAATTTTCTGGTGCATAGCCCCAAGCTGCACCTGGATCTATTGTACCTCCAATGCAACATCCTTCATAAGTGTAGCTTCTAGTTTCATGGAAGCTTCCAAGGCTTTATCTTGAGAGTCAAAAGTCTAGTGACCCATAGGTACACGTAGGTGAAGAAGTAGCATGGCGATGAGCCATTTCGTAAGTTGTATGTCATCGTACTGAAATCATCCTTCTCTGATAGCTTTTTTTACTCGTTGATCTGCTTCCCATACAGACTCAGTTTCCCCTTGCTTGAAATATTTTAGTTTTGCTACAACCCAAGAGTTGGATTTAGGTTTCTGAAAATTCTGTTTCAGGGAGTCGTTAATGTTCTGGATAGTTGCACCCCCATTTTTTGAAACATACCCCATACACCATTCCAAAGCCCTCCCATCAATGGCTAAGGATAGCTGTGCGTTTTTCATAGTATCGCTTACCACGCCCTACGCAACACAGACCGACTCTGCCACAAACCAAAACTTCTCCATGTCTTCATTGGCCGTGCCTCTCAAGGTAGGTAATTTCAAGTGTACCGCCATGGTTTCCGAGGGGATTGTCGTAGGTGCGCTTCTCCAGTATTCGCTTGTTAGTACTCGATCCCTTTCTCTGACTTTTGGGGTCCCGACAACGAAACCATTTTTTGGCTTAAGGGGTCCTGCCCCAGGTTCGGTGTGCAAGGTTTGCCAAAAAAACCCTATACTACAAGTCAAAATCTCAGCCGAAGTAGTATGGGTGGGTGCTGGAACCAGGTTTCTACACTTTGATAAAGGATGGGTAAGGCAAGCAGAGCTACACTAGGTCCTGTAATCCCAAATTACCTTGTTCTGTGCAGGGTTAATAGGTATTTTTTCGCATCCATGTGCGCTAGATCTATAGTTATATGATTTTACGAAAATAACACAACATTATATAAATAGAACAAAATAGATCCAAATCTAGAAACACACTTACACAGATCTTCGCAGCTTAAAGACAGAAAAAATACAATACAGAAATTACCAACAATTCACACAATATTACTCATAGATTCAGTTCTTCTATCAATCATTCTTATGTATTCATTCATCAATTGTTCCTTACAATTCCCTTCCCAACCTACGCACACAACAGCAGGGTCTACACACAGCCGGACTTGGATCTCCATGCACACAGCCAGCAAGAGTCCTTTCCCCAAAAACCCAAATAGATAGCTTAAACCATAATTCACATCAATAGCTCATCATTATTGTCCTCTACAATACAAAATTCTCCTCTTTTGATAACAATCTAGATTAGACTTTCCTATGGTTCGTAAACCGTGGTTTTCGGACCCCTAGTTTACCCTTTTACCCATTACAATGCGTTTGGGGCTTTGACCCACCCCAAAACCCCCTAGCTAGACTAAATCTAATAAAAAATATTTCAAATGGACCAGTTTCACAGCTTTTTAGGAGACCATGTTCCAACAATTATCCTACACCCTTTATCGATCATATCATTGAAGACTGCACTAGGAGTGAGATATTTTCCTTCATGGACAGCTTTTCTGGCTATAACCAGATTAACATTCTCCCGACTGATCAACATAAAATTACCTTCATATGTCCTTGGGGTAATTTCTTATACAAGAATCTTCTTTTTGGCTTGAAGAATGCTAGGGCCACATTTCAGCGAACGATGTCGTATGCTTTTCACGATATTAAGCACATCGTTCAGCCTTATCTGGATGATCTCTCGGCTCATTCAACTAAGCGTAAGGACCATCCTAACCATATTTGTCATATTTTTCTTTATTATCACTGCTATAACATCCGGTTAAATGTGCACAAATGCATCTTTTGCATTGATTATGGTCGACTCTTAGGTTTTATCGTGTCCAAAGACAATATTCACCGTCATCCCCTCAAAGTCGAGGCTATTATTAATCTCCCCACTCCATTTTCACTACATGAGCTACAGAGTGTGCAAGGGAAGGCTAATTTTCTACGATGCTTTATACCTAACTATGCTGAATTAGCTAAAGGATTCACGCGATTATTAGAGTAGGGTGTCCTGTTCCTCTGGGATGAGATTTCTCAGAAGTATTTCGACACATTGAAGACGTTGCTCATCAATGCTCCTCTCTTGTAACCTCTGAATTATCATCGCGATTTTTCCCTCTATTTAGCTACCACTTTTAGCACAATTTCCATGGTTCTGGTTCAAGAAGATGATAACGGTGAGGAGCATGTTATTTACTACCTCTCTCGTAACCTTCTCGAAACACGCTATGCCCATGTCCAGAAGTTAATGTTAGATGTGGTTCAAGCAGTGAAAATTTTTTGTCATTATATCCTGTTGTGTATTGTGACTGTTATTTCTGAATGCAACCCCATGACTTAGATATTGTCTCAAAAATTGCTGGGGGGAAAATACTCAAAGTGGATTCTTATCCTCCAAGAGTTCGATTTGGAGTTCACTACTGCCAAGTCGAAGAAGTCACTAGTCGTTGATGATTTGATCTGCTCACATCCTTCTAACTCTTCTCTACCTGGTTCTGAAGAACACATTTTAGATGTTATGGTTTTTCTGATCTCCACCCTCAATCCTTGGTATGGTGATATCATTGTATATCTTCAGATTTCCACTTTCATATCTGATTTGACAAAGGATGATCGCCAATGCATATCGCAACCTTATCGTATAGTCATGGATACATTATACCACATCAAACTAGATTCCATTCTCCGATGGTGTTTGACTCTTGAGGAGGCTGAGAAAGTTCTGAATGATTTCCATAGTGTCGCCTATGGCAGTCAAATGTCCGGTTATGCCACTGCATAGAAGATTCTTCAAAGAATGCATTACTGTTGTCCATAAATGTCATGATTTCTAGATATAACAATGCAAAATGTATGCGCTACCTACAAATCTACACCTTTTCATTACCATTTGTCCCTTTTCGAAGTGGGGCATCGATTTTATGATGTGTAACCCTCACTTGGCTATGGGGCATGCTTATATTATCGTAGTCATTGACTACTTCACCAAATGGGCCGAAGCAATGCCTACACTTTCCGCCGACGGTAAGACAAATGCTTAGTTCATATTCAATCACATCATTTCTAGGTTTGGTGTTCCTCAAGCCATCATTACCAATCATGGTTCCCATTTTCAGAATTATATGTTGGCGGAGTTGACTTCCAAGTTGGGCTTGCATCACGACTGCTCAACGCCATACTATCCTCAGGCCAATGGCCAGGTTGAAGATGTGAACAAAGTTCTAGTCTCTATGGTTCAACATATGAGTGGGATCCACAAATCCAATTGGCATCTCATGTTATTTTCAGCTCTCTGGGCATACAGAACCTCAATTAAGGATGTGACCGGATTCACTCCATTACAGCTTGTTTATGGTCTGGAAGCTACCCTTTCAATTGAGTGTGAAATACCTTGGCTCAAATTAGCTGTTGTATTACTGCCGAACACTTCACCTAAAGAAAAGTGTCTTCTCTACTTAGAGAGGCTGGATGAAACTCATCACTTTGCTTCCTTGGTAATCGAGGCACATAAAAAGTGTGTCAAAGCACATTTTGACTGGCCAGTTTCGCCTCGCTCCTTCATAGAAGGGGGCTTCTTCCTCCAGTATGACCAAGCCCATGATAAGCTGGGGGTAGGAAAATTTCAACCTTTGTGGCATGGGCCTTACATCATTAGATGTGTCTTGAAGAACGAGGCCTATGAGCTCATTGATTATGAAGGTCATCCTTTAGATCAGCCGAGAAATGGGTTGTATCTGAAAAAGTATTATGCATGATTCATTCATGCATATTTTGTGTACATAGGTTTTTTTTCATTTTTGTACATTTTGGCTTGGTCTGTTTTGTGAAAATTTTCTTACTTATTCGGTTGTTGATTATTATGCAGATGTTATTACCCCTTTTGTAAGTTTTGTGGATGGTGCTTCCCATAGTACCCGGAATTTGTCTTCGACCACCTGGGTGATTTATGATCATGCTGGTGAGTTGATAAACCTCCAAGGTATTTGTCTATGAAGAACTACAAACAATTTCATTGAATATTGTGATGTCATTGAACTGTTAACTGAGGCAGTTACCCTCAGCATTAGTGCATTGGTTGTAAATCTAGACTCACAGCTTATTGTTCTTCAACTTAATGGGCATTATTTACTTAGAAACCCTCACATTTTAAGATTGTCTTTACGTGCTCGTTTTCTAGAAAGACATTTTGATTATATCGCATATCAACATATTCCTAGATGAATGAATGCATTAACTGATACAGTGGCTAACATTGTATTAGATAAACATTTGAGTAATCTATAAAATCATCATCACATGAGAGAATTAGATCAAATTGGAATATATATATATATATATATATATATATATATATATATATCGGATGTTTTTCATCAATGTGCACCATAAGTTTCAAAAAAAAAATATTTGTGTTTTTGTTACATCCTGAGACACGATGTCTCTCATCAAAATGCAGAAATAAAAGCCTAGGTGTCTAATCAACATGATGATCATGATAACATGCCACTTTCTAGACAAGCTGCCTCAGAGGGAAGTGAACTTGGTTTGACACCTCTACAGTATGTCTCTGATATGCACGAGGAACATCATCAAATCATGCATATTCTGGAACTCCACAAGAGATTCCCTCTAAGTTGTGCACAATCTCCTCTTCCTCACCTTGAGGGGAAACATAAAAATCGTGAGGTATTCACCTTGCTATCGGAGACATCCCTGCCAGTCTCTCTGGGCCTACATCTGCAAATATATGGATTAATTGTCAGAACATGCATACCAAAAAAATCATAATACTCATAAAAATTAAAAAATGAGTCTTACCAAGTGCTTCATCCCAATCCTCTCCTTCTAGGAGTGGGAGGTCCAGATCAATAATGAAATCAATGCCAGAATAGGGCCAGTCCTCCACGACAATCAACTATTGGTGGAGCCAATCATAGAACTCCGGTCTCCAGGAAATATGTTGACCGCCCCCTGATCTTGGCATAAGAGCTTCCCATTGAGCCATTCGTGGTTCCAATGCTGGTGGTGTTGGAACTATCACCTGCTAATGTTGAAAGATTGGTAATAATTCCAAGATGAATGATACCAAGATAGACCTATAACCAAACTGCTTTAATTTGGTATTCTTGCACTTTGTCATCTGACATTTTATATTGATTGTTACTGCCTTTGCCCAGTTGTAGATGGTCAGTGTCAAGCAGTCTATAGGAAGAAGTAACTGTTTTTTTGCTGCTTCGTGCGGTGCTTGTGATCCCGTAGCATGTGTGATCGTGTGTAGAACTAACTTTAGTGCTAAATCTAGGATGGTCTCGATATCCACCTTCCCACTTTTTGATCCTTTATGTTCCCCCAGACATACCCTGTCAATTACCATTCTCATGTTCTCCACGGTGGGCCAGGTGCCGGTTAATATTGGTGCTAATCCCCTCTTAAAAAATCTTGTTATGAAATAGATATCAGAAACATCAATCTCGAGCTCCTGATCTCGAAGAATGAATTTTTCCTGATCCTCATCCCAAATACTGATCAAGTATTGCAGCAGATCTGGTTGAGCTCTTAGAAATGGTGTCATAAAGAAATTTTTTAGTCCACAGTCTCTGAGAGCTTCCATTCATCTCTCATTCACCATGGAAAGCTCATCTTCTTCGCTATGTTCCCGTTGCTTCCATTCCATCACCATTTTTCCACTCTTTCACCTGCAAACATGTTCATCAGGCCATTATTAGCTAGATCAAAAGCTAATCTTTTTGAAAATTGAGGCTAGTTTACTTGCATTTCAAGTTTTAAAAGGTATTCACAATTGGCGAGACCGTTTGGGAAACAATCACGCTAATGGGCACACCCCAGTTTAAAAAATTGGGCAGTTGGCACGAGTTCATGCCCGAAACCTACGCCGACTGCCATGCCCTAGTTTTCACAATTTCCTCCTCATAAATCCAAACTGAAGGTTGAAGGTAATGAAAGAGGACATAAAATATGGGGAAGGATGACAACTCTTACCTAGAACTGACAGATTCGAGATTGGTCTATCGGATTGCCCACTATCACCACCGCAAAATTTCAATGTCCAATGGGTAACTAATGCTCCACAAGAGGTAAACGAGAAAAGTAATTATTTTTTACCATTTTTGGAATTTTATAACTTTTCAAAACCCTAATTAGGTTTTAATACATGTTTTTCAATTATTACATCATGTTATTTTGAGAAATGGTTTTACCTTTGTTTCTTATGCAGCGACAAGTCTTTAATGTGATAGCAATGAAGCCACGAGTTATATTTTATACTTTTTAGGACTCGATAAAAACACGAAAAAGTCACTACTGGAGTCATCTTTCAACTCTTCTCTAACTCTCTAAAAAAGGAAATATTGTTGAGACTCTTGTCATTTTGAACTTGTTAAATGGCTACGGAACGATATCTATCCAGTATATGTTTACCCCTTTTTCGGGCTGGGATAGATAATTTAAGAAAAAGGAATACCTTAGCCTATCCGACTAAGAGGTTCTCTCAAATATTGTTTTCTACCTTTCTAGATATGAGAAACTACTTATGAAAAGGGACATGATGGATTTTTCTTTTTCATTTCTTTTCAAACTCTCTAAACATCCAAAGATGTCAAGTTCTCCCTCTGTCAGACTCGTTAAACTCTGATGACATCGGACATCGTCGCCATGATGTTAATCAATTTCCTCCTTCCTAGGGCTCGTAAAATGTACTAGGTTTGATTTTTGCCAAGGAAAAATTTACAGCACAAGCATATGATATCCCCTTCAAGCTTGTTTTAAAAAATAATTGGGGTACTCACCAGAAATGATGGGGGAAAATTGAATGAGTTAGTAGTTATGTTGGCAGTATGTCACTGTTGAACATGACACTCATCTGCATTTGTGTTGGGTTGGGGACATATCATTTCGT
Organism: Pinus albicaulis; assembly: GCA_034641835.2. Lineage (NCBI taxonomy): Eukaryota > Viridiplantae > Streptophyta > Pinopsida > Pinales > Pinaceae > Pinus > Pinus albicaulis. The sequence continues at coordinate 437,473,582 of CM076575.1, read as the reverse complement.
CATTTTTTCCTTCATGGGTTTGTGTAATTTGTTTTGACCTCTGATCTAATATTTTCCATGTCATCATGACCTCAGATCCCTTAATGTCAAATACTGCCAAATCCAAAGTCGTGTCACTAATATGTTCAAGAGAATTTTACCTCTGTAGTTTTAAACCTCCCTCTAAGTCTCTGTTTGTCCTGATTCACTTTCATCATATTCCTCTATCTCATGTCGATGATGTGGGAAACATTATAGCCCTCCTTGGACTAGGTCACTTCCTGTCAACTTCAACTCATTATCCAAGAAGTTGATCTAGGGACTCCCTATCAGTACCTTGGAGCCTCCATGCCTCAATGGTAAGTTATTCGCATTCGACGATAGGTCCACATCATTGGCCTTCGATCAAGTGATTCTGTGGGTGTTCGATGCTGGCTCACTGTTAACATTCTGTGGATTGTACCTATTGTACCTTGAGAGACATTGTCATTATTGGTGGTTTCTCTCGTACTTGTTAAAAACTTTCATCATTGGATGGTAATCAAGTGACTTTCTTGCATGTTCAACTTTAGCTCACATATTTGCAGGCTTGAATTTGTACTTTTTCAAGTCTATATCGAGTGCAAGACCCTGGGTTTTGTCTCATAAGATACAGGATGCAAGATATTGTGATTTATCATGACTTTATTACATGACTCATTTGGTTGGATGGTTGCAACCATACCTGAGTCTATTTATTGATCCTTACTACTATATGGTTGTATCCATACCATGGATCTCAGTTTATATGTACTCTATTATGGATCGCTACACCCATACCACATGTTCATGTCTCAGAGATATATGTTGTACTAGTAATTGCAAGTCTTCTCACAACAGTGTTTGGTTCAAACGTGTTCTCGTAAAGAATTTCACCCCTTTCTCTCTCTCAAACCACATTATTTAGGAGGCATCTATTACATAGCATTTTGTCACTGTCCCAGCAATCCCCATCCCACACATTGGAGGCTCATTTTTCTGATCAAAATAAAGTGTCATGCTTTGAAAATACCATCATGACATCCCTTTCCATGAGGACAACATTTATTCTATTGACCATTTCCTGAACAGACCACCAAAAACACCTGTTTTTTCCTTGGCACTGGTAGCCAGTTATGCCCTTGCACTGATGAGGCAGACTAACACTGGCCCTAGTGCCAGTTGGCGCTTTGTCTTAGTTAGTTTCCCATGCCAATATATTTATGGAATTATTTTAAAAAATATGGGTGAATTTTTTTATCATAACAAATTCATGGACGAGTCATAGGTAGTTGTTTGACTGAATAACTGCGGCCTTCCTCCTTTGGCCTCTAGTTTCCACTTTTTGGGGAAACCTCCCATGAGATAAGGCCTCTTTTCCACCTTAGTAGGAATCCCAGCCTCCTCCTCTCCCTCTATAAATACAACCATCTTCCATTGATGTGCTAGCTGGACTGAAGATAATATAGCAGAAACGCTGGAGAGATTTCCATTTTCTTTGCTAGGAAATATAGAAAGGAAGAGTTCCTTATTGAGAGAGCTTGTGCTTGCATCCCGTTTGAATTCCCTGAAATTTTTCAAGATGCGATTCAACTGAACCCCGCTAAAGGAGGCTGCGACGTCAAGGCTTGGTTGTAACTCTTTCTTCTATGAATACATATGTATAACTATTGTCTGGTTCACATGTTGCATTGATTTTTTCTATTGATGTAATATGCTTAATCCTCCTTGACTGGTTAGTAGTTATGAATGAGATTTTTGCTTCGTATGCTACTCTTTTTTCTTTATCTTGTGCAGGTATCCAAGCATTGTAGTGAAAGGATCATAACTTTCCATGACAGGAATCGAGAGGCCACCACTACAACAACGACGAAGATAGAGTTGGACTTAAGGTAGGTGGATATACCTCTCTTATTTCATTCAGTAATTAGGAACCTACACTCTAGTTTTTCCTTTTGTTACTAGACCCACCCTAGGGCTAGAGGGATTGTCTCTGTCCGCAGACAAGACTTACCTTCATAACACTAATTTTAAACAAAATAATGCTACTGACATTTCTTATCATATTCATGAGTGGCATCATCATCGTAGAATGGTTAAGAAATTTTTTCTTGATCAGCTCCTTGCTGAGTGGTTCATTAAGTCCCTGTTACCATCTATAACTAAGGATGTGGCTAAGGGTGGCTTCGTCACTGAAGAGCAGCTCATTGCTCGTGCCCAATATTTAGACTTGATTTATACTGAGTATGGCATGCTCTACAAGAAAATCCATAACACGTTGTGATCTAATTTTATTATTCCTCGTCCATCCAAGGACTCTCATGTCAAAGACAGTATGATCGGTACTGTAAGCACACATCATACTACTTCATCTGATCCTGCACCTTCTTCTGAAATCAATGTCATGTCATTTGATAAAGGAAAAAGTGACAAGCAACCTGGAAGTAAGAAAAAAGGGAAATAAAAGAAAAAGCAAACTTCTAACCCATAGGAAAGATCATCTGATCAATCATCTGGAAATAGGAAACCTCATTATCCATGCATAATCTGTAATGAGGAACACTTTGTTTTGGATTTTCCTCACCATGTTGAAGTCTCAAAAATTGTTAAGACTTCACATGCATTAGCTGTGTTGACAGATCTGTTTCAGAATCTAAACACAAATTTGGTTGCTACAGATCCAACTTTTAGTTCCCAAGTGTTTATGCTATCTGTCACAAAGCCATAAACATATATTTTTGTGTTAACGTGTAATAAATATTATGGTAGTCAGGCCATTGATTTACCTACAACCTCGACCATGGATCCGTCTACAGAATCAATACCACCACTTGTTATTCTTGAATTGACAATCAAGCCATCGAAGGGATTTCTTCATGAATTGACATATAATCCTAGAGCAAGAGCTGCTCAAACTTATAATATAGTTGAATATTTTTCTCAATCCCCTTCAGCTATGTTAGCTCTTGAGGTGTTACAAAATTTTCCCTCGCAAAAATAGGCTTTGTTGTCAGAAATTGGTGGAATTGATCTAACTGATTCTAATCTCGTAGTCTTTAATCATACGGGCTATGTGACACAATTACTAGCAAAATTGGCATTCACCATCTAAGTAAATGTTCTAAATCACCTTGTTCATCATAATATTATTGATGAGGGAGCATCTACGTGTATTATGTCTCTTAATTGTTGGAAGTCACTAGGCTCACCACACCTATATCAATCATCAACAATGTCGAAGGCTTCTGACGGGCGTACATATAAGCCTTGTGGTATTATCAATAACCTGCATATTGAACTAGGGGAAAAAACAGTGAATGTTGACATTGAGGTTATTGACAGACCCCTTGACTAAAATATTTACCTGGAAGGCCATGGGTATATGCTATGACTGCAATTTTTTTCTACATATTTTAGAATGATCACCTTTCCATATAAAGGTGTTATCATAGTCATCAATCATTTGTCCTTCTTTACCTCCAGTTCTGAGGTAACTGGAAGTGTTCTTCTAATTCACACACCCCAACTCGCACTTCAAAACATTGGTGTAGGAATCTTAAAGGATTCCACTCTCATGGGAACCTTTGCATTACCACCTCCTGCGATGTCGACAGAAATTGCAAGTATAAAGACCTGCTACATCATCTCTTCCATTCAATATAGCCTAAGGAAGAGTACGGGTGATTATGAAATTGTTACGTTGGATGAATTTCTACTTCCCAGCCCTATTGAGCTAGCATAGCAATAAATATACCTTTCTTGGGCAGCGAATCCGAAATCATCTTCGTTGGTTGTTTGGGTTGATCTTTCCTTAGATTTTGGTACTCCATCTGATCCTTTTCCTCAAATTTCTTGACAGATGAGAATATTTTGGAAACCTTGATGTCAGAAGGAGAACCATGGGAATATTATCATCATCACTCCAATCTTCCTAATTAAGAAGAAAATAATCTTAGTGAATAGATCTGTTTCTGAATTTGAACACAAATTTGGTTGCTACAGATCAAAATTCTAGTTCCCAAGTGCTTGTGCTATCTGTCACAAAGCCATCAACATTTATTTTGGTGTCAACGGATAATAAATATTACAGTAGTCAGGCCATTGATAAACCTACTACCTCGACCATGAATCCGTCTACGGAATATGTACCACCACCTGCTATTCCTACATTGACAATCAAGCCACCGAAGGGAGTTGTTGATAAATCGACATATAATCCTGGAGCAAGAGCTGCTCAAACTTATAATATAGTTGAATATTTTTCTCAATCCCCTTCATCTATGTCAGCTCTTGAGGTCTTACGAAATTTTCCCTCTTAGAAATAGGCTTTTTTTTCAGCTATTGGTGGAATTGATCCGACTGATTCTAGTCTTGTATTCTTTAATCATATGGGCTATGTGCCACAATTACCAACAGAATTGGCATTCGCCATCCAAGTAAACGTTCTCAATCACCTTTTTCATTGTAATATTATTGATGAGGGAGTATATACGTGTATTATGTCTCCAAACTATTGGAAGTCACTTGGATCGTCGTGCCTATATCAATTATCAACAACGTTGAAGGCTTTCGACAAACGTACATATAAGCCTTGTGGTATCATCAATAACCTGCATATTGAACTAGGGGGGAAAATAGTAAATGTTGACTTTGAGGTCATTGATGGAACCCTCGACTACAATAATTTACTTGGAATACCATGGGTATATGCTATGACTGCAATTTTCTCTACATATTTTAGAATGATCACCTTTCCATATAAAGGTGTTATCACAATCATCAATCAGCTATTCTTCTTTGCCTCTAGTTCCCAGGTAATTGGAAGTGTTTTTTTAATTCACACACCCCAACTCGCACTTCAGAACATTGGTGTAGGACTCTTAAAGGATTCCACTCTCATGGGAACCTTTGCATTACCGCCACCTGCGACGTCGATAGAAATTGCAAGTATAGAGACCTGCTACATGATCTCTTCCATTCCATCTAGCTTAAGGAAGAGTACGTGTGATTATAAATTTTCTACATTGGATTACTTTCTATCACCCATCCCTATTGAACTGGCATAGCAATCAATCTATCTGGCTTGGGCGGTGAATTCGAAATCATCGTCACTGGTTGTTTGGGTTGATCCTTCCTTAGATTTTGGTACTCCATCTAATCCTTTTTCCTCAACTTTCTTGACATATGAGAATATTTTGGAAACCTTGATGTCAGAAGGAGAACCATGGGAAGATTATCATCATCATTCCAATCTTCTTGATTATGAAGAAAATAATATTAGTGAACAATATCACGCATCAATCAATTTTTTTTTCGAATTTGTTTCCTATTAATGCAATCGATTCCGAGCGAAGTTTGTCGAATATTGAAGAAACCATTTCTATTGATATTTCGACCAAAAATAGCATTGTATAAAATATTCATGGTGGAGTGTCTTATTCTCCATCATAACTCAAAACATATCTTTCTCTCGTTCGTGAATTCTGTGATGTATTTGCTTGGTCTTACGAGGAAATTGCAAGCATAGAAACTAGTATCATTGAACACACTATTAATATGTACCATGATTTCAAGTCAGTGCATCAACGCCTACATCCTGTTCATCTAAAGAAGCAACTGCCATTAAAGAAGAAGTTGAAAAACTTTTGCATCCTTGTTTCAGTTACCTTGTTCCACTAACTGAGTGGGCTTCCAACATTGTTCCTGTCATGAAAAAACAAGGAACCATTAGAGTGTGCGTTGATTATCAGGATGTCAATATTGCTTGTCCAAAACACAACTATTCTACTCCATTTATCACCCATATTATTGACAATTTTGCTGGATGTGAAATATTTTCATTCATGGATGGATTTTCCGGCTACAATCAAATCAATATCCGCCTAGAGGATCGATAAACTACCATTTGGTTTAAAGAATGTCAGGGCCACTTTTTAGAGAGAAATGGATTACTCTTTCAATGACATCAAGCACATTGTTCAACCCTATCTAGATGATTTATGCGCGAATTCACGAAATCAGATTGATCACCTGATGCATTTTAGGGCCATATTTTTATGCCGTCGACACTACAAGAAATGCCTCAATCCACATAAATGTGTGTTTTGGGTTGGTGCTGGTCATTTTCTTAGATTCGTCATCTCAAAAGAATGAATTCGAATAGACTCATTGAAGGTCCAGGCCATTATTGATTTTTCTGTGGCATCAAATTTACTTCATATATATAAACTTCAAAGAAAGGCTAACTTCCTAAGGATTTTCATACCCAACTACGCCGAAATGGCTAAAGGATTTACTCGACTCTTGGAAAAGGGGATTCCATTCCATTGGGATCAAGTTGTGCAAGCTTATTTTTATGTTGTCAAGGATGCTCTTGTTCGGGTGTCATTAATGTATCCCCCCAATTATCAAAGTGGTTATTTCTTATATATCGCCATGGATGATACAACCATTGCTATGGTATTGGTCCAGGTAGAAAATAGGATAGAACATCCGATCTATTATTTGAGTCGTAATCTCAATGATAAAAAATTGAATTATTCGTACATAGAAAAGCTTGCCTTGGCAGCTGTTCAAGTTGTCCAAAGATTTCACCACTATATCCTATTCGGGAAGACCATTTTCATTTCAAATTGCAACCCCATGACTTATATCTTATCATGTCAATTTTGCAGGGGAAAATATTCAAAATGGATTCTCATTTTACAGGTATTTGATTTAGAATTCATCAAATCCAAGTCAAATAATTCTTTAGTTTTGGCTGAGATTGTCTTTGACCTTCCCTCTGATAGTACTGATACTACGTCGGAACCATCTATTCTTGACGAGTCTTTATTTCTGATCGGATCATATGATCCTTCTAATGGGGATTTTATCATTTATCTCTAGAACTAGAATTTTCGGCCTGATACCTCTCGCTTTGACCAACGACGTATTTGATACCAAGCCAAATATTATCTAATCTTCGGTGATACACATTATCGTCATGGTGTCGATAAAATTTTAAGAAGGTTTTTCACTCATGAGGAGGCCCAAAAGGTTTTAAATGATTGTCATGTTGGGGCTTATTGTGGACACTTGTATGGATATGATACCATGCAGAATATACTCTACACCGGTTACTTTTGGCCTACCATATTTCGTGACTGCATCCTCGCAGTTAAAATTTGTCATGCGTACCAGATATTTGATTGTCAAATATGCAAATCGCCAGCGCCAATGCATCCTGTTGTCTATGTGGGATCATTTTTGAAATGGGGCATTTAATTTATGACCTGTAACCCTCATTCGTCTAAGGGGCATGGTTATATTATTGTCGCAGTAGACTACTTTAACAAGTGGGCCAAAGCGATGCCTACATTCAACTACACAAGAAAAACAACTGCATTGTTTTTCTTTAGTCATGTCATTACACAGTTTGGGGTCCCACGGGCTATAGTTATAGATCATGGGAAGCATTTTCGCAACCATGTGATGATTGGATTAACTACCAAGTTAGGATTATCACATGACAATTCTACTCCTTATTATCCACAATAAAATGGAGAAGTTGAGGATATCAAAAATATTCTTAAACGTATGCTTCAATGAATGATAAGAGCTTGTAAAAGAAATTGGCGTTTGATCCTATACTCAACCTTGTGGTCGTACTAAACTGTGATGAGAAACGCAACCAGATTTACTCCCTTTCAACTAGTGTATGGTCTGGAAGCTATCTTGCCAATCCAATGTGAAATACCGTCGTTAAAACTCACAATCGACTTGTTACCTAACATCTCAGAAGTAAAAGTGTGTCTTATTAACCTCATCCATCTTGTTGAAACATGTCTTGAATCCAAATAGGCCAACGAAGTGCCTAAGAGATGTATAAAGGCGCAATACGACAAAAATGTCGAGCCTCACATTTTCTTAGAGGGCAACTTGGTCGTTATTTATGATCAAGAAGCTGATGTAATAGGTATAGGGAAATTTGAGCCATCATGGCATGACCCCTATATTGTCAAAAGAGTTCTTGCTAAGGGTGCCTACGTGTTGGTGGATTATGATGGAATTCCATTGACATAGCCCCGAAATGGGTTGTATCTGAAATGTTACTATGTTTAATTATGAGCGTAGTAATTTTTTCCTATTATATTGTATATATATGTTGTTGATTTTCATTCACTGTCTTAGTTTGGTTTTTAGAGTTTTATTAATGTTAGTAATCCACTTTACATATCATCACAAATGTCTAAATATTTGGAACCATTTTTTGTATATGGTGATGGTGCTAGTCATAATACGTAGAATCTATCCACTACAGTGTCGGTTGTTTTCACTCTGAATGGCGAGTTAGTGAGTTTTCAAGGGATTTGTATCAGTAGATCGACAAACAATATTGTTGAGTATAGCGCGTTGGTTGAATTCCTATCTAATTCCATTTAATTTGGTATTAACCACATCATCATAAGGCTAGACTCACAACTTGTGGTATTATAGTTTTTTAGTGTTTATACTGTTAGAAATCCAATACTGCATCGTTTTTTCCTAAGAGTTCGAATTTTGGAAAGATGTTTTTATTTGATTGAATATAAACACATTTCCAAAAACTTGAACATAATGACTGATTATTTAGCTAATCATGTTTTAGACAAACATTTGCAGCGCATGTAAATATACATTCACATAATTGAAAAGGATTACACAATAAACATAGGAAAACACTAAAATGTAATAGATAGATAGTTATAGGTTTTTACAAAAAAATTGTGCCCAAGACACATTGGTCATCTGACCTCAAAATGCATTCAACATGTCAAAAGTAAACTAGTGATGCTCATGGTAACATTCTATAGATCTAGTTATCCTAGGAAGTAACTGCATCCAGCGGTTAGGAAAACCTATAGTGTGGCGCTGCAGTCGCATGGCTAACTCTTTGATTCATCAATCTAGAATCTTGAAGGTAAACCCTTCTCTGTGTTGTCGAAGCTTAGATAGAGTCTCAGCTAGGTCTAAATCCTAAAGGACTAGTCTCTCAAAAATCCTCTTTGCTGGCTCATCCACTCCATGCTTTGGTTCCTCCACCAGTTGAACTTGACCAACATCTGCATTACATTAAAACTTTAGTTTAGTCTTAGAAAAATATCAAAATACAAAAACATTGCATAAACCTTAGAAAAAGAAAAATACATGGTCAAAATATTCTTACCTATTTCACCCCACTAAGCGCTTTCTGGTAAAGCTAAGTCTAGATCTCCTCAGAAATCGATGCCTGCGTATGCATACTCATCGATGGTGATAACCTATCATCTGAACCAGGCGAAGAGTGCAGGCCATTAGTTCTACCCATCTCTGCGTCCTCGGATCTCTAGGATTACACACACCCAGTGTCACATGATGAGGTTGCATGAGTGGAATCTACTCTAAGCAAAATGAAATGAGGATCGAACCATAACTAAAGTTTGTCTTCCTTCCTCCCTTTACCTTGTTCATTTGTTCTTTTATTTGAGAAAGTACAACTTCAGACTAGTTTAAGACTATTGGTTCCATGCACTCTAGCGGATACTGCATATATGATTTATTCGCTACATGTAGTGTAACGGTGCCACCAAGCTTTGCGATCATGAAAATAATGGTTCTTAAAGGAAAATCATGAACGTCATGGATGTTTATTTTCCCATCCTTGCTTGGCTCTACCCCTAGATAGCAATATTGCAAAACATAGTCTCTCACTGTCTCTCCTCTGAGAGCAGATCCTGAGAGGGAATAATCAAGCCCCTCCTCGATAAGCCTGTCAGAAAATATACATCCTCTAGAGTAATAGGAACCACTTTGCTCCTAATGTGAAATGCCTCAATAGCCAAATCCGATGCATGAACTAGGAACTCCAAGAGTTCTATTTCTTGCCTCATCCCTGACAAGCGAAACTACTTTCATAACCCACAATCTCTTAAGGTTCTTACTGTACCTAGATCATTTAGGGAAATCATATTTTTTTATTCATGCTCTCTTTCTCTCTAAGTAATCGCCATTATAGTCTGAATTCCTAAAACATAACCATAACACTCATTGAACTCCTTTTCATGAAAAAGATTAGGAAAATTTTGGGTAAAATGCAAGAATCAGAATGAAAATTTCACCCAACGCAATCTTGAACAAGGTACAGTGCATTTCATATGGATTTGGGCTTCAATTTAGGTTCTCTACAACACAATTTTCGATGCTCAAGGGTGTGTTTCCCTGTTTGAAAAAATAATTTACCCTGAGGGGCCCAAATCCCTAAAAATTTGCAGTGAAATGAAATTAGTTGACTACTGAAAGAAAGAGAGGGTTTATGACACCAACCTAGATCCAAAGGTGATGAAATCTGTCCATAGAATTGATCGCAATCAACAACTAAAGTTCAAGGGAAAAAAAAGGTTCACAGCTCGAAAATGAAAATGGTAACATTCAAATGGTAAAAATGAATAGTAAAACTCTTTTAATTAGTCATTTTATTATTTTAAAATCATATTTATTGCTATGGCTATGGTATTATTCTATTTTTATGATGAAACAGGTATTTTTAATCCATTTGATCTTATTATGAACAAGTTGTAAAATGAACATATTAGTCATGAAGATTTATTTCAAGAATGATTTGAGCACAAAGCATACTTTTATCCTTATTTTTCGAGCTTTGTTGAAGATCAAAAGGAAATGAAGAGCACTTTTATCTCTTTTTCAAGCTTTGATAACAACAAAAAAGGAAACCTTGGAGTCTTATTTTATCTCTTTTCAGACTCCGATAATGTGAAGATATTGCTGAGCACTTGTCTTTTCGAGCTCGTAAAAGTAAATGAATTGATATCTACTAAGTATAAGTTTAACCCTTTTCCAGACTGAGATAGATGATTTACGAAAAAGGAATCCCTTAGTCGAATATGGCTAGCAGGTTCTCTTAGATATTATTTTACACTTTTTTGGATATGAGAGACAACTTTACAAAAAAGTACTTATGGAGTTTTCTTTTTTCCTCTTTTTTGAACTCTCTAAATATGAAAAAGGATCAGGCTTTCACTGTCGTTAGGCTCGTTAAAACATAAAATAGTGATGGGCTTGTCAATTATTGAAAGAATCAAGTTTAATTCATTGAAAGACTTGTTAAATTATTAAATAATGATACATTATTCACTTGAAGGGTTGAATTGTAGATAAACCATATGTTATCCTCCTTAAGCTTGTTAAAAAATAAATAGGTACTGGTCGACAAATGACCAGGGAAAATTTGGGAAAGTGAACATAACGTTTTACGGTAGCAGGTCACTCTCGAACATGACATTTCACTCCATCACCGTGATTGTTTGGGTTGGGTAATATTCTTGACGGTTCATTCATACCTATGGTTCATCATACCTTCACTTTGGTTTTGGGTCAATGTTGCGAACTCATCTCAGTGTTACTAATATGTTCAAGAGAAGTCATCCAGTGAATACTCATCCTTCTGCAATATTCATAAACCTTCATTATCATGACAATCATCCCTGAATATTGCTATATCAAGTCACATTTTGTCTCCAAAATCAATAATTCCCGTTTCGCAATAAAGTGCCTTCTTTTCGACATCAAATAATCATCCAGGGAGTTTACTTAGAAACATCATCTTCCAGTACCATGAGGCTTGTTACAACATCAACAAGATCTTCGCTTCTAGACTTTTGACCGAAAGATTTTCTTTGGCGTTTGATGAAATCATCTATTCATGCCTTATGAAATGTACTGCAGTAACTTGACAACCATTGACATCAATGGTGGTTCTCTCGCATTTGTTAACAACTCACACCATTGGCTGGTAATCAAAGGATGTCTTTTAATGTTCAACTACAAATCATATATTCACATTGCTAGAATTTTACCTGAACGATCAAGTGAATGAGATAAGAAGACCCCAGATCTAGTTTCAGCCATCCAGGCTATGATTTAAGGATTTTTGTACACATCATTTGTACGATGACCTTACATACAGATTGTCATATGAACATGGGCCTATATCTATAGGCATGTCTATATTGGGGAACATTCCAATGTAGATGACTTTCTCCACTGTGTACATGTTATTAGATATTTTATGTGCTGAGCACGGGAATGCGTTTCCTCCACAGTTCATGATCAAGAGGATATATCATATTAGATTAAAAATCTTTCGGGAAATCACATGAGAATTTTAGGACGACACGTTTTGAACTACCAGCTGTAGTTCATCATCAGGATGGTAGTTCGAAACGTGTCGTCCTAAAATTCTCATGTGATTTCCCGAAAGATTTTTAATCTAATATGTTATGGATCACAGAAGCTTGCACTCTCAAGGATATATCATGATGTAATGAATTGTAATATTGATGCAGGTTGCCACTCTGCTTCAGTTCCAGCCCATCAAAGTGTAAACCATCTCATTCAAAAAATATTGCTATTATTATTCTGACTTCATGCTTTAGGGGGAAATCTATTATAGGTTAATTTGGGAGCCATTCCCAATGACCTGGTTAAACATGACATCATCCTTAGAACCAATGAAATAGGGTCTATCATCCCCTATCATTTCAGTTGTAGCATGCCCTAAGACAAAGAACTAGAACAAATCATCCATGACTTCCATTGCAAGGTTTCCAAGATTTGAAGTACATGTTATATCACCTATGATTTGACCAACGCAACCTCTCAAGGGACTAACTACTTTGCATATGCAGTTACCTCCATTAGAGGGTGCTCTGCAAAGCACTTCCCGACATTCAAGAGTGCGTTGGTCATTTCGGAGCGAAATTATCATTGTTCCAAAATATCCACATGGCCAATGCCTTATAGAAGAGTCCATATGTGTCAAAATTTGAATCCATGTGTCCATTAAACACATCTGAGCTTTGGAACATGTCTTTCCTATTATTAGAAAGTCATTGATTGTGAAACTACCTTCAGCTGGTCTATAAATTAAGCACAGATCCTAGTGCTTGAAAAGGAATAAATTTGGTGGGGAAATGTTGTTGAATTTTCAATTGAGTGTTTGATTTCAGTGATATGCTGCTAGAGATATGTTCATTGTGATGAGGCTGGGATAATGCTGGAGTTGGTGACATCAAATCAATCACTTGTTGTAACCTCCCCCTTCTATCCATTAATAAAGGGTGTTACTCGTTTTCGCACATATGTATCTGAATAGGCTTCTATCTTTCATATTATGGTTTCTTAGCTGATGTAAATGTTTCATGTTTCATTGATTTAACTGATTAAGGTAAATAGTCATCTATATATTGAAATCTCTTTTTTGTTTAGTGTTTATACTTGCAGGAACTAGTTTGGTGATCAAGGTTGGATTGGAAGCTACCTCAAGAGGGACAAAAGGAGAATAGGAAGTGCTTGGACTCCAAGTAAGTTTCTCCATATTTATGTGTGTCTATTTACTCTTAGGAAAATTTTCTGCAAAGTCTTTGATCTCTTGTTCTAAATTCATAACACCACATTTAGGGAATGTGTTTTATCAGTAATTCATAATTCCGCATAACACATAGGTCAACTAAAAAAATATTGGGAGAAATATATAATTGCAATCAACAAAGCAATGTTTTTCAGATCACAGGAAGGTGATCATATAACGTGATATGGATTATTCCATAAAGGTTCTATCTCAGTTGCGGACACTTATCAGTACATACTATGCAACTGATTAGCACTACAACACAAGAGTTGGTTCTGGAAATTTTGGAAACTGCACATCCCTTAGAAAATAATCTCATATACTTGGCTGGTTTGGAAAGAAAAAATGTTGACATGGGAAAATTTTAAAAAGAGAGGCACACATGGACCAGGATGGTGCACTCTATGTAAGCTTTCTGCTGAGATGAATCTGCACCTTCTCCCAGAGTTCCTAATTTTTTCTTAGTATGGTTCCAGATCTCTAAATTCTTAAATTACCCCCTTAATAATCACATCTCTATTGAACCATGCTTTCTTTGGTGGAGTGGGATAAGTTTACAGTAGTAATATATTCTTTTTTTTTTGTATTCTAGAAAATTTGGAGAGCTAGGAATGCTATTATATTTGAAAATATGCCACTTAACACACAAGGAATAGTCTCCAACAATGTGACATGGATGGATACTCAGGAGAAAAAATTCTTAACTTTAAAGAAAATCTGCCCAACATCTCTTTCCCAGCAGGCTATTTCAACAGTGCAACAAAAGCATGTGCATGTGGATGTGAAGCAAGGATGATATTAAGCCACAAAAGACATTGCAAGATTTTCTAGTCCAATGGAAATGGTACAAACATGAGAGAATTTTTTTTAGCTTTGTGGGGACTTATGTGGTTTTCAAAACACATAAATATGAATATTATTAACATATACAGGGATTCTAAGGCTCTCATTGATGGTATGATTTGAACTTCTACCATTTTCCCTCCATTCCTTGAGGGTTGGATAAAACATTTAAAACATTTAAAGGAATTCTTTGAGGACATTTACTTCTAGTAGATTCCCAGAGAAAAAAATATGTTTTTTTATTTTTTTTCAAATAAGGGGCTCACTGAAACTATAGGTCGATACACTACCACTTCCTGGAGAACAATACTCTAAGTGCGAAAGGAAACTTATTGCTCCCATGTAATTTCTATGGTCTCTTTTACTTTTTTATACTTTTTATTATTATGCTAATTATCTTGGACCTCATATGATCTCAATACTATATAAATTTTGGATACTCCTATATGATGCATATCACTTGGCTATGGGGTTTGTTTACTCCATGTATACTGCTTATTCCCACTCATGATTTTAGACTAGGGTGTTTACCCATACTTTCGAGGATCTGGAACTACTTGACGTCTTAAAATTATGAATATTGTATTGGTACACAATATAAACCAATTTTTTTTTTTCCGAGAAAAAAAATGCAATAATCCTAAGTCGTTAATGGTAATGAAAAAGTAAAATTAATAATAATTCATTATTATTTTCAGTATATATATAATGATTATTATTATTATAATTTATAATTATTATATAAATTAGGTTTTAGGAGGATTGATGTCAGGGAAAGTGTCTAAATTCTAGAAAGAGTTTAGAATGTTAGGTTTTTAGGAAGTTTAGGTTGAGTTGGTGTTTTTGATTATGTGACCTTTTTAGGTAGTGCCAAGTTTTAAGTTGAGGTGTTAGTTGTTTGGTTGATTAGTTAAGTGGACCAATAAAAAATCGTAAATATTGTAGAGTTAGAAATCTGGTAGTTTTAGTATCCTTGAGAGATATCCCATTTTGACTATTTTGTTGAGATGTTTTCCCTAGCCAATAATATTGTATAGAAGTGTGTATAGGATACAAGGAGAATCTCCTAATTCCTTTTGAGGAACAACTCAGACAAGAAGTTAGTAAGAATTCATGTATATATTCTTTTATTAAGGAATGATCATGAGTTTTGAATCTCCTATGTGTACTTGTGTTTGATTTATTCACGTAATATCTCTATATATATGATTCTAATAATTTGTAACTTATTTGGAGAGTCATTAAATCATCTTCACATTGTATATTTTGAAAATAAATTTAAAGGGACAAGTTGTGTGTTTGTTGTGTGTTTGTGGGTTCTCATGCAACCCCTACATATAGAATTTATCTAACAAAAAAAGGTGAGATCAACAAAAGACTTACATAGTTAACTTTTTATGATTTTTGTGTTCTTTATGTGAAGGGGAATAAATTCCATTCTATTGAAACTTCATTCTGCTATGTGTATGACTATGGTATCAAGTCGGAAGTAAAGGGACCACGTAACTCTTGGGAAGGAATGTAGTGTCAAGAAGTCGTGATATCTCGAAGGAGTGGCATGTGATAAGAAGATGAATCATGGTGAGGCTAGGGAACATATATATCTCATTTTCATTGCATTGGAGGGAAGCATAATGGTGACAACTCGCTCAGAAGCAAATTTTTTGTGGAAAATGCACGGGTTGGAAGGTTTGTATTTCGACGGACTCTGGGAATGCTCAAATTGAGGCCCCTGCTAGTTAGTCTACTATAGTTGGTAGTTAACTTTGCAAGCACTTGCATTTCTATAAGAAACTAAAATACCACCAACCCATGTGTGGGACCAACTCACTAAAATCAAATTTCGGACAGTCACACTCAACCTCCTTTGGGGTAGTCTCGCTAAGGTGTAGTCGGTGTAATTTTATTTTGGTGGAGCCAGGATTGCGCTAATAAAATCATAAGGAAGAGAAGGTTTGACATAGGACCTCAAATCAGTTCTAACACCCACCGTGCTTATGATGATAACTATATAATCTCTAGTTTCATTTTTATACACAAGGGTTTTTTTTTTATAGAAAACATAAAGGAGATGATGACTAGGCTTAAGTGTAAATTTCACCAACGAAGAAAGGAGAGTTTTTATTCAATAAAATAAAAATTTTATATATCATTTGGAGAAGGAATAAATAGGCACAAACATGCACACTTGAGGGGTTAGGTGAAGGTCCTTCAATTAATTTAAATATGTAAGAAATACCATAAAAAAGTGACAATAAAGTTGAGATATAGGATATTAAAGAGAACATAAGGTTTTTTCTTTGAAGGAAATAGATTTAGTTACTTATTGGAGTCAAGAGAAAGGTAATAAATTTTTTTGATTTTTAACCGACAATATATTAAGTTTTATTAAAGCAATATTGAAATAAAAAATTAAACTAAGGATTTGAGGTTGGATAAAATAACCCCAACAATAAGTATAAATTACAGAAGGAGAAGGAATGGACTGAGAGAGTGGAGAGTTTCATGGTAGATAATACTTATAAAATTTCAATCGAAGGAGAAATAGAAACACAAATAATTGAAGAACAATTATCGAAACAGAATAGAAGGGATTTGTGAGAAGAGAACATACGAGTAGAGGAAAATATTTCAGTATTAAGAGGGTAAATATGGCCTTTCAATTTTATTTGATAAGAAATTGGTAGTAACAATTAGAATTAACTATGATAATATTTTAGGATAGAACCTTTAGTGTTGTCCAAGATTGTGGTAGAAAGAATATGCAGCAAAAGGACTCAATCTCAAGTATTATAGTTGAGGTTAGAAAGGAGAGAAGGTGGCAAAGGGAGTCCTCAAGGAGAAGAGAATGAGAGAAGTTCTGATGAGGTGAAGAGAATGTGAAATATGTATAGAGGAGAAAATAGGTCTCAAGAGGAGAGAAGAAACAGTGACACCAATAGCAAATTGAAGGTGAGGTGTTCAGGTAACAAGTAAGTTGAGGCTTCTTAGAAGGCTATGTTGTAGCTCACGATGAGCATGGAGGAACTCATTTAGATAATGAAGGAGGTGACCATTTCAAGTAATGATGAAGGTTTGAGTAAAATCCATAATATAGGGGATAAGGATGCCAAGGGAAATGACACGAGGAGGAAATTCATTAGGGAGGTGTTTGATAAGGATATGGTTGATTAAAGACAAGAATAAATCACATAATTAAGCTTCTAAAAGAGTGTGAATAAATTCAGACACAGATGTGGGACATGAGGAAGAAGGTCAGAGTACCTGTTGGACTGAAGGATTTTAAGAAGAAATCCCCAAAATCTATAGAGTTGGCGAAAAGAAGAATGAGGCCTTTGATAAAATCCAAAATAGAGGAAGAAGGTTATTAGGATAATTTTGAGGTCTAAGATGCGTCTCTTAAAAAAATTATAAAATAACAGTGGAACTAATAAATAAGACTAGATTACATCATCAAATTTTAGAAGGAAAAAAGAAAAACTAAGTTTTCAGCTTACCTTCCTATGGGTTTACTAAAATTTTGAGTGGGAACACTCATTGGATGTAGAATTGTATTCCTCATCCAAGGAGTACCAATGTTTCATACTTGTGATGGACCCTAATACATGAAAAATGAGAAATACATGAAAAACATGATTGCAACCTTGTTGTTTCATGTATTTCTCACTTTTCGTGTAGGAAGGTCCATCGAAAGTATGAAACATGGCTACTCCTTGGATGAAGGAATAAATTTTTCATCCAACGAGTACTATCACTCGAAATTCGAGTAAAACCTATAAAAGTTAAAAAAAATAGTTTTATTATTTTATTAGTTTTTAATCTTTTTACTTTTTCACTGCAAAAATGGTGAATCATCCTCCATGGTTGACATCATCATATCGAATCCTACAGGTTGTTATAAAGTTTAATTTGGTTGTACATTTTTCTTATTAGGCCCAATTTAGACCTCAAAAATTATCTAATGAGTAGCTAAGCCTAAGGAAGGAGAATTTCATTACCAAAAACTAGGAGTACCACTCCTTGAAGATAAAGAGAGGATACTGGTGGAGAGTCTGCTGCACTATGAGAAGAGTCCAAAATAGTAGAAGGAGTTGTTTTTAGAGTAGGATACTAAAGAGCTTTTGGTTTTTTAAAGTAATAAATTGTGTGTGGATGTAGGCCTTGGAGGTAAGAAAAGATGAAAACCATTAAAGGTTTTCATAATCAAGTAAGGTAAGGTTAATTTTTCTCTGAGAGACTAAGACAAAAATGAACAATCAGCCAGTGAAAGGAAGAGAAACAAACCAGAGGTTGTAAATGAGAATTACATTCCATGTCAACCTACAAAAAATCAAAATATAGTGTATTTATGTTTGGAAAAAATCTCTTGTTAAATGATTATAAAGGTGCATTGACAGGTGGATAATTTGGATAGGTTGTCCTAGAGGAGGAACGATTGAGATGGATTTAAAAAAGTAGGAGAATGAGGTAAATATGTCCTCTAAAACCAATTACGAGTTGTGACATAAAACAAAATAAATTTTGGTTTCAAATAGAATGAAGTTGAATAAGGAGAGTGTAAAATTTTATTTAATAAGAAACTAAGTATTGTGACCAATAAATTAAATGGAGATCATATGAGCTAGCTTTCAAATTTGTAGAGAATGAGCAACCCTTTGAAGTTTTCATAAGAATTGTGGGTAAAGAAAAGGACCAGACAATTGCTACAGAGGAAAGGGACCATGCACCTTTGTCTCATCAAAGCCATAAGCATGGAAAGATTGCTTAAAATGAGGATGAGAATAAGAAGAAAGCTAGAACGAGAAGTGAATATAGGAAGGAAAATTGCGATGATATATACAATGAAGAGGAAGGGAAACACACAACTATTTTTCTATCACAATACGGAAAGGACTTCAAATTTATAAAGGATTGGTTGGAAAATCCTATGATTAAAGAATAATTTGTGAATACTTCAACTAAGGAAATAGTAGAGGCTATAGTGTTTAAGGAATCAAAATATTTGCATGGTAAACTGATTGTTGAGAGGATAATTACAAAAGAAGGGGAATATCAGTAGATATTGTCACAAGAAGAAGAGGATTAGAGGCCTCATACTATTGTGTTTCATGAAAAATTATTTCATTTTCAAGAAAAGAATATGGGGCCAAAACTTGTTCTAGAAAACGACTATTATTTTGCAATGGTATACATTGTTGGGCCAAAATAGGAAGAAATATTTTTATTAAAAATTTGTTCAAAATATGGAAGATGGAAATATACTATGCACAAATTATCCATGGGAAGGTCTATCAAATTTTTACAATAAAGTGGAGAATGAAGCCATTTATTCATTAGGGACATTCATGAGGGAGACTAGTGAACAAAATTTGAGACAAGAAAGAAAAAACTATATGTAGTAGCAAGAAAGAGGAGTGAACATGGAATTTGAGGAAAGTGTCAACAACAATGTAAAATCATAAAGGGAATAAAAAACAACAACAAGGTGCAGTAGAGTATGTAAAAGCAAGTCAGTTAATGTAGAATCAAACTTAAGCAAGTCAGTTAATGTAGAATCAAACTTAGGATCCTGGTAAACTGAAGTTAAGATTGGAATAGTTGCATTCAGGCATATGGATAGCAACAACACTTTGTTTGGGATCTTGGAGGACTCAACACATTTTACCAAGATGTAAAATTTTTTTCCAGATGTAGGAGCATCAAATATGGGGATACTATTTTTTTTTAGGACCATAGGGGTCGTGTAAATTCTAAAATAGATTTTATTTACCTGAATTCTATTTTTGTATAAATTAGGAATTACGAAGATTGGTGTAACTCCAAGTGTCTAAAATATAGAAAGAGATTATAATATTAGGCTGTTAGGATATTTATGATGAGTTGGTGTTTTGGCTAATAGGAGCTTTGCAAATAGTTCCAAATGTTAAGCTAAATTTTCCTTTGTTTTGGTGAGTGGACAAGTGGGACTTCGCTAATGTAACAAGTGTAGAGTTACAAAATTGGTAGCTTTAGAATGCTGGATAGATTTCCCATTTTCATAGTTATCTTGATTTGTTTTCCCAATCAAATACTATTGTATAGAAATTGATGTAAAATAGTGGGGAGAAGCTCCCTATCCATTACTAGAAGAAATTGATGAGGTGGTGAGTAGACCTTCATGTACAAATTTTCTAATTAAAGAATGATTTATGAATTTGGAATCTCCCCGGCACCTGTGTGTAATTTCTCTACCTAGTCTCTTTATGCATATGATTTTGCTAATTTGGAACTCAGTAGGAGAGCTATTGAATCATCTCGGAATTATATAATGTTGAACGGAATATAAAGGGAGCAGATGTGCATTTGTAGGTTCTTATGAAACCTAGGAATACAATAGATATCTAAATAACAAAGCAAGATCGACCAAGGACTTCTGCAATAATCATTTTATGAGTTTTTGGTTGACTCTATGAAGGGAAATGGAGTCAACACTACTGAAACTGTGAAGGGAAATGGAGTCCAGGCTACTAAAACTACATCATTCTATGCATATGACTAATGGTGTCCACTAGGAATTAAAGGGACCACGTAACTCTCCAGATGGATTGTGGTGTCAATAGGTGGATAGATCTCGAAGAAGTGCTGTGTGACAAGGCGAATCACAATGAGGCGCGGGAATCTCCATATTTATTTTTCATTTCATCTCAGAGAAGAATAATAACGGTAAGGAAATGTGTTGGGAAAGCATGCATAATTCAAGTCTCCAATTCGTGGAACTCTCAGAAGACTCAAATCAAGAGCCTCTCCCCTCATACTTAGCCTATAATAGGAAGTAGTAGGCTTTGTGAGCACCCGGGTTTATATAAGAAAATAAAATACCATCAGGAGAAGGAATAAATTGGCGCAAGAACATGGACCTTAAGAAGTTAGAGTAGGTTATTGAAAGACAATCGAGAATCCATAATTAGTGAGAGTTGGTTCAGGACATCTTAGGATAGGAATTAGTTTCTATTTCTTAGGGTGTGGTTCTAACTTCCTTACATCTATGTATGCTATATAATGCTGGAGTTGTATTGAGAATGTAGAGCATTTTGCAGAGCCAAACTCTCCTGGTTCACACTCTCTTTCGTAGAGCTCACCAGTGAGTTTTCTATTTATTAATTCAAACAACATATGCTGTCATGGTATTATACCTTCACGTCGAAGTTGAGTGGACCTATGCTGTGTGTAGGGATCTAAGGAGGTGAGGATCCTTGGAGGAGCATTAATGTTGGGTGAAGTGATCTACGAGTTGGAGATTTGGCTACGATGTTCGGCATTAATTACAACATCCATAAATTATTCTTTCTGGAGGCCAAGTAGAGGCCAACTGATGCATATGATATGCTTTCATATGCGATAAGTATCGAATTTAATAAGCAATGTTGCGGGAGGATATATGAAGACGTTGGTGGGATTCAAGGCCGGGATTATCGGTGAACACAACCTATTTAGGGTGAACGATGCCTTCATTGGATCGTTACACCAAGTTCTATGGAACGTATGTATGTGAGGATTGGATCGTATCCAACATTTCTCATGCTATCTGTGCTCACAACGGTTGATGGATCTCGTGAATTTTGGAGGAGTAATTGTTCGCTGCAATAGATTGGTGGTGGCTCCGCCTGATGCTCCCCTAAGAAAATATGTAAGCATTTTTAGAGAATTTTAGCATGTTGGATCATGCTTTGTTGCTGCGTTCAAAGGAGAAGAGTCGTGTTTGCTTGAGTAAGAAGCAAAAATTCAATCGACAGGTTTTGGAGCTTGCACCAGCAAGTTGCTTGGTGATTACTAATAAAGTTTTTTTTCTCTAATTCGGCATAAGAAATTCTTGCTCTAGTGTAAATTTTTTTGTTCTCTCAGTTGTTGTTATTGTTTCAATTTCTGCCTTAAAGAAGTCAAAACTAAATTCCTGTATTCAGTGCATAACAGAAATTATTTTGTGTTGCTACTCTTCTTCCATGCGTTAACCAAGAAACAGAAATCCGAATGGATGCTAGAGTGTTGCTTGTCCTTGTAACCAAGGCAGCTGAGTGGCTCCACCATGGACTTGAAAATGACCAAGGCATGATGGCCTAGAAAAGGATTGAATGACCAATCATGCACATTCCATAAGATTTGAACATGAACCACGTCTACATAGATTGTACCATTGAACCTAAATTTCCACAGCAAATCTTTCACTTCCACCGCAATCTCCTTACCAACGCTAATAACTAGTGTCGGATCACCATATCATTTTATTTGGCACTAAATTGATACCCCAACTGCAAATAATCAAGTTCAGGTTACATTGGTGTTTTTTGCTTCAGATTTGGTTGTGTGGAAAATTAGCCATAGTTTTCTTCACATGGTTCTACAGTTGAAGAGCTACCAAAAAGAGAAGTTCCCTCCTTTTTGGTAATGCAGTTATTGGAGCTCATGAGAGGACTTAGGTGAGTCAGAAAGAAATTTGGAAGCAAGACAAAGCTGGAATTTTCCAATATGACTGCACTCAGACATATTTGAGCCTGATGATATTTTCCTCATGAGGCTTGGTGGTTTTATTAATGATCACGATTATTGAGAGATACAATATGTTCTGCAAGAATGTGAAATTGAATACACATGAGTTGTTCTTCACGAAGTATGTAAAGAAGAACATATTGTCAAAGATCAAGAAGACCCAGTAGTTGTTCTTGAGGAAGGAAGTAAAGAGGAATATATTGTTCAATATCAATTGGAAAAACCACATGAAGCTAATTGCAAAGACTTTTCAGAAGAACACAAAGCTAAAAGTTCAGATACAACAATCGAGTCGAGTCCTTCAAAGGAAATTCAAAACAGCTTGGAAGCCACACCAATTTCGTGGTAGATATAGGGAAAATTCCTTTATAACTAGTATTATGGGTGTTGTTAAACCTGCTAATTATAGAGAAGCAAATCAATGTATTGAATGGAAAGAAGCTATGGAACAAAAATATGAATCTATTCTAAAAAAAAACACTTTGGAGCTCGTTGAACTACCCAAAGGGAAACAAACCATAGGTTGTAAATGGTTGTATAAACCTAAGATTAATGCAGATGGAATCATAGATAAATTGAAATATAGACTGGTAGAAAAGGGGTATTCACAAAAATAAGGTATTGATTATGAGGAAACCTTCGCCCATGTAGCTAAACTAAACACTATCAGAATGATAATTTCTTTAGCTACTAGAAAACATTGGGTGATTCACGAACTAGATGTAAAGAATTCATTTTTAAATGGGGGGTTGAAAGAGGAGGTTTAATTAGAGAAACCTGAGGGGTTTGTCCAGAAAGGGAAAGAAAATTTAGTTTGTAGATTAAAGAAAGCTTTACATGGATGGAAACAAGCACCCAGGTCATGGTATGAAAAATAGATTAATTTTTTCTACAACATAGTTACAATAGAAGTAAAAACAACCCTAATATATATACTGTGAAAGGTGAAAATGGGTGTATAATGTTGATTTCTTTGTATGTAGATGATCTAATTATTACAGGTGATGATGTTGATATAATCAAAGAAATCAAGAAAAAAAATTCACAAATGTTAGTAATGAAAGACCTTGGTGAGCTAAGATATTGTTTGGGTCTTGAGATTTGGAGAGATTCGGGAAAAGATTTTCTATCCTAGGGTAAGTATGTCAAAGGTATACTAGAAAGATTCAGGATGGATCAATGTAAGGTTGTAGCAATACCATTACAACAGAACATTAAACTTCAGTGTGAGGATGGATCTAAAGAGGCATATGCGACACTTTATCAACAACTAGTTGGGAGTCTAATCTACTTAACCACTACTAGACCAGATTTGGCTTATGCAGTTAGTGTTATAAGTCACTTTATGTCCAAACCACTTGAAATTCATTGAATTGCAGCAAAAGACGTTCTAATGTATCTACAGGGAACTGTAGATTACAATATTATTTATATTGATTCTTTTGATGTTAGATTGACAGGGTTTAGAGATTCCGACTGGGCTAGAAATGTAGATGACCGAATATCCATAACAAGTTACTCATTTAGCATTGGATCTAGGGTGATTACATGGATTATTAAGAAACATAACACAATTTCCTTGTCGTCAGTGGAAGCAGAGTATCAAGCTATGTGTGCAACAACATGTGAGGCAGTTTGGTTGTGGAGAATTCTCTAGGATGTTGGGGAAGAACAAAAATATGCAACAATTATTAGATGCGACAAGCAGAGCTCAATCAAACTTTCTAATAATCTGGTGTTTCACAAGAACACTAAACACATTAATACACAATTCCACTTTGTCCGAGAGAAATTTCAATCTAAAGAAATCCATATTCTATATTGTAAAACATGTGATAATGTTGTTGATATTTTCATTAAGCCTCTTGGAAGAATTAAGCTTGAAATTTCTAGGGATATGTTAGGCATATTTGTGAACACCTTCTCCATTAAGGGGGAGTGTTAAAGGATAATGGAGAATCCTTAATTAGTGAGAGTTGATTCATGACACCTTAGGATACAAATTAGTTTCTACTTCTTATGGTATGGTTCTAAATTCCCTACATCTATGTATGCTATATAATGGTTGAGTTGTATTGAGAATGTAGAGTGTTTTGTAGAGCCAGACTCTCCTAGTTAACACTCTCTTTCGTAGAGCTCACCAGTGAGTTTTCTATTTATTAATTCAAACATCATATTTTATCATAGGTGATTTAATTGAGTTTATTTGGAAAAAGAGTAGAGGAAAAAACTACTTTTATTTTATAATTCATATATTTTAGCAAAGATAAAACATATAAAAATAATTATTATATAAGTTAAACATATATATATTTAAAAAAAAAACAACATGATTCTTAACCACTAAGATTCGTTCACATTTTATTATGGAAATTCTTAATTTATAAATAATATCTTTTATAATATCATGGACCAATATCATGGCTTATCTATACCACATATCCAAAAAACCATAACTCATTTCATATGAGAACAATAACATAATTTTAAGTAATCAATTTGATTAAAAAATAGTTAATGCATAATTATTTTCATGATAAATC
The DNA here is from genome assembly GCA_034641835.2 of Pinus albicaulis. Taxonomy (NCBI): domain Eukaryota; kingdom Viridiplantae; phylum Streptophyta; class Pinopsida; order Pinales; family Pinaceae; genus Pinus; species Pinus albicaulis. The sequence goes on along the minus strand of CM076575.1, from coordinate 437,448,250 downwards.
TAAACCTTTCACTTATAAGTACTACTAAGAATATTTTAAAGTATTATGTAAAAATTAAATCTCTACAATCCACATAATAAATATTAAAAATTAAATTAAAATCTCCAATACATTCTTTCAAAATAAACATCCCCGATAAACATCCCTATAAATAAAGATCATAACAAAAATAATCAAACTACATAAAAATATAATCACAAAATTCTGCTTACAACTACATATTACAATAAAATATAAACTACTTATTCCATTAAAATATAAATTGTATTAATTTATTCTACTCCTATAATAATGTATTAATATCATTAGAATATATTATATCCTTTTAGGTAGAAGAAGGTTACTAAGTGAAGTATCTAGCAAATTGTATGAATTATCTAACAAAAAAATGTGAGATCAACAAAAGACTTACATAAATAACTTTTTATGATTTTTGTGTTGTTTATGTGAAGGGGAATAAAGTGATTTCTATTGAAACTTCATCATGCTATGTGTATGCCTATGGTATCCAGTAGGAAGTAAAAAGACCATGTAACTCTTGGGAACGAATGTGGTGTCAAGAAATCACAATATCTCAAAGGGATGGCATGTGATAAGAAGGTGAATCATGACGAGACTATGGAATATATATATCTAATTTTCGTTGCATCTGAGGGAAGAATAATGGTGACAGCTGGCTCAAAAGAAATGTTTTTGGGGAAAATACAAGGGTTTGAAGGTTTTCATTTCGAGGGACTCTAGGAATACTCAAATTCAGGCCCCTGCTAGTTAGTCTGTTGTAGTTGGTAGTTAACGTTGCAAGCACCTGTATTTCTAGAAGAAATTAAAATACCACTGACCCAAGTGTGGGACCAACTCATTAAAATCAAATATAGGACAGTCACACTAAACCTCCATTGGGGTAGTCTCGCTGAGTTCTGGTAGGTGTAATTATATTTTGGTGGAGTCAGGATTTCCGTAAGAAAATCATATGGAAGATAAGGTCTGACCTCAGAACTCAAGTCAGGGCTAACACCCACCTTGATTATGATGATAACTGTATAATATCTAGTTTCACTTTTATAAACAAGGGTTTTTTTTCATAGAAAACATAAAGGAGATGATGACTAGGCTTAAGTGTAAATTGCACCAGCGAAAAAAGGAGGGTTTTGATTCAATAAAATAAAAAATCGATATATCACTTGGAGAAGTAATAAATAAGCACAAAAATGTGCACGTGACGGGTTAGAGTGAAGTTAATTCAATTAATTTGAATATGGAAGAAAGAACATCAAAACCATGACGTAGGTTGCATAAAGTGCTATCATAGCCATAGTAAAGTGACAACAAATTTGAGGTATAGGATATTAGAGAGAGCACAAGATTTTCCCTTTGAGGGAGATAGATTTAGTTACTTATTTGAGTCGAGGGAAAGGTAATATTTTTTTTGGTTTTTAACCGACAATATATTAAGTGTTACGAAAGCAAGATTGAAATAACAAATTAAACTAAGGATTTGAGGTGGGATAAAATAACCCCAAAAATAAGTAGAAATTATAGAAGGAGAAGGAATGGACGGAGAGAGTGGAGAGTTTCATGGTAGAGAATACTTATAAAATTGCAATCGAAAGAGAAATAGAAACACAAATAATTGAAGAACAATTATCAAAATAGACCATCACGTATTTGTGAGAAGAGAACTTTAGACAAGAGGAGAATATTTCAATATTAAGAAGGTAAATATGGTCTTTCAGTTTTATTTGATAAGAAATTGGTAGTGACAATTAGAATTAACTATGATAATGTTTTAGGATAGAACCTTTATGGTTGTGTAAGATTGTGGTAGAAAGACTTTGGAGGAAAAGGATTTAGTCTCAATAATTCTAGTGGAGGTTAGAAAGGAGAGAAGGTGGAAAAGGGAGTCCTCAAGGTGAATAGAATGAGAGAAGTTCTCATGATGTGACGAGAATGTGAAATATCTAGAGAGGAGAAAATAGTTCTCAAGAGGTTCTAGAGGAGAGAAGCAAGAGAGACACCAATAGCCAATTGGAGTTGAGGTGCTCAGGTAACAAGTAAGGTGAGGATTGTTAGAAGGCTATGTTGTAGCTCACGATGAACATGAAGGAACTCATTTATAGAATGAAGGAGGTGACCGCTACTAGTCATGATGAAGGTTTGAGTAAAAGCCACAATATAGGGGATAAGGATGCCAAGAGAAATGACATGAGGAGGAAATTAAGTCGAGAGGAGATTGATAAGGAGATGATTGAGTTGAAGACAAGAATAAATTAGATAATTAAGCTTCTAAAAGAAAGCAAAGAAATCCAGAGACAGATGTGGGACATGAGGAAGAAGGTCAGAGAACCTATTGGACCGAAGGATTTTAAGAAAAAATCCCCAAAATCTAGACAGTTTGTGAAAAGGAGGATGAGGCCTTTGATAAAATACCAAATAGAGAAAGAAGAGAATTAGGAGAATTTTGAGGTATAAAATGCATCTCTTCAGGAAATTATAAAATAATAGTGTAACTAGTGAATAATACTATATTATATCATCAAATTTTAGAGGGAAAAAAGAAAAACAAAATTTTCAACTTACTTCCCTATGGGTTTACTAAAGTTTTGAGCGAGAACACTTATTGGATGCAGAATTTCATTCCTCATCTAAGGAGTACCAACGTTTCATACTTTTGATGGACCCTGCTACAAAAAAAATGCAAAATACATGAAAAACGTGATTTCAATCATGTTGTTTCATATATTTCTCATTTTTGATGTAGGAAGGTCCATAGAAAGTATGCAACATGGGTATTTCTTGGATGAAGGAGTAAATTTTGCATCCAACGAGTACTCTCACTCGAAATTGGAGTAAAACATTAAGGATATAAGTTGAAAATACAAGTTGAAAAAGAAGTTTTATTACTTAATTATTTTTTAATATTTTTACTTTTTTACCGCAAAAATGGTCAATCATCCCCCATGGTTGAAATCATCATATTGAATGCTATATGTTCTTATAATGTTTAATTTGCTTATATATTTTTCTTAGGCGGCCCATTTTAAACCTCAAAAGTTCTCTAATGAGTCGCTAATCCTAAAGAAGGATAATTTCATTACCACAAACTAGAAGGAGTACCACTTCTTGAAGATAAGGAGAACATACTAGAGGATGCACTATGAGAAGAGTCTAACATAGTAGAAGGATTTGTTGTTAGAGGAGGATACTAAAGAGCCTTTTGGTCTTTAAACT